>VXBX01003488.1:529744-591866 GCA_013400415.1 Scytalopus superciliaris
GATCGGTGGAAGGGGGGGAGTAGCTGATATTCTCCCTTTGGCACTGAGGCTGGAGGTTAGAACAGGCAGGGCTTGCGTTTGGGGCATTGCAGAGGCTTGACAGAAATGATTCACGGTCTGACTGGGGTGGTTGGTTACGCACCTTTAGGTCGTGCCATGGGAATAGCCAGAAACCCCAAAATCGAAGGACTCACGCGGTGGGCGTGCACAATTACGTGTGTATTTTTCTTCTCAATAAGACTGCTTTAATCCTAGAGCTTGTTTGCTTACAAGGTTAAGCTGCAGCATTTCACAAGTCGACTTCAAAAAAAAAAAAAACCCCAAAAGCCTTGACTGGCTGTTTAAAGGGCATGGGAATAACCAGCTGGCAGAGCACAGCAAATTCTGCCTATGAAATCTTTTATGATTGTACGTTAGCCTTGTACTTTATTGTAGTTTTAATATCAAATGGCCTGGGTTGGACAGGACCTTAAAGGTCATTTATTTCCAACCCCCTTGCTGGGGACAGAGACACCTTCCCCTAGATAGGCTGATAATATTTAATATTCTGGTACATGTACAGTGCAATGGAGAAGCTCAGACTTCTCAGGCTGAAGCAAATATCAGCTTTCACTCTGCATGTTTATCTGCTTTAATAGTGTCTTTTGAGTCTGCTCTGCACTGAATTAGCTGCCATCAGTCACCACTCCTGCTGGGACTGTTTCCAGATCGCTAAAATCATTGCAGTTTCTTGTGCTTTGAAAGTGAAAAGGATTCACCTTGAAGTATCCGCCAGCTTTTCCATTAGTGTATTTAGGGAAATTGTAATGAGAAACCAGTTCAGCAATGAGACTGCGCTTGGCCTACCTGTTAAAGGCATGGTATGCAGCTGAGTGTGGCCAGAGACTCGTCAGGCCTGTTTTTCCTTAGGAAGTCCCTGTTTTAACACAAATAAACACCTGTCTTTTTTCAGCAGGGTTCTGTTATGAATACTAATTGTCTCTGCTATCGCATAGATTTTTTTGAGATTTTGCTGTAACAACCTGAGACACCGTTTTCATCTGCTAAGCTCGTTAATTAGCTGTGTAAAAAATTTAGCCACCCTCGGCGTATCCTAATGGAGTCACTTGGCTGGCTTACAGGCTGTGAGGGTTTTTTGGTTGACCTACTTATAGGCTTCTGTGCATCTTCCCTTTAAGGGACACACAGAGGAATTAAAGCAGGGTGGACAGGTCTTGGCATCTCTGGACCATGGATGCACACTCTGGTTATTGCTTGTCTTTGAGGCCAGGAAAGGAGGAAGGCTGGGTGTGCTGTTAAAACAGAAGTCAGTTTCTCTTCAGCTGAATTTTTTTCTCGCCTCTTGCTACAACAAAATTTAAGCTGGGAGTGGAAAGTATAAACATTGAGGATGTGATTATTTCACACGCCTCCTAAAATAGTAGACTTAAGCCTTGGAAGGAAGGAAGATTCAAGCTAATGTATAATTCCTCAAACAACCACTGGTCAGAACATCCGGAGACAGGGGTGAGTTGGCCTGGCTTGAGTTTTCTGGAAGATGTGGATAAAGAGATAAGGAGACTGTGTTCTGTGGTTTGCAGGCTCGCTCTGGTTATGAGTGTGGTTTCTAGCAAAAAACCAGGCTGGTGCACCCCACTGTTGTACATTAAATTAGGACAAGAGTGAAAGGTGACTTGTGCCAGCCATGGTGTGGACACAGCCCCAGGGCACTGCTGAGACCCCTCGAGGGCTGTGTCCAGTTCTGGGCCTCTCATACAAGAGACATTGAGGGGCTGGAGCATCAGGAGCGGCTGGGAGGGCTCAGCTTGGAGAAAAGGAGGCTCAGGAGGGACCTTCTCATTCTCTGCAACTTGCTGACAGAAGGGTGGAGCCAGGTGGGGGTCAGGCTTTTCTCCCAGGTAAAAAGCAACAGGACTAGAGGACATAGCCTTAAGCTGTCCTAGGGGAGATTCGTGTTGGAAATGAGGAGGAATTTCTCCGTGCAAAGCGTGGTCACGCAGGTATTTGGGGAGGTGGGGAGTCCCCATCCCTGGAGGTGTTCAAGGACCAATTGGACATGGCCCTCAGTGCTCTGGGCTGGGTTACAGGGTGGTGATTCGCCACAGGCTGGACTCGATCTTGGAGGGCTTTTCCAACCTAAATGATTCTGTGATTATATAAGACTCAAGTCTGTTGTTTGTTAGAGGAGTAACGGGGTCTGAGGCACCTCTCGGCTGTCACAGAACGCAGCGGTGCTTTGATAGCACGCCAGTCATGTGCCCTGTGTAAACCTGCCCTTGCACAATCCCCTCCCTGCTCGCCGAGGAGGTTTATAAATAGAAAGAGTCGCTCCTGGTTGTGTCTGGAGGAGCTGAGCAGGCCGTCCTTCCTGCTCAGGATCGTGCCTGGCGAATGCGCCATCAGAGCTGCCGGAGCCCAGTCTGGGCTTTTCACACTCGGGTTGGGCTATTCCACACACCACAAAGGAGCCTTTTTGGGGGGCCTCTGAATGCCCAGATGATGGAGAGAGTGAAGCAAGAGGCGGGGGTGAGCTTGTCAGCAAAAACTGAGTGTGTCACCTGATGTCGGCTGAGGCTCTCTGGGAGCTTGGGCTGTGCTGTTTCAGGGGAGGTTTTTCTGGTTTAAAATGCAGGAAGGATTTTATATTGTACCATCTACTGCTGCCTGCCCCTGGGTTTTTGTTTCAGTATCTCTCATAAATCTGACTTTTCAAAGCAGGTTGGGCCAACACCTTAGAACTGTGCAACGTGAGAAGGGATTGCTTAGTTTTTTTCCTTACTTTTTGCTCTCATTCACTTTGTTTTACCTTTTTTCTCTGTGTAGCAGCTTTTTTATGCACTTAATTTGCTGCTTTTAAGATAGCAGAATATCTGTTGCCATTTAAAAGGGCTGCTGCTGTGGCCTTTGAAGTGTGTGTATGTATTTTAGGGCAGTGCCTCTCTGTACTTGGTCATGGGGCAATATTTGGTTTCAGATGTCAGATAGCAGATTTCCCCACTCTCTGTGGTGTGGACATGTTTGCCTGGTGAAAGGGGGATGTTAAATACAGGATTTCTGCAGAGACTCACAAGAAATCTGTCCTCCCCAGCTGCAAAAGCACCTCTCAAAACCACACCAGAAATAATGGACACAGCAAGTATGTCCAGCATGTTTTTGTGTATTTCTACAGGGATCTCCTGAAGGGAAAAATGTTTCTCATAACCTTTTGGGAATATTTTAATGTATTGTATGGGACCAAATGCTCCTGGTGCCAGTTATCTCTTCTAGATTCTGTCATAGAAGAATCTCAGACAGAAGTCAGGGCTTGCTTGGCAGCAGCTTCTGGCCCATGTGGAAATTATTCACTTGCAACCTTTGCCCTAACCAGGACAATTTATTAGCACTGTAGAGGTGATTTTATTGTCTCAGGTCATCCAGTTCTCTGCTGTCTTTAACTTTATTGTGATTTCTTGTACGTACACAAACTGCTCATCTTGCCGTGCTTGTCTTCTGGTGAGGGAAGCAAGGGGAACACCTGAGGTAGAGATATGTGCCAAAATGAGAAAGTATTGCCCACTTTGAGGAAGAGCCTGGTTGTGGTGTTAACTCAAAACTCATTTCCTGAGAATCACACTGGTTAGAAGTGGTTCATGCTTGGTTTTTTCATCAGTAGATATTGAACTGGAAGACACTGATTTTTTTTTAACTGGAATGCTGATAACAGCCAGCCAGATTTCATCTAATTTTCCTGCAAATGGCCTGTAATCTCTCAAATATTGTGGTCACTTTACTGCCTCATTAGTCCAGAGGCATAGTAGCCCTGTGCCAAGAGTCACTGGTGTGTGATGTTAGAACTTTTGAAGTTTTACTCATTAACTGACCAGAGAGGCTGTGGAGCATTGAGCCCGTTTAGGTTGAGGTCACTCCTTGACTTGTAGACACTTTATAAGACTTGGTGAAGAGAATTTGATTTCTCCCGAGTTCTTTAACTGAAAAACACTTTGCTTTTGCAGTTTTCAGAAGAAGTGGGGGAAAAGTCAGAGCACAGAACGGCAGAGGCTGACACATTCACTTGGTGTGTGGGTGTTTCTGGGAGATAAGGAATGGTCTTTCTTGTTTTAACGTTATCAACTGTGAAACGTAGGAAAAAACATCACTCCTGATGAATATGTTAATATAGTTGAACAAGTTTAACTATTGTTAAGGCATAGGAGTTGACAGCACCCCAAATTACCTTCTACATTTGACTTGAGCCCCTTGAGGTGAACAGCAGCTCAGCACTTTCCTTTTTTTCCCCAGTTTACAGGTTAATTTGTCTGTAACTGTGTTGCTCACACCAGGGTTTTTGTAACAGTTTGGTTTGGAGGAGGCTGGAGCCTTCAAGCCGAATTTCTTTGTGTTTCGGGTGGTAGTTCTCTGGTTCATCCTTTGGCAGTTTAGGGAATTTGGTCTGACCCATTAGAATCCCTTTTCATAGAAGCTGAGATGAGGTGTTAACTTTCAAGCACAATCACAGAAGTCTCATTAGTAGCTTCAGTACAGCTTTGGATGGGATTTCCTAGGATGTTTTTCTGAGAATCTCAGGGAAAAAAATCAGGCTGGCTCTCCCTGGAAGAGAAGGAATACAAATGCCTGAGGGATGGGAGGTTTTTCTCGAGAAAGGTAATTACCTCACAATTTTCCTGTAGCTGTCCTTGCAGAATGGTAATCCAGACATTCTAAGCTTCCTTTTAAGTTCCTGTTTCCTGGAGAGGGGTGAAGAACTGAGCTGTGCTTCCACATGCATGGCTCTGTAAGCTTTTCAAGTAGAAGAGGTGAGAGTCCCCTCAGAAAATATCACCTTTAGTGCCCTAACCCCATCTGTGTGTTAGTGTTTCCATTCCAAGTGTCTAGTGTGGAGGAGGCGGGTGAGAGTTAGTATTTGCTGCTTTGGAGAAGTGAAGCAATGCACAGTTGCTGAAATAAGTAGGATAGAACAACTGTGGGATTGAGTTGCAGGTTTCCCTTTGTCACCATGGCATTTAAACTCATTTTTATGTGGATTGCTGGCAGATCCCCCTGCTGTAGCTGTCACCTGCACAGCTGTGTTCCTGGTGTTCAGGCAGTGTTGGGGTGCTGACTCGGGCCTCAAATCAAAGGATTCTCCTTCCTTTTCTGCTGTTGCCCTTCTGCCCTTGGAGTATTTTGTTTATGTTGTTGGGCTTCAGGCTTTCTGAAGCAATACTTGTTCTGGGAGAGAATTTCTCTTGTCTTTTAGACATGAGCATCAGAGAAGTCAGAGTGGGTATGGGTCTTTTTTTCCCCTCCATTTTCTTTCACTGCTTAATTTAGGAAAAGCTTGGTGGAGCAAGGGGTGTTTTTTGTTAAATTGAAGAAGCCACATCTGAAGCAGTTCAAGAAGAGGGGATCTGGTGAAGTAAAGAAACACCCTGGCCTTCACAGATAAACTTGTTCAAGTGCTCTAAAAATAGTGGCCTGCAAGAACTTTGGGGAAGGGTGGGCAGGCAGGTTTGGGTGGGCATGAGGTGTGACTGTTGAGGGCTGATCCATAGAGAAGGGAGAAATCTATTTAAAAATGGATGACCAGACATAAAGAGCAATATATTAAAATAAAGGGAGGCCAGAGATAAGTAAGTAAGAGGGTTATCTCTTTGGGTGTACCCAGCAAACACTGAGAGCTGTATGAGGTAAGTGACAGTGCTTTGCTTTCTCCTGGGTTGTTGCTGTGCTGGGGATGTGAAGCACCCTGTGAAGGTGTTGTTCCTCTTGCAGCAAAGTCTGTTTGGAGGGAACTGGCAGGAAAACTGTTAAGACTCAAAATCTGAGACAGCACAAGGTCTTAACACAATTCACTGGCCTATTTGCCTTTGTTGTAATGTAAGTTAATACATGTTAATGCTGTTTCATAATTAAGGAGGAGAACAAGCTAGAGGGGAAAAGTGGGAACAGTGAAGGATTTCAGTCTGTTTTCTGAATCTGCAAGATCTGAGTTAATGCAGAGTTTTTTTAGTTTTGTTTCTGTTTTTCCCAGGGTGTTCAGAAAGGAAAGGTGGTGGATATTGTTGCAATGAAGGGGCATCTTTTCATATTAGACATCTAACAATATTTCCACATAATGGAGAACAAACTCATACAAATTTAACTCTCTTTCAAGTCACTGTAGAAGATGGAAGAAAAGAAAACATGGTTAATGTGGTGTGTTTGTTCTGTAGCTGCTTTCTAAAATGTGCCAGCCATGTGTGACCCTAATAAACAGATGTGCCTGGTCACTGTTTGACCAGAAAGGTCTGTACTGAGAACATCGAATTTAGAGTTGTCTTCTCAGAAGGAAAGAACATCCCCAGTGTCCTTTGCAGCTGAAAGGGCACTGCTGTTCCCCCATTTTCTATTTCTGTAGGTAAGTGTTCATCTCATGCTTGTAGCTGATTCAGGTTTCCTGAATCTGTAGGCTTCTTTGGGACCTACAGAGAAAGCTGTAGGTATAGTGGCCTTTCCTCTTCCTCTGATGTTGTGCAGGACCAAGGACTTTAAATAATACCAGTGAGAAATTTGGAGTTCTTGCTTCCATCCTAAAATGAGTTTTCAGTGGCTTATTAACAGTTTGCTGCTGCTCTTGAACACTTCTGAGACTGTCTTTGGTCCTCTGTAGAGGATGGCAGGTAACAATGTCCTGAGTCTCAAATCCCAGGTGACTGTGAGCCCAGTGGCAGTGCTTTGGGCAGAATCTGTACCTGTGCACACCTCTTTTGAGAAACTACTCGTTTTTCTCCTTCCAAGCTGGTGAGATGGGAAGCAGAGCAATCAGGGGCACTGAGTATTATTAAGGCTGTGAGGAAGGAACAGCAAGACTAGCTGTTGGACATTGTCCTGAAACTGGTATGGATCTGAGAAGTCATAGTGACAGGCTATTAAAAAAAGCAAACAAAACCTGAGAAGTCATTAGGAGCCAGATGAAACCAGTGCAAGTTACAGCATGGATGCCTCAGTTTGGCTTTTAAACAATCTCTTAAATCGAGAGTTTGAGGAACTGCTTGGGATAACTATAATTTGAGTTATACAGTTTAGATTTGTAGTTTTAGAGTAAGTTTCAGTGTAGGGGCAGTAATTTTCCTTTGATTTACAGAAATAAAGGCACAGGTTAAAAGCTGTACTTGTAAATAGTTGGGAGCCCTTAATTCCACTGTTTAAAGTCTAGGTCTTGCTTGACTTTATTCAGAGCTTGCCTCTGCCTTCCAGAGCCTTCCTACCACTGTTCAATGCCAGTATCTGAAAAGGAAGAATAACTTTCCCTCAACCAAGTGTATACTTGGTTATTATCACCCTGCCAGAGCTGACAGCTCTTTGGCTGACCAGTCTGACTTCGAAAATTAACTATTCTTGTGCTCCCAGACCTGTAGCGCTGGAGTTTAGAAGAGGCTGTAAATACTTTGCTAGCCGTACATTATTAGGAGCTTTGAAGTCTTTCTCCTACAGTTTCACAAGCAGTCCTGGAGTGCTGTCTTGCTCAGCAATAATATGCAATCAAGGGGTTTTGCTGGGAGAGAGGGTGGCAAGCTTCAAGCTCTTGTGTAAAAAAAAAAAAGAATTAAGCGTGCAAAGCACGTCTTTCTTGAAATAAATGGGTCATTCCTCTGAAATCCAGTGTAAACAGGCTTTATAAATGAACAGCTGAGAATGCCACCTCTAAAGCAGTCCATGTGGCTGTGTGATGTGTGGTGGCTGTGCACCTGGTACATGCACTGGTAATTCAGCTGTTACATTGGCCCTCTAATAGCTTAGAACAATAATTTTGTAGTGTTGAAACAGCTCAACTCCTGCCTCTTGGTTGACAATGTAATTTTACAGGATTTTGTCCTGTGCAAACAGCACTGATGTAAACAGGTTGTGTTTTCTTTTGGTGTTTTTTATTATGGTAAACTTTGACAGCAGTGCCTCGTAGGCTTTGGACCATGGCAGATTTTCTTGGAGCTTGTTTGTTGTAGGATTTTAGGAGTGGTTTCTTCATAGGTGAGTGCAATGTAGGGCATTGCTGAAGAAACTGAGCCAGCAGGAAGATAGGATGGTTTTAGATAGCACAGTTCAAAAAAAAGCAGTTTGGAAAGTCACCAAAAAGGTGCAGTTGATTTACTTGTCCTATTGCTTACTCATCATGCAGATACTTTACTTTAGGAAAACTGTCTAGAAATTGCATTCTGTATTTTATGTTTTATATATATTGAAAACTTTATAGGTTGGGAGTTCCACATGGGATGGGAGGTAATGCCCGGACAAGGGCTGGCACTTTTTTCCACCCCCACAGCTTTTTCTGTACACATTTGAATTGCTGACCAAGAGGAAAAAACAAACTAAAAATAGATTTAGTGTTTTTAAAAAACTATGATAGAACATTCTTCAGGTTGTTTATTAAAACTTTCTGTTTATGGTCAGTGTTTTGGTCTGTACCTGCTCCAAAGTCCTCCATGTAATGTGTATATCGTTGTAGCTTCTAGTTTTCCTCGCTCTCCCAGTTGCTGTGTGAGAACAGGGTGGTTGGCGTGGGAGGAGGAATGGAGACAGCAATTCCAGGCTGGTTCAGAGTTGAAGTGACAGTAGAACAGGGAGGTTGAAGCCTTGGGAATCAGCTGTTTGAAGTGCAGATTTCTGCAATGAGCAGTTTTGCTGTTTGAAGTCATCTAGTAGTTCTTGTGTGCTAAGCAAAGTGGGGGGTTTTATTTTGGTTTTATTTTTTTTACAAAAGGTGGCTGATGGGGGAATGCATTGCTGAGGTGCTGAGACTCAGGCACTTCATGAGGGAATTTCAGCTATTGTGGTTCTTCCAGTTCTTTGTGTAATCTGTGTTTGGGGCTCACGTTTCAGCTCAAATTGTGGGATTGCAATGCGCTTAAAAATGTTCATAAACTGAAGTTGGTGTACCAACTGCGGTTATACTGTGCAGGGTTAACCTGCTTGCTTTGGAGCAGAAATCATTCAAGTGTGCAGCTGTGTAAGGGTGACAGTTTGGGGTTTTTTTTGCAGCTGTGGCAAGCCCTGTCCTGTGGCAGAAGGAGTGTGTGAAGGGGCCAGAGGTGTGGTGCCAGAGCATCCGCACAGCGTCGCAGTGCGGGGCGGTGAAACACTGCCAGCAGAACGTCTGGAACAAGCCTGCTGTAGTGAGTATGCCCTGCTGACACCTCTCCCTTGCCACCTGTGGTTGAGAGGGCTGGCTTCCACATAGTTATGAAGATTTCCCAAGTCTCTGATTGGAGTTAAGTGCTACATCTGGCTCTGCTTTGATTGCTGTGCCTTAATTTAGGTGCTAGATAAAGGTTGCTTTTCACTGCTCTGCCTTGCAAAACTTGTCTGCTGACTTCTCCCGTGACCTGTTGCACAATCACTGAGCAACGTATGGAATGGAGCTAGTGGATTTCACTGGTTCCTTTTTATTACTGACCCCTAATTCATATAGTCTTGTCTTCACTTGAGCAATGACTTATTACAAAAACAGCTGTGTGCTTCTTTAGGTCTTTCTCAGAAGTTCACGTTCCAGCATATGCCAAATCATGAAAGCCATTACAAACAGTGGTACAAATGTTACATTTAGTGTGGCCTTTCAAGCTGGATTTGCACCAAATGTGAGGGCTGCTTTACTAGGTGTAGCTGTAGTTTGGGGGATTATTTCACAGCTTTACTTGCAGATGCCTTCACTCCACACTGGCCATGTCTGTGCTGAGATATTTCAGTTTAGGAAAAATTAAGGGAAGGGAGGAAGGTCAGAGTACAACTAAAATGAGGGAACCTGCCTGAAAGGTTCTTAGATCCTAGCAAGTGTGAAGTCTCTGAAGAGCATGGTAAAAGGTTCAGGAGAAGGCTTCTTGGGACAGTGTACTTCATGCTTCAAGGGACTGGGATTAGGTGAAACGAGCAGGTTAGGTAGCATGCCAGCTTCTTTATGCCATGTTGATTTACTGAAGAAACTGGATCTGGCCATGCTTGAGAAAGCCTCACTCTTTGTTTAAAACATCTCATCTCACTCCAGCCTCAGCCAGTATTTCTTCCTTAACTTAATGTCCAAATGTAGCGTATGTTCTTGTGTTATTTACACACTACTCTTACCGGCAATTAAATATTTCTCAGAGTAACTCTCTACTTCTCTCTCCAGAGCAGTATCCCCTGTGACTTGTGTAAGGAGCTTGTGACAGTGGCTGGCAAGGTTTTGAAGGATAATGGCACTGAGGTAAGCAGAGCTCCTTTTCTCCTCACCCCAAAACACTATTTGATTTCAGGGACCTAACAAGATCTCGTGGTGAGGGGGTTAGAAGAGTTGGCTGTGTTGTTTACCTAACATGTTGAAAGGGACTAGACATGGGAAAAGGCTTTTAAACAGCCTCTACTGATTTAGAAATTAGCAAATTCTAGATGCTCTCATGCTTTTAATACACCCCTGACTGACTGTAGATGCTCAATAAAGTTATTTTGTGCCAGTGGGTCATCAACCTCTAAAGGTGAGGCATTGCAGTCTTTAGGAGTGGATAATTACATCAAGTGGCCTTTGTTTGGGTTTGTGGGCACTTAGTCTTTTTTTTTTCTCCTTTTGTGAACCTGTGAATACTTTGTATAAACAAGTCACTGTCCCACCAGTCCATAATTTCACTTCCTCCTCTTAAATGTGAGTGTTTTATTCTGGCAAGGCTGTGTTGTGCAGGCCTTGCAAGCAGTTTTCACTTTGGCAGTCTCATCGAAGATCAGGACTGGGGAAAACAGAGTATAAAACCTCATTCTACTTGTGCTTGCCATTGCCTGGGCCTACCTGAATCCAAGGAGCTCGTTTTGGGCTTTGTATTGTGCATTTTGGGAATGGAAAGAACATTAGAGGGAGAGAGGTAATCTGTCCATGCCCACTTCATCTTTCATAGGATGAGATCCGCTCTTACTTGGAAAAGACATGCGAGTTTCTTCCTGACCCGGGTCTGGTCTCCGAGTGCAAAGAAATTGTGGATTCCTACCTACCAGTTCTCATGGATATGATCAAAGAAGAGCTAGTAAGTAGATAACCGTTTTCAACAATTGGAATTAAAAGTTGTGCTGCTGCAATGCCTGAATTTCTCTTCTGCATAAGATTGTGCATATCCTTCGATCCTGTATGGATCACTGGTGTGGCACATAGTAGTGTGAGTTTGAAGCCTGCTTTCTGGTTGGGAAGCATTTTCCCTGCATGTTACATTTTAGCTGACTGACTCTCTGAACTCCATGTAAAAGTGACATGAGTTTGGAGCTTTATGAGTGTATCTTGTCTCCCCTAGGATAAACCTGAAGTTGTGTGCAGTGCCCTTGCCCTGTGCCAGTCCCTTCAGAAGCACCTGGCAGCAATGAAGCTCCAGAAACAGCTCCAGACCAACAAGATCCCAGAGCTGGATTTCTCTGAACTGGCATCCCCATTCATGGCTAATGTGCCTCTTCTCCTTTACCCTCAGGACAAACCCAAGCAGAAGCCCAAGGTAAGGGAGCATGGCTGTTCACTGTGGACCATATGTATTAAATTCTGCAGTCTGTAAAGATAAGTGCTGTGCTGTTTCCATCCAGGAGTGTGGTAATTGAGCAGGTCTTACGGAAACAGTTTCTTCTGAGAGAAAGTTTGGCACTGGTGTTGAAAGGAAGAACAACTCTTTCCACGTTCTAAGTAACCTGCTAGCTGTGCCCTTTGGGGGAAGCATTTGTCTCTGAGTGTAGAGGTGACAGACTTGATTGGAAAAGAGCAAATAATTGACGAGGGGAGTAGAAGAGACAATGAACTTGGTAGCAGAGGCTGAGTGTTAGTAGCAAGGCAGGGTGTGGGAGTTAAACAGTGAGTGGGTACCGAACAAGCTGCTGTGGGTGGAACTGGTTAAGATCTATGCCAGATTTAGAAACCTTCCCACTGTGGTCTGTAGCAAAACCCAGAGATGTTGAAGATTGGGTATCTTAACTGTTATCTCGGTTTTGGAGCCAAGTATGTACCTAATCTCCATCTAGTGGCTGGTGCACATACCAGCAGTAGCTTGTCTCAGTGTTAGCTCAGGCTCCAAAGTATTCTACAGAGTATTTACTAAGGTTTGTATATAGCTCAAAATACCTTGTAAAACCTGATAGTAACAGCAGCTTTTAAAACATGTTATGAGAAGTTATGTCAACTTCAGTTTCCTTTCCCTCTTTGTCCAGGCTAGTGGGGATGTGTGCCAAGACTGCATTCAGCTGGTCACTGATGTTCAGGAAGCTGTGAAGACAAACTCATCTTTTGTGAAGTCTTTGGTTGCTCATGCCAAGGAGGAGTGTGACCGTTTGGGACCTGGGATGTCTGATATGGTGAGCTGTCCTTCTTTGTTGGGGAAAAAACCAGTCCCTGAAGGCAAACACAAAATGGTTTGTTCAGTGCCTTAATCCCCTCATTGTGTTCTCTATTTGATAACACAAAGGAGAGTGTAGTTGCATGTAGGATACACAGTATAACAATAACAACACTGAAATTGTAAAGTTGGTGGTCAGGGAAGTTGGGTGGGTGTGTGGGACTGTGGAAGAGGAGAAAGACTCCAGATTGCTGCTAACCCTTAAGGGCCTTTTTCACCAAAATGATCTGGCAGGCTAATTTGGTCATATCAGTGGGGGAGGGCTCTTTGCTCTGAGAGGAAGAAAAAAGGACTCATCAGATAAGCAGTTATCTGTGCAGTGATTGTGTAACTTGAAATGCCATCTTGTATTTGGGACAAGCTCTGAAAGACAACAGGATAGTTATTAAGTAGAGCAGGTAAATTAATGCCTTGAGATGTATTAGAAAATTCGAGATGAATTCTGCAGTGCAAGTGGTTTGATAGTCACAAGACCTTCTTTTCCCCTTTCCTGCAGTGCAAGACCTATATCTCTGAATATTCTGACTTGGCAATCCAGATGATGATGCACATGGTAAGATCAGCAGAATATAATATTTGCTCTCAGTTCACTTTTCTGATTTGTGTATCTAGCTTCTTAGGAAACAGGGAACATGTACTTGCAGTAAAACTCTGGGGTAAACCTAGTAAAACCTTGTTAATGCTTTGAACTTGGTGTTTATTTGGACGCTAGTTTCTATTTCAGAATGCTTTCTTTAGCACTTCCTTTCATGCAAAAGGCACTTGAATCCTTTGAAATGTGGAAGATATGTATTGCACATGTTCCTTTATACTCTTTTATCTCAGTCCTGTACTTACACCACTTCCCCCCTCCCCACCAATATTAGAGTATATTAGAGTTGTCTGTCACAGTGTTGCAAAATTAGTTCCAGTGTTAGAGATACTGTGTCTTTCTGAAGCAAGACTAAACATCCTTCTCCTGGATGTTTATCTCGAGGTTCCTGCTCTCTGGGCTCTTGATAGGATCCATGGAAAGGGAGTGGTACTGCACTGGTCTCCTGCAGCAACATACAATTACCTCTGACCACCTCCATAGCACCTTCTTTATCCAGGGATCTGAGAGCCTTTAAAAAAGATAGCTAAGCCTTTCCTAAGGGAACACAGTCCCTTGATGTCACAAATAACACAACAAACTATAGATGAATTTCTGGCTCAGTTGAACCTGACTTTGGCAACACCTTGGCATTTTTTTGTTTCCAGTTGCTGAAGGCCACTTAGAAGCTCATCCTGTTCCTTAAGCACTTAGAGGGGGAAGCCAATCTTTGTTCAAACAGCACTTAGTTGCCCATTTTAAGCATTGCAATGCAGTGTGGTGTTAATACCTGAAATTGGAATATGACCACACCTTGCATCCGTCTGAGTGTTGTCCAGACTCTTTGGAGATAGTCTTGCCCAGGATGCCTTAATAACTGTAAATGAGTAATGCTGGTCAGTACTGTACAATTAAATGTGAGTTGGCAATGCTAAGGATCTTTGGGGTGGGGACTGTGTCATACTCCATTATCTCCATGGAAAGAACATATGCGGTTCCAAGTGCTTGATGTGGTTTTTTTCTCTTTAACTGTTATCTTTGATTTCTCCTTCCTTCCTCTGTCTGCAATCTCCCCTGTCAACAGAAGGATCAGGTAGGTGAGCACCTTGCCTGTGGTGGTAGCCTGCTTGTAGTTCACCTTTTGCTCTTAAAGGGCTTGTAGTTCACTCCTTGCTCTACTAGCTGTGTACATGGTGTGATTGTACTTGGTGTTGACAGATACAAGGGATATTTATGTCATTAAAACAGAAAGACTATAGGCTTCCTTCAGTGCATCAGTGATACTTCCAGCTCCAGAAACCACTCTGTGCTACTGAGATTTCAGCTTGATCATGCTTTGGCCAGTAGAGCAGAAAATGTGTTCCCTCTCTAGAAGGACGACAGATGTGAACAAAACAATGCCAGTGGCTCCTGTCAGCTGCTGGTTTAAAGTCTGGGCTCAAAAGGGCTTGAGCAAAGCTGTCCTGGGGTCTTTTCTTGGTTAACCTTCAAATCTGGAACAATGGTATAGATGTTTGAAGTATATGAAGTGAAAAGATGTGGGAGGCCTTTAGGCTCCTGCTTCCTAGAGCAGTTTGGGCTTTTAATTAGCCCAGTCCTATGAGACCTTGTGTCTGTCATCTCTCTCTGAGAGAACATGTGTGTATGCGGGTGTTGCTGTAACATTAATATCTGAAGTTGCTTCTTACAATGCATGAACCAAAGGGCTTGACTTAAAGGGGCTGCCTGGAGTAGTCTGAAGCAGCACAGTATCTTTGAGATGCTGCTTTTGCCTGTGCATGAGGTTGTGGCATGTGATGTATTAACTCTGGCATAAGCCTCTGCTGTAGGAAGCTTGTGACGGGGTGGGATATGGTCATATAATCACCTGTAGGACCAAAGGTCTCTTTTTTTAGCTCAAGTAGATTTTAGGTGGGTAAATTTAAGCTTTATATCTGGCTCTGTACAGCCTTTCACTTTGCTCTGAGGCCACATGATACCCAGTTTGCCTCATGTCCGGCATTTATTTTTGCATTTAGTAGTGTATCTTTCCAAAACCTTTGAAAGACTTAAAAAGCCTTTTAAAAAACTTTGTGTGCTGTTTTCTTTTACTGTGAAAAGAACACTAGAAACACAGTTATTGCAGTAAAAATGGCTAGGCTTAGGTTTTAACAAGCTTAACTTTTGTTTCTTATAGGCTATATTCAGTAATGACAGAAACTGTTTCTGTTTGCAGAATGTGATGTTACTGGCAGCTTTAAAGAAGGTAGTTTGTGGATGAGAAAAGAAGTCCTTTCTTCTAGGCATTTCTTTCAGCTTTTGGGTGAACTCTGAAGTCAGGATAATTGGCCTCTTGGTGATTACTTAATGCTGGGGAGCAGCTTTGTGGAGGCAGGTCTAAAGTGATGCTGGTGGCCTATTTTGGTGTTGGTAGCTCTTAAGTCAACTCCTTTTGAAGGGCTTGCATAGTATGGCTCATGGTAAATGGGTTTTTTTACATGAGGTTTTTAATCTCTTCCTCTTTGAAAGGAACTGCTAAATTTCACCTGGTAGCTGTCCTGCCTATAACCATATCAAATGCTTTGGCAATACTTGAGTAGAAATAGTCATGAAACTTCTGGTTGTGTTGGAGCCTCTTAAAACTCTGTTCTGTCCCTGCTCACAGGCTCCATAGAAAGGGCAGAGTCTTCTAGACTTCAAAACATTGTTTATTCATCTCTTTCCAGCAACCAAAGGACATTTGTGCCATGGTTGGGTTCTGTGCTTCTGTGAAGTCTGTTCCCCTTCAGCCTCTGCTGCCAGCTCAAGTGGTTCATGAGGTGAAAATGGAAACTGTGGAGGTAAGATGGACTTTTTGTACTTATCAGCTTTCCTTTCCTTTTTGCTTTAGTGTAACAAAGTCACAGAAAAATATGAGCTTTTATGCACAGAATAATCCAAGTGTCCCTGCATATAAATTCCTGGCCTCTTTTGTTTCTGATGCTGATTTGTGAAGTAGGAGAATTGATTGATTTGTTAGAACAGCAGAGCCTACACTGAACCAAAGCTACAAGGTAGTGCTTCAGGATTGAAATGGGAACTCTTGTTCCAGCAGTTCTGAATGACATCTCAGTTTGAAATTTGAAGTTATGCTTCCATCAGTTTTAAAAATGGGGCAACACTCAGCTTGTGCAGATGAATGATCAGAGTCAGAATGCTGACACTCTTGAGTTTGAAGAAGTACTTTGGTTTCTTTTGCAATCAGGAGGGTGCTCTCAATTCTAGCAGACTTTGTTCTCATTTAATGTCTTTTAAAAACCACTATATATTTCCCTTCTGTCTCTGTGGGATTGCTTATTTCTCTGTGCCTACTAAATTCCTTCTCCCCTCCTTGTCTGGCCTGAGGATTGTAGTCTTAATTAGTCATACACATTGCCTGTTCATTCAGAAAGGCTTTTTACTGAGACCTTTGAGGTTGGGCTTGGGTTCTGTGTGACCTTTTGCATACAGCTCGAGGTGAAGGAGTGTGCTGCACATGAGTGCTGTTAAACTGATCCTTTAGGAATTACTCCTGTCAAATGTGGCCTGGTGCTGATGCACTGTTTGTGTGTTTCTTCTGTGTACTCAGAAGGCCTCAGTTCAAGAGAAGACTTTTTCCGTGTGTGAAATATGTGAGACCATGGTGAAAGAAGTGACTGGCCTCCTGGAGAGCAACAAGACAGAGGTGTGTAAGTGGTGGGCATGGTGCCTCTCCCTAGGCTTTGGCTGAAATGGGGCTGTGTTGGAGGGAGAAGGAGAGTTAATTTTATTGGCTGTTTTCATGACAGTAAGATTTCTGTCCTGGGTGGGACAGAAAAGGCACACTTATGAACTGAGTGAAAACTGTGTCCCTTGTTTGCCACTCACCCTTCTTTGTGCTTCAGGAGGAGATTGTGCATGAAATGGAGATGGTCTGCCGCCTGTTCCCAGAAAGTGTCAGAGACCAGTGTAAGGACTTCATAGAGGTCTATGGCCAGGCTGTCATTGACATGCTCTTGGAGGCAACAAATCCTGAAGCTGTGTGTGCTATGCTGAAATGCTGTGCAGCCAACAAGCTTCCACAGCAGCCAGGTGGGTAGTGGGGGGTCTGGTATTCTCATCACAGGGGAACTGGCTCATGCTGATCTCTTTTGAGGACACTTTGCTGATGCTGCCTCCTTTTGCTTGGGGGAACTACCTAAGCACTGATGTTTGGTTTGTTTTTTGATTTTCTTTCTCAGTTGTAGTGAAACCTGCAGATGGCTTCTGTGATATCTGCAAGATGGTGGTAGCTTATGCAGACAAAGAGCTAGAGAAGAATGCCACAACAGCTGAAATTGAAGCTTTACTGGAGAAAGTGTGTCACTTCCTGCCACAGTCTGTCAGTGATCAGGTAAGGTGTATGTGCAGGAGGCAGACTGAAAAGCCATGGTCCTGTTGATGGTTGGGAACTGTCCTTACTGATTTGTTGGGCTTACATAGGTCCTATAGTGACAGTTTCTGAGTGTTTCACCTGTGATTTTGTCTACATGCTAATTTTAGGTCCGTCTCTCAAGTGTCTCTACTTCTGCTGTAAATGTCCAGGTACTAATAACAGAGGTCTCTGTGTTTGACCAAATGCCTTGTCCATGGCTGGAGACAAACTATCCACAGGTGCAGCTGGGACTGGCTTGTGTCCAGCAACCTGATCCTTCCCAGGTTTTTCTCGTTATTAATTAGCACCAAAGCATAGCAGCTTCTCATGTGCAGCAGAGCAAAAGAAAACAAAAAAAGAGAGAACAGGCTTGATCTGAGGCAGTGGAATGACCTCACAGACCGTGCTGTGTGACAGCCTGCCTTCCAGTCAGGACAGGGCAGACAGAGGTGAACAGAAGGATGAAACATGGTCCTGGAATACTTTGGGTTGGAAGGGACCTTAAAGGCTGTCTAGTTGCAACCTCTTCCCATGGGCAGGGGCATCTTGCAGAGCATTTGGGAAAACTAGAGAGTAGTGTCTCTTGTTGGTTTTTATAACATTAGTCAGTCTTCTCTTCTAGAAGCTGGGAGGAGTTTCATGTGCAGGGGGATTAGGTTTTCTCACTTCCTATCCTTGGGAGTTGGCAGTCCTTTGAATAGATGGAGGCTTTTAAGGACCTGAATGGACTGGCTGGATTGTTGTACTAATTTGCAGTCAGGAAAGGTTTGCCTGGAAATCCTCTGAGAACAGTGGGTGGGAACAGCTGAAGGTTCTCCTCCCCCCTCCACTGATTCTGTTCAGGGGATTGATGGAATAATTGGAAGTAGGCTGGCATAATTCCAATGAGAACACCTGTTGGACCATTGCTATCAAGATTTACCTGGAAATCTTATTAGGTGGCTGCTGAGTGTCAGCAAGTGGCAACTGCTTGTAAGTTTACCAGGGGATAGAATATACAGGCTTCAAGCACCTGTGGAACAGCTCTTCCTGCCGTGAGAGGCTGTCTATTAGCTGTGGTTGGCTTATTAATGGTGCCATTAGTCTCTGCTGAGAGCAGCATCTTCCTGAGCTTTGGAGACAGCCTCTCCACTAGAGGGAGAGAGAGACTGTTCCTGATGGGAAGTGCTCCTTCGGCCTGATTTGGAGGGAATAGGAGCTACTTGGATAAAACTGCTTTGCTGCTGTCCTGCTCAGGATGTTTGTCTCCAACTTGGCTCTGTGTGCTTTCCTCTTGAGACAGCGGTGATCTCCACGATCAGAGACTAAGCTTTGCAGTCAAAGCTTCTCCTGCTTGGTTCTTTTCCCGAAGTCTGTCCTGTTTGGTTTGTTTCCTTTTGACCCCTTCTTTCCTTGTAGCCTGTCTGCAGACAGCTGCAGGCAGGTATGAGCCAGTAAAAAAATATGTGATTAGTGCCATCCTGAGTCCTTTTCCACCTGCAGAGCTCAAGCCTCTGGTTTATCCATTTGGAGTGTGTTGGGGTGTTTGGGGTAGCACACAGGTCTGTCTGCTGCAGACCATGCATTCCTCTTCTTTCAGAGGCTCTAACAGGAGAATCTGTCGACCTGTGTTTTGTTACAGTGTGTTCAGTTTGTGGAACAGTATGAACCTGTGGTTGTGCAACTCCTGGCAGAGATGATGGATCCCACTTTTGTTTGCACTGTGAGTATTGCGTTTGGTTTTATTGAGTGCAGGCTCTGATACAGTCCTGCCTACTCTCCTGTGTGCCTTTCAGTGCCCACCATGCAGAAACTCTGCTGGAATAAGAATCAGCACAGTGAATGCTTGGAGAAAATGTGGTTGTGCAAAGCCTGGGACTCAGTGGACAGCTGATTGCAAGCCTAGTGCAGGGAAGGACAGAATGAAAGAGCTGTGCCACTGCTGAGCTTCGGTGACAGGGTGTGGTGTGCCCTGAATGTGGTGGGAGGTTAAATGACACTTGTTGAGGAAAGTTGCTCTCTAGAAGAGAAAAGTTGATCTCTTCTCCAAAAGATCTGTTTTTCAAAACTTGATGTGAAAAAGGAGTTGTGGTAACTTAGTTCTTCCCTGTGTCAGACTCCAGCTTCATTGCTGCTTGATCATCACCTGCAGCTGTGACCTCAGTGTAGCTTCCACACTCACTCAGGTGGAAGCTCAGGTGTGAGGCTGGGCTTGAGATCTCTCCGTGCAATTAGAAAGCTGCTGACTCTGCTGCTGTTCTTTTCACAGAAACTGGGAGTCTGTGGATCAGCTAAACAGCCCCTCCTTGGGGAGGATGCTTGTGTGTGGGGTCCAGGTTACTGGTGTAAGAACATGGACACTGCTGCTCAGTGCAATGTAAGTAAAGCAGGACTCTGCTTTGGGCTTCCTGTTCATCTTTGGTAGCTCCTTACAAGCCTCTTTTGGGTTCTGCCACACTTGGAAGTGGGTGAATTCCACTTTAAAAAAGCAAAAGAGTCCTGGCTTGATAGAGGGTCTTTCATAGGCCTTAGCTTTCTCAAAGCTGATTTTCCTCTACTTTTTGTTCCTATCCCTCACCTGTTTGCTGGTATTTCAGAATCTGTAGTAAGGTACAGTGTCAGCTTTATATTTAGTGAGTGTTCCTGCAGCCAACAGACCAGGTCATGATCTCTCATCAGGCTCTAAAAATTGGCTTCCACAGCATTGCTTTCTCTGCCATGCCTTGGTGGATAAGGGTCATTAGCCTTCTTTCCTGAAGCTTCTGGGTGGGAACGAGGATGTTATTTATTCTGTTCTGTTTTGAAATCACTTATCTTAAGCAGATTTGGTCCCAAGATCTTGGCTCAGGATCAGGTGTTGAATTGTGTAGATGCATGCTGGTTTGCAAACATGCTTTTTTCCACTAACATCAATTATTCCTTTCCCTTTAGGCTGTTGATCACTGCAAACGTCACGTGTGGAACTAGAAGAAGAATTTCCAGTTCTGAAAGTTTGCCATGGCTCTTAAAAAAAAAAGAAAAAAAAAAGTGGGCCGAGGTTGGCAGAGAGCTGTATCTCACCTGTCCCTCCTCTCTGCCTCGTTAACAATTTGACCTTCAAGTTCCTTTATTGTAACTCTTCTGTAGCAGTGCTGCTGTTGAAGGATCAGATCTTCATCATTGACTTAACAAAGATATTTCTGATTGTACAGTTTAACTCATTATGCTCCTAAAAATAGTCAGTGTGTTGTAGATTTTTTTTTTTTTTTTAAATTGATAGGCTGAAGTGTTTTTTTAGGTGCTGGGAAGAATGACAGAGAAGGTGAAATGAGACAAGGCTCTTTTAATTTAAAAAAAGAACAAGATAGTGACTAAACTTTCAAGTGTCTTTCTCTAGGGAGCATTGTGAAGATTTTACATGCTTTGCATTTTTAACATCTGGCTGGAATGTTAATTTTCTGCGTATGGGAACTCTAAGGGATAATGTTAAACCTGGGAATCCCTTTGGCTGGAATTTTCAAAGCTCTGCAGATGCAGAAGAGGGGGCTTTGTGTGCCCAGCTTACCTTTGAAAGTAACTGGTTCCTAAAGAGATGCATTTGAGTGATCACGCTTTTGCATTGAAGTGACCACGCTTGTGGCTCATGGTGTTGTTATAGCTGAGGAAAACCCTCCCTCAACCTCTGATCACATCCTTTTGATTTCCTTGGGCTACTCGGTCTAAGCATGGGTGTTCTGTTGCCAAGCCCTGTCCAGTGGGATGTCAGTTTTTTGAAGCATGCTGACGTACTTAAGGAATGACTCCCTTTATTCTTATCCTAGTTGCTCAATTCTGCTTAGCCTTGCAGCTTCCCACATGCAGCCAGGCTGGGTGCCGAGGAGGTGGGAGATGGAGGAGGAACAAGTCAGCAGGAGCTGTGTATATGTCAAAGGGAGGTCACCACTGAGGGCAGAGTGTGTGGAAAAGTGGGGTTTGTTGTAAACTGCCCATTTGTTCCTTGATCTGCTTTTTCTGTCATAGCACATTTTAGCCATTTAAAACTTCAGAGGCTCTATGAGGCTTGGGGGGCAGTTTCCCCTGGTGCCCACCAGTTGTCAGTGACACTCTGCTGAGTAGCTGGAGGTACAAATTCTTCTTCAGAGTTCCCATTTATGTTGGGAGATGTAGCAAGCAGAGATGGCCGATGGTAGGAGCTCTGCTGGCACACCTGACAAGCCTGCCTTTCACATCTCTCTGAAATTCCACTGAAATGGTCTGAAATCCCCCCCAAAAAAGCCCTTCAAAGGCAGGCTGCTACCCATGGAACATGTCAGACGCTTGATGTGAAGGATCCTTGGGAGTGAGAATCTTGCTTGTATTGCTTGAGATGGACCCTGGATTTGGTGTGTAATTCTGATCAAGTTAATCCCCAAAACACTGATCAAATCCCCAAAACAGAGGAACCAAAGTAGCTCTGAGGAGACCTTTGGGAAGGAGCATCTGGGCAGATGTGGAGCTTTGAAAATTCCAGTCCTGTTCAGGAAGAGGCTGCTAACTCCTGCTGTTCCTGTGGTGTCTGGGACGAGCAGGAGCTCCCGTAACAAAGCTGTAGCAGCAATCAGAGTATTTTTCATTGGAAAACCACTAGACTACAGGATTTTAGTTACTCTGTATACATACTAAATGCCTGGGCAGGGCTGACAGATGGCAGTAGAGGCTTGTCTGTCCTGTTTGCTGAATGCTGAAGCACCCATGGCTTTAAAAAAGGAAAAAAAAAAAAGGAAAAATTTTCCTTAAAGACATAAAATACCTGCAGCTTTCTGTTGTGGCAGGCTTGTGCAGTGTTCTGGTGGTGTATCCCAGTTGGGGTAGATAGAGCAGATAGGGAATGGGCTCTTCCTTTGGCATCACTGCCCTGGAGGGATGGGTTGTGTTACACTCTGGTGTGTAGGATGGTGTTTTAAACTGGACTGTGTTCTCTTAACATGGATCTTTTTGGTGGGGTGGGGGGAGGGAGGAGGGGCTGCACTGACAGTTTGGGAAGGTTTTATTTCTCTGGGGTTTTTAGTAGTGAAGGATCCATGCTGGTGAGCTGGGGAAATCCAGTGCTGCCGCTGGGAGTCCCTGTATTTTTTTCCCTTCCTGTGGACTGTGTCACCTGACCTGCTTGAGTCGTGCTGGGGGGCACATGTGCAGTTGCTTTCTAAAGAACATTGTCTTGATTTTTTGAATTTTTTTTTTTTTTTTTTTTTGCACAGAAGCTTCCTTAATGAACAATAAAAACTTCTGTAAACCCCTAAGTTTGTGTGTTTCGTTTCCTCTGTGTGCTGGTTTGGCACATCCCAAGGTGTCACTGGGAATCTGGGACTGAATGGATTCAGGTTCCTATTAAGCTGCTGCTCCTTTGCAGGCTGCGTGTCCCATCAAGCCTTTGTTCTGCTGAGTGTGGTGGGAGGTGGAAGAGGCTTGCCTGGGATTGCTGCTGCTCTTCCCTGGACAAACACAATGACTGGGTGTGAGGAAAGAGCCCCGTGTTGCAATCCCTGCATTGCGCAGGCTGGAGGGACTCACTTGATACCGGCCTTCCCTGCTGACTTGCATTTAATGGGGCTTCCCTTTTCTCATCACTCCTTGCTTTATTTCAGATAAAATAAGTGCCTTTTAAGTGCAGGGAACATGGTGTTCTCCTGTGGCTATAGGACAATTTTCCCTGTCTGTGCCCATCCTCTGCAGCCCTGTTAAAATTGAGCAGCAGGTTCTGGGCTCTTGACCTCTTGGGAATACCTCTGATCCCTCCCTCCCTGTGCAGCTGGGTGATGATTTTATAATCAAGGCGTAAGGCAAGGGGTGTGGTAATTGCCCTGCGTAGGTGTGGATTCTCACTGGTTCTCCCAACCCCTCCAAGGTTCCTCAGTCTGGGAGCAGCATAGGAGAGGAACCAGCCACTGAGGACTATCTTAGGAACGGCATGGAGAGCAAATGGAGTGGCTGGGTCCTGATCCTTTCTCTGTGCCTGGGTTCCTACCAAGGTAAGGCCAGGCCTGGGGGTAGGACAGCCCAGAAAACCCGGCTGAATCCCAAAACTATCCCCAGCTGTAGCCTCTAAGCTACTTAACATCTTCCTCAGTCCTTTGTCGTGTTGGAACTGGGCAGAGGAGAGTAGGGGAAGGTGGCACCATTGGCTGCTTTACTGCTTGGATCTGAGTACTGGACTGTTTATCCTTAAAGATGATTTTGGAGCAAAAAGGGGCTTGTTCCCTCCTTTCTCTGGGATTCAGGCGGAGCTGGTGTTTTGCCGGGGCATGGAAGGAGGGAAGCCTAATTAATGGGGGTGTCTTGGCAGTGCTGGAGGAGGACTGTTCTCTCTGCTGCCCTTGGTCTGGGGGCACTACTTGGTTGTCGTGAGAGTGACTGGTGGCACCTGAAGCTGCCCCTTTCCTGAGGTGTCTCATAGGAGATGTGGGAGGCAGGAACCTGCCTGTGCTGTGGCTTGCCAAGCTCTGGGAAGGGTGGTGGGTGCCATGCTGCAACCCTGCTTTGGAGACCTCTCATCACCAGGACTTGGGTACCTGTGAGCGAACCCTCCTGCAGACAAGCCTGTGCTGCTGTCCCTTAGTCATCCCCCTGGCCCATCCCCAGGAAACAAGCTGGGAAAAGCCTGTTTCTAGTCCCTGGTCCTTGCTTGAGGGCAAAGCACTTATTCCAGGGAAAATTTCCCAGAGGAAGCCGTGGAGCCCTGCTGTTGTAGGCAAAACCTCCACCTTTCAGAGCGAAGGACCCTTCCTGCACCCTGATTACCCGAGGCTCAGCCCGTCGGACTCCTCTGACATGACCTGCCCAGGTGGTGGAGGTGTGGTGACTGCACAGGTGTGACCCAGAGGCCAGGGGGGACGTGTCCAGGTGTTCAGCCAGCAACAGGCAGAGCAGGAAAGTTCACCTGTGCTCGGCACGTCCATCCTGGATGGGGTGACACCTGCCCTGGAAACAGGTGGTGTCTTGGCTGCATGGCACAGTGATGCTGCGGGACCAGGGGCCACTGCAAGCCTTGGAGAAGGATTTTGGAGTTGGGAAAAGCCTATTTATGAGTTTTGCTGTAACAGGGATGTGTGCCAGGCCAGGAACTGGGGCGCTGGGGCCCACGCTGCCGCCCCCAGGGTTTACATCACAACCTGCTCGCCAGGCTCTGCCGGCTTGGCCGGTGCGTTCCGAGGCTCCACGTAATACCAGCACAGCCCTGCCAGAGCTGGAGCTCAGTGCTGGATCCCCCTGAGCAAAGCCCACCCCATCCTGGGGACCTGGCAGCCAGGAATAGGGCAGTTGTGAATGACCTGGGACCACCACAGTGGAATGGGAGCATCCCTGCCTCACTCCTTTGCCAAAAGTGCCATTGTCTAATGTCCTGCTTCCTGGGTGCCCGTCAGCATGAGGTGGCCCTGGCATGGCTTTGAAACAGAGGAGAGCTCATGGGGCATCAGTTGACCTGGCTGCTTGCCCTGTGGTGGTTGTTTCCGTCTGGAGAAGCTCAGCAATTGGGAGTTATTAGTCTTAATTATTTTTCTGGCCCAGCACTTGTTACTTTAGTTTTAACTCGAACAGGGTGAGAAGTAAGGGCTGAGTGTCACTGTGAGCCAGATAAGTGCAAGACCAAGCCACTGGTGTCTTCTAGACCAGTCAAGTCCTCCCATGCCCTTCCTGGGGTCTGGACTCCAGTGTAGAGCTGTGAGAGATGCCGTGGGTCAGAAAACAGCTGTGGAGTTGTCGTCTCCCCTCTCCTTGGTTTTGGTGCTGCCCCTTAATGTTTCTGCTGACTTGCCATTCCTGTTTGCTCTGCTCCAAGAGTAAGGATTAAAAAATTAAATATATCCCTCTCAGCTGATGGGGTGAGCGTGGCATCAGGCTGCTGGGGAGATGTGTGGGAAGTGTGGGAATCCAGGGGGACTCACCCTGCCCCGGGGCCCACACCTGCCCCGGTGCTGCCATCAGCCCGATGGGGCAACAGGGGCTGAAACACCACCTGGCACCTGCTGAGCTGTGCCAGCGCTTTTGGGAGCAGGTGAGACTGGTGGGGGGCTCAGGAGGCCTCTCCCCACAACCCCCAGGCCAGGGGACTTCCCACAGAATATGCTGAGTTGGAAGGGACACACGAGGATCATCGAGTCCAGCCCTTAGCCCTGCACAGGACACCCCAGGAGTCACCCCTATCCCTGAGAGTGTTGTCCAAATGCTTCCTGGGCTCTGTCAGTCTGTGCCCACTGCCCTGGGGAGGCTGTTCAGTGCCCGACCACCCTCTGGGGGAAGAACCTTTTTCTAATATCCAACCTAAAGCTGCCCTGACACAACTTCAGGCCTTTCCCTGGGGTCTCGCCAGTGGTCCCCACAGAGCAGAGATCACTATCTGCCCCTTCCTGAGGAAGCTGTAAGTGCAATGCGACCTCGCCTCAGTCTCCTCTTCTCCAGGCTGAACAGACCAATTGCCCTCATACAGCTTCCCCTCAAGGCCCTGCACCATGCTGGTGGCTGTCCTTTGGACAGCTTCTAATGGCTTGATATCTTTCTTATATTGTGTTTCCCCAAACTGCACACAGCACTCATGAGATTTCCAGGGTGGCCCTGGGCATCTCGTGCTGCTGTCACATGGATGAGCTCAAGGCATTGCCAGAATCCAACATGCAGGAAAAGCAGCTTTTGGGGAGAAACCTGACTTAGGGCAGGGTGGCTTGAAGGAGCCGTTCCTGCCTTTGGCTTTATTCCTGCTGTGCAAAATCACATGGCCTGGGCTGGGGTGGAAAAGCTGGATGCAAATGCTCAGAGGGCGTGGAGTTGTGCTCTGCTTAGAAATGCCTGTTGCAAGAGGGTCTGCAGCACGGTCTGTCTGTCCGTCTGTCCCTCTGCCGCTTCCCATATGGCCCCAACCTCCCGGAGCAGCGAGGGAGCGAAGCGCTTGCCTGGTGCCGGCTCAACCCCTCCTCCCCATCCGCATCCTGGGTGGGCACAGCTCCCGGTGGGAACAAACACCCGCCCCATCCATCACAAATGAGTCCTGCCACACCAAGGTGACAATTAAGCCGCCGGTGTTGCGACACTGCCCCGTGCTGCCGGGGCGGATGGGGAGGGCGATGCCGCCGGGAAAAAACGCTGTCCTTGGGAGGAAATTAAAAAAAAAAAAAAAAAACCAAACAAAAAGCCAACAGAACCCCACCAAAAGTGGGGTTGCTCAATTGTTTGCCGGGAGCCGTGGCGTGGCCATCCGGCTGCCGTTCGAGGCTGAGCCCCGGGTTTGCTCATTTTGCAAGGTTTTTATTGCCGCTTTTGTAAGCAGCCGCCTCCGCAGCCTATCAAAGGGTGGCGTGAGGCTGAGCCTCAGATTCCCTTTCCTTTTTGCTGGGACGTCCCATTGGAAAAGCTGGCAGGCGAAGCCGACCTTTGCTGGCCTTAAAAAGTAATTTATAAACCGCATAACCCCACCACTGTTTTGGGAGATGAGGGAGAATCATAGTGGGAGGGTGAGGAGCATCACCCTCAACCCACTGGGGTGCAGATGGGGAGGGTAGCTTGGTGTTTTGGGGTGCCTTGTGGGCTGACAGTCTGCTCTCCCCCTCAGCCGGGGCCAGCCCCCTCCACGAGTGTGGCGAGCGGCCGGAGGATTGGTGCCGCGATGTGACCACGGCATCCAAGTGTGGGGCCCTGGAGCTCTGCCAGCTCACCGTCTGGGACCAGACCCTGGGGGTAACCGTGCTGGGAGCAGGGGGTGAGAGGGGGGAGTGGGGGAGAAGTGCCCATCTGCCCCAAAACATGGAGCTGGGGGGAGAAGCCCCACCTGCCCCAATGCTGGGCACCCAGAGAAGCAACTGATGCCCTCAGACAGCAACGTGACTGCAGAGTGAGTGGCAAAAATCAGTGGGTGCCCCAGGATGTTCCCAAGTGTCCCTTGGTGGGGTGTTTTTGTAGTGGAGGCTTGGGAGTATGTGGTGAGTCTTGAGTGTTGTGACAATATCCCGACATGTCCCTTCTCTCTCAGCAGAAGGGGATCCCCTGCCACTTGTGCCAGATGGCCATCTCTGTGGTGGGCAAGATCTTGCAGGACAATCGCACTGAGGTGGGTCATGGGGTCAAGGGGTGGGAGGCTGATGTTCCTCCCCACCACCACTGCTAAGACCCTGAACTCTCCCTCTGTCATGTAGGAAAAGCTACGGCTGTTCTTGGATAAAAGATGCCAGTACCTGCCCTTCCAGGACTGGTCTGTCAAGTGCAAGAGGATGGTGGACACTGGCATACTCATTCTCACCCAGTTTGGCAAGCAAGTGCTGGTAACTGGCAGGGGACGCCCCTGGGTTTGTTTCTCTGTGGTTTGGGATGTCTTGGGGGCTTGCAGAGCAAAGGAGGCTCTTGGAGCTTGGGACAAACCCTCTGAAGGACAACATGGGGATGGAAATGACACAGGGATGGAGGGGCAGGGAGCAGGGTGATGGGGCAGATGCAGCCTCAAGCCCCCACTCCTCTGTTCCCCCAGTCGGACCCGAAGGTGGTGTGTGGGACCATCAGGCTGTGCCAGCCCCGGGAGAGACCCACGGAGGCCCTGAAGTTTCAGAAACCACCATCAGCTCCCACAGGCCCCACTCAGGATTTTGCTGACCTGGTCGCCCCCTTCATGGCCAATGTGCCCCTCCTGCTCTATCCCCAGGACCGGCCTCGTGGGGAGGCTCAGGTACCATGGCACAGGAAGGATGCTGCTGAATGTGGAATCATGGAATGGTTTGGGTTGGAAGGGACATTACAGATCATCTCATTCCAGCCCCCTGCCATGGGCAGGAGCACCTTCCACTAGACCAGGTTGCTCTAAGCCCCATCCAACCTGGCCTTGGACACTTCCAGGGATGGTGCAGCCAGTGTTTTTCTGGATAGCCTGTGCCACTGTCATGATGCTGCTCAAGGGTGAGAATCCCCTAAGCATCGCCTACCTAACAATGATTACAAAAAACCAAACCTGTTACACAGATGAAATAATTTCTGATTGGGGTCTTACGAATCTAGGGGAATTTTGCAGGATGCTGGGGGAACCAGAGAGATGCTGGCCAAAGGGCTGCCACAAATTGCAATCAGAATTTAAATTCCAGCCCTGAAAATGCAGGCACTGAGGGGAGGTTGGTCTTATTTCAGGGGGTACTGATGTGTCCCTGCCTGTGTTATCTTGCAGGAAACGGAAGAGGTGTGTGGGGACTGCCTGCAGCTGGTGGCAGCCATGCAGCTGGAGCTGGGGACCAATGCTGCCTTCACCCAGGCACTGGTGGCCCACTCCGAGTGGGTGTGTGAGGGCCTGAGCCCTGCCCTGGCACAACAGGTAAGGGGGCCAGCAGGGAGTCCCACAATGGCTTGGGTTGGAAGGCACCTTAAAGCCCACCCAGCTCCAACCCCTTGCTGTGGGCAGGGACACCTTCCACCAGACCAGTTTGCTCAGGGTCCCATCCAACCTGGCCTTGAACACTTCCAGGGATGGGCTTCCTTCTCCTCCTCCTTGATGTCACCGTGGCATGGGAGCATCTTCTGCAGATGCCTGCCTGGGCGGGGTGTCCTCTCTCGGGCACTGATGCCGTGTTTCCCTCTCACAGTGCAAGCACTACCTGGCTGAGTACACGGACACGGCTGCCCAGCTGCTGCGGTACCTGGTAAGAGGGTGAGCGGCTCCCCGGGGGTACCAGGGCTGAGTGGGTGCCAGTTGGCAAGGGAGGGGGGACTCATCAGAAAATGCTCTTTTTTTTCAATTAAACCCACTGCTTCACAGGCCCCCAAACTTTTAAATGCTTTCCCCCATTCTCCCTGCCTTGCAATGCCTGTAATTCTCCTTTATTGTCTTTTTTTTTCTTGCCATTTTCTGGCCCCTCCACTGGCAGCAGGCTGAGGTGAGTGAGACCCACACCCCAATGGGCTGAAATCTTCCTCCGTGGGGAAGTGGAGGGTGCAGGCTCACCCTCCCCTGGGCAATGCCCACTTGATTTGGGATGTCTCTTTGCCCAGGACCCGATGGATCTGTGTGGTCAACTGGGACTCTGTGCCTCCACCTCAGCTCTGCCCCTCCACACACTTCTCACAGAGAAGGTGACACAGGTTTTGAACATGCTGGAGGTAAGTGGGGAACCCCCCCAACTCTGCTATGCTCCTTAAAATCCAAACACTGTGGAGGGGGAACCCTATTCTGCATTTTGTTTCCTCAAGCATCTCCATTTTCCCAAGGCGGGGAATAACTTACATGGGGGTTGATGGCTGGATAAGATGAGGGTGGTTCTGGGGGGGCTTGGCATGCATCCCACCACCTTGTCCCGACAGGACAGGGTGGGGAACACTCCACTGTGTGAGGTGTGCCAGTTTGCTGTGAAGACAGCCGAGAGCCTCCTGGAGAACAACGTGACGGAGGTGAGTCCCACCACTGCAGTCTGAGGGTGGGAGGGCTGGGAAAAGGGGGCTAAAGGGTGGCAAGGAGCGAGAGTTTCCCTCTTCTGCCTTGTCCCCCTCAGGAGCAACTGGTGAACGACATCGAGAAGGTGTGCTACATGCTGCCCCACGGCGTCATCGGGCAGTGCAAGGACTTTGTCAACTCCTATGGCAAAGCTGTGGTGATCATGCTGCTGGAGGCCACTGACCCAGCAGCTGTGTGCACCATGCTGCACTGCTGCCCCCGGGGTGGGGACACCCTCCGAGGTGAGCTGGGGGACCCCGCTGGCACCCAGACCCCACGCCCTGGAGGGCAGGGTGCTGTGGGGGGGTGCTGATGCTCCGTGTCCTCCAGGGGCTGCTCCGCTGGAGCAGCTGATGGTGAACGCAGGCGCCTTCTGCAACGTCTGCCAGATCATCATCACCTACTTCGACAATGAGCTGCTGAAGAATGAGACACTGGAGGAGCTGGGCAATGTGCTGGAGAAGGGCTGTGAGATGCTGCCCATGCCCCTCACCAGCAAGGTGAGCTGAGGGGGGCACACCCAGCCTGGCAGGGACCCCTCAAACACCCCTGCTGGGCTCACTCCTGCCTCTCCTTCCCAGTGTGAAGCGCTCGTATTGCAATATGAGCCGGCGGCCGTGCGGCTCTTCGTGCAGATGATGGACCCCACCTTCATCTGCACCGTAAGTGTCCTCACCCCTGGGGTAGCACAGACCAAGATGGGCATCTTTTGACTAAGCCTTGGGGGCTGGGAGAGCAGTAGAGAGGAGTCAAAGGGCTCTCATGGAGGTTTTTTCTTCCTCCTCCCCCCCTTTGCCTTCACAATGCAGAAAATCCGAGCCTGTGACTCACGCAAGGAGGATCTCCTGGGCTCAGACCCCTGTGCCTGGGGCCCACACTACTGGTGCAAGAACATGGCCACGGCAATTGAGTGCAGTGTAAGTCTCAACTGTGTCCCCACCCTGCTGGCTGGGGGTCCCTGCATCCCACGGCCATCCCTCCCCATCTCTCCTGCAGGCTGTTGCACACTGCCAGCATCACGTGTGGAACTAGGAGCCATCTCCCCAGCTGGCTGGACTTGCTCTGCCATTTGGTTCAGGATCCTGGCTCCCCTCCCTTGGGATGTGCCTGCACCCATGGAGGGCAATGGCAGGAGCCCACTGGCCTCACCACGGCGGCAGGGCTGTGAGGAACCCCAGCTGCCTCTGCCACTTCCTTTTCCACCCCTGGGGCTTGGATTTCCAAATCAGGTTAAGGGACTTGTTAGTGTTTTCAGGACTGGGGATTCAGCCTTGACATCTCTCAGGGTACAAAAATCCCCATCCCCAATCTTAACCCCATCCCTACCTCTATCCCTATCCCCAATCCCATTCCTACCTCTATCTCCAGCCCCATCCCATCCTGAACCACTTGCAAGGCCCAGATCCTGCAATGTGGAGCCATTCCCAGGGGCTGGGCTGGATTCTGCTGCCCAAATGCTGGCTCTCCACTCCAAGCCAGCAGCAGCCTCATGCCACAGGTCTGGGGATACTTAATATATATACATATTGTATAGATCATATATAGTAAGCATCTCCTGAACATAAAACGAGTGAGTTTGGGTGCAAAGACTTCCTTTCACACAGCCATTCCCATGGGGGGTCCTGTGCTGGCCCAGCTGTGGTGGTGAGGGGCAGCAGGGTGCTGGCTCTTCCCTCCCCACCGTAGCAGGGGGCCACCTGCAGTGCCTGGTCCTGAGCGTGCACGGGAGCATCTCATCACAAATAAACTCTTCCCGTGAGCCTGGCTGGTTGTCTCCTTCCTCTTTGTCCTGGGGACTGCAAGGGAGGGTGGAGGGTGTGGGTAAACACAGAGGACATTTAATGCTTCCTCCAAAATCCAGGGTGCAGCAACACCCAGGGTGGTATCTCGTGAAGATGATGGATTGAGGGGTGAATTAAGGGTAAAAGAGGGTTTTCTCTTTAAAAGGGGTGTGATGGATGTGGGGAGGAAGGACGACAGACAGGTACCCAAAGCCATAGACAGTGTATTTCTGAGTCCCGTAACAGACCGTGCCCGAAACTCTCCACAAGGTTACGTCTGGAAACAAACCCCCGAACGAACAAACCCAAACGCAAGAGAGAAGGGGAAAGAAAAGGGCAACGAAAGACACGCACGAGCACTCCACATCCAGAAGCCCCACTTATTGTCAGTCTCTCTCTTTTTTGACATCGCAACAAGTTTTGGTAAAGCCAGCAAATGGAGAAATGTCTTGGGTTTGGTTTTTTTTTCGTTTTGTTTTATTTTTTGGGTCTTTCCTTTCTGGAAAGGTGACGTTAATGCCAAAAGGACTCAGCCTCTCCCCACACTGCCCAAGCCCTCCCTGTGCCTGTGGTCGAGGTGTGACAGCTGCTTGTCCCCAGTCTGGGCCCAGGGATGCTGTGGCAGCACATCATCCGCATCCTTGCTGCACCTTCTCCGCCTCATCCAGTCTGGACTCATCAGATTCATTTAGCTTTTCTTTTCCTTTTCTTTTTTTNTAAGAAAAATAAAAAAAAATTTAATGCTTTCATGGATAAAATGGCAGGCGAGTAAAAGCATTCCGGTCCTGAGAGCCCTTTCCCGGGGCCAAGCTCTCCGAGGCTGCCGGAGCGATGCGCACCGGTTAGCCTGGACTCCTTCTGCAGGGGAAGAGGGGGCCAAGCACCAGTCTTGGGGTGCCCCTGGCCCCCACCACGGCCCCTCTGGTCTGTGCTTCACCCCTGCCGGCCCCGGCTTGCCTGGAGGAGCACCACCACCACCAGCACTGCCGCCGCTGCTCGTCATAACTCCGTGATCTCCAGAGGGCTCTCCATGATCACCTCCCGCATCTTGTGCAGGGGGGTGGACTTGGCCGACTCGGTGCGGGCGTTGTGGTCGCTGTAGCCCCCGCAGTCGGCGGTCAGAGTCTCCAGCGAGCGGCCCAGCACCTTCTGGTCGTCCTCGGGCAGGCTGTTGAGGTCGGAGGCGAGCAGCGTGCCCGTGCTGCCGTGCACCACGTGGATGCCATCGGGACCCTTCAGCTCCACCGGCTGCTTGTGTCGGAAGCGGAGGCTGCCCTGGCTGGCACTGCGCTCCTCCTCCTCGTCCTCCAGCTCCTTCTGGATCAGCTGCAAAAGACCCATGGAATGGGAATCACTACCATCACCAGAGTAGCAGCTGCTGTCTTCCTTGACTCCAAACCTCCTGCAGTGCTGGAGTACCGCAGGAGGGACAGGCCCTCCTCTCCTGAAGCACCCTCAGAGTGTGGTGATGAGGGTCAGCAGGAGATGATCTCTAGCTGCATCACTCAGTCCTTGGGTGGATGTCCCAACTCAGGCACTGGCTGCCACCTGGGTTGTGTGGCGTTTGGACCCAAGTTGGGATTTGGGGTTATATGAGGGTGGTGGCGCAGGAGGAAGACAGGGAAAGGAGTTGAAGGTGCTGGAGGGGGATAAAGGCATGGACTAATGGAGGGCAGAAGGGCTGAAAGGCATCTCCCATCCCACTGCTCTCCTCTGCTCTCTTTGCCCCTCATTTTACACCCCCTGAAGGGGGGGAAGGCTGCAGAAGGAGTTGCTTCTCAGCACACCAGCCTCCGTACACCAACACCCTCCACCCCAATACTTTCTGCCTCAAAACCCTGCTGGGTTGATAGGCTCAGAGGAGCAGAAGGGAGAGAAGATGCCCCCTCACAGCTTTGGCCAGACTTGGCAGGGATGAACAGCTCATCGACGGACCTCACCTCACAATGAGGAGGGGTCCTCCCCCAGGGTGGGAGAGACCAGGGGAGAAGGTGCTGCTGATGCTCAGAGGAAACACGGAGGGTCACAAGAGCTGGGGCACTGTGGGGAACCAGCAGCCTCAGTGGAAAATCAACATCTGGCTCATTTTGGCCAGGCAGAGAATGGGGGAACCAGTGGGTGATGGGGATCAAGGCCACAGAGACTGACCACAGCTTGTGGGACCGGGTAGACACACTGCATCCCAGAGGGCACGGCAAGCATCTCCCCACGCCCATGCACACCCCTCTACCTCCGAGACCGAGGAGCGGTCCCCCTGACTGGAGGTGGCCTTATGCACCATCCGCTGGGCAAAGAGCTTTTTCAAGCGCATGTAATCATCCAGGACCACCTTCAGGAGAGTGCCCTGGGTGGAGGGGGAGAGATGGGGGGTTACCCAAGGGACATGGTTTGATCAGAGGGAGGCTGCACTCATCCCAACAGTTTTTGGAGCAACATCACCCTCTGGCACCACAGCTGCGAACCTGGAAGGTGTAGCAGTAGGACAAGACCCCCTCAGTGGAGGATGCCTGCACTCAACACTCACCTTGATAGGTCCCTCCCGCATGATCTGCCCCAGCTTGGCAATGTTGTCATACTCCTGGATGGCTGCCCGCAGGTAACGGTCATCCTCGGGCTTGGCAGCAGAAGGCTCTCTCCCAAAGGTCCCCTGTGGGAGGAGAAAGTGGCTGAGGAGGTGGCCCAGGTGACAGGAGTGGGCAGACAGTGCCCTGGCAGGGTCTGTGTCTCACATGAGTGCGGGCAGGGCTGTTCCAGAGGTCGGTGATCTCGCTCAGGTTCTCTGGCAGGTCATCCTCGTGCTCCGCCTGTGCCGCCAGCTCCATGTTCCTGCAGAAGGGGTCCAGCCACACCGGGTTGGCCCTGCCCAGGGGAGGGGAACAGCCATCAGCTCAGGCAAAGAGCAGCAGTGTCCCTAACCCCATCCAGAGCCCAGATGCTGAGGTTGTGCTGCCTCCTCCTGCCCTGTGCAGGTATGAATTCCGCTGCTCTGGATACAGATGTGTGTCAACACCTGCCTGTCATCTCTGCTTACCCCAAACCTGGCCAGGATTGGCAGAGATGGAGTCACAGGAGAAAGCACAGTATTTATTAGCTTTGGAAGCTCTCAAGGAGCATGTGTCCCAGGGACAGTCACGCTCCACATGGAGCAGAGCAGTGGGACATCATGTCCCTACCTCCTGACACATCCCTCTCTTGGGAGCAGCCTGTGACCCCAGGAGGTGGCACATCAGGGAGGGGCAGGAAGGGGAGCACTCACCCATCAAAGGAGTACTTGTTGGTGTTTGGCATGTCCATAATGTCCATGAAACCTCTGTTCCCTGCAAAAGGTAGGGATGGTGGTTACAGTGCAGCATGTTGGTGGGCTGAGCAGCAAACCACAGTGTGACACTTCTTTATCAGGAAGGGACACTTGGCAACCAAAAAGGCACCAGTGGTGTGAGAAACACTCTGGGATGTGGCTGATAATGCAAACCCTGGATACTGGGAAAAGCCTCTCACCATCCCGCCTTGCTGGGCGGGATCACTTCTAATACATCCCCTGCTCTCCCTATGTACCACCCCACCCCCGTGCTCTCCATTCACCCCACTCTCTCATGCAGCTGGGACACCCCAAAACTGCTCACCGGTGGAACCAGCCACTATGGCTTTCAATTTCCTTTTGTGCCTGCAAAAGAAACAGAGCAAATCAGGGTGGAAAATAAAGAGGATGCTGGAAAAGAGAGTGACACACAGATTTGCAGTAACCCTTTACACAGGGCTAACCCTGTATTCCATAAGGCTGGTGAGCTTGAAGGGGAGAGGTGCTGTCAGTATTAAAACAGTGTATTTTGGAGAAAGAGCTGTTTGGGAATCTGATGCCCTCCTTTACTCGCTGGCATCTCCAGGGCTGGGAGCAGCCACACGGGTCCCACAGCCCATGGGGGACGTTGCAGCTGGTGGGGCAGAGCTTGGGTGTTACTCACACTGTCCGGTAATACCAGTTCATGAGGATGAAGAGCATGGCAGCCAGGAAGAGCAGGACGGCCAGCACAATGATTGCCATCTAGGAGAGACAGAGGAGTGGTGGAAACCTCCAGCATGGAGCCAGCACCCAGTGGTGGGCACACCTCTGAAATTACGAGGGTGAAACATCTCTCCCACCCATGACCAGTCCCCATTGGAAGGGACATGGCCCCACCTGCAAGTAGCATCTCCAGCCCAAGCCAGACCATTACCTGCAGGGCTGAGAGGTCATCTGGTGCCCGGGCAGTGATAGCAGGCTGCACATCCAGCACGTTGTAGTTCCTGAAAAGATTCCTCAGCTGCTCCTTGTTCTCGTCTATCATCTGAATAACCCTGGGAAGAGAAGGGTTGCTTGGGCATCTTGATATTAATGAGGGTCCCCGAGGACAAAAGGAGCCTGGTGAAGGGCCAGGGGACGTACCGCTGCACGTCCAGGATGCGGTTGGTCTCCCTGTTTACCACATGGATCAGCAGCTCTGTCTGTGCAAAGTTCACCCGACCTTTCTTGTCAACATGGAACTGGGGAGACAGAGCAAGGTCAGCAGTGTGGAAGAGGTGTCTCCTCCTGAGTGTGCCCCAAGATGTGCTCAAGGTGGCAGGAAACCCTCAAGCATCAATCTGGATGCCTTTGATACACCCCAGCCTGGAGTTTATCCATCACCTTCAGAGCTCAGGGGTGTCTATGGTTTATATAGACAGGACTCCCCCAAAAGAGACCCCCAAAGCAGCATGTGGAAGGTGAGCTACTCCTCAAAGCAACTTCCAAGGTGGATGGTTACCTGCACATCATCCGTGTTGACGATGGCACCTGTGATGTTGGAGAGCAGGCTGATGAACTCCTCCTCGAACTGCCTGACCTTGTCAGGGATCTCGTTGATGATGATTTTGACCCGCTGGTCATCCCGCAGGATGTAAATCCCCACAATGGCCGTGTCATTGTGGCCCGCCAGGTCAGAGGCCATGATGTCCACCACAAAGTAGCCAGGGTTGTAGGCCGTGAAGAGGTCAAAGGTTCGTAGGATGCCATCGAGGGTTCCTGGGGAATGGACAGTCCAGGACTAGTGACTCGGCCATGGGGTCATTTTTGGCTATAGGGACATCTCTGGCCAAGGCCCCATGCTCCTTTGGCATGCAGGGTACCCACCAATGCTGAAGATGTTGGCCACCTCCTCGGAGTCATTGGAGTGCTGCTTGATGTAGCGGATGCCCAAGATGTTGTACAGGACCAGACTGTTATTGCCCACGTCGGCGTCCACTGCGACCACTCTGATCAGCTCCGATCCCACCTTGGCATCCGTGGCAACCCCTTTGAGAGAGAGATGGGAAAGGGACCTGGGGCCAGGCTGACTCTTGCTGCCCTATCATCCTGATGGATTTTCCTTGATGTATCTCTGGCTCCTGGTGGGCCCCCCAGCCCCTGGCACCCCTTACCCGCCGTGTACTCCGACTTGGTGAACTGGGGGGACTGGTCATTGATGTCATCTAGGAAGATCCGCACCTCCTGAAGGGTCAGGTCCCCGTTGAGGTCCCAGAGCTGGGCTCTACTCCCCCGCTGGCCTCGGGGAGGGGACCAGTTCCTCTGGCTGGACGCTTTGACAATGATGGTGTAGTATGGCTCCTTCTCCCGGTCCAGGTCTCGCAAGACCTTCAGCTTCCCCTCTCGGCTCAGCTGGAAGTTGCTGTCTTGGTTCCCAGCTGGGTGTAGAAAGGGGTCTCCAGTTAGTCCCCTTTGGGTTCAGCATTTCCAAAATGCCACCTTGTCCATTGACCAGGGCAGAGGGGCAGCAAGGAGACAATGGGAGTGACAGAAATACTCAGTGGGGGATGTGCAGGGGGACACAGAGTGCCATCTCTGCACTCACCTGCTATGAAGTAGTAGACGATGGCATTAGAACCCTCATCCGCATCCACTGCCCCAGTGACATTCCCTACCACAGTGCCTGGTGGTGAGTGCTCAGGGACAGAGAGTGCCTGGTATTGGGGACTGTCTCTCTGCCAGAGGCCCAGGAGAAAGGAATGTTATAAGCATTGAGGCTGCTTTAAATAAAAACAGACAAATCCCATCATGCTCCCTGCCAGGGTGATGCCCAGCTGTGCATGCTTCACCATCCCTGCATCCCCTGCTTCCCACACCCTTCATCCCGGTGCCTTACAGGTGGCCTGAGGAACATGGGCTCATTGTCATCGATGTCATCAAGCATGACCTGGAGGGGCTGCATGGTCTCATAGGGTGGCTGGCCCTGATCAGAGGCCACGATGATCAGCTGGGGAGAGAGGCAAAAGGGCCATCCTGAGCCTTTGGCCTGGGATATTGGGGGGATTTAACAGGGAGCTGGGAGTTGGCCCACCAGCATACAACTCCCCGATGGCACTTTATAACCACCCAGCTCCTGCTAAGATGTGATATCTTCCCTACTGCAGCAGCAGACCCCATTCCCACCACACCACTTGCATCCCACCAGCCCCACACCAGCCCCACAGCCTCCAGGACTGCCCCGGCCACCCCTCCTGGCTCACATTGTACACTGCCTGCTTCTCCCGGTCCAGCTGCATGGCCGTCTGGATCAGCCCGCTGGTTGAGTCTATGGTGAAATACTCCCAGTCTTTGTTCCCTGCCCCAGTTTTCAGCAGGTTGTAGAGCACCACTCCGTTGAGCCCCTCATCTTTGTCCGTGGCATAGACCTCGTAGACGTTGGACCTCAGGGGGATCTCCTGCCCATACACATGGAGCCTTTCAGTCCCAGCATTGCATGTGAGCCCTCTGCTCCCCCTGCCCCTCCAAACAAACCCCTTTGGCCCAAAACCCCTTGGGTTTGGAAGTCAGCAAGCTCCCACTACCCAAAGCCCAGCTGGGGGTTGGACACAGGAAGCCATGATTCCCTTCAACAGGGTGGGTGCCCCGTGCATGTACTGGGGACTGGTTGAGTCAAGCCTGGCTTCCCAGAAAGGAGAAACATCTTAAATGTCAGCATTTCCCACCCATAAACAGGCCCCACTTGCAGTGACTGACTGTTTGCTTATTTTGAGTGCTACTGGGGTTTCTGTTCCCCAAAACTGGTGCAGCATCCCCATTCACAGATACGTAGAGAGGCTGTTTTCAAATGTCCAGCCCCATGACCCAGACCTTCTCACCACATATTAAATAAAGGTCTTGTTCCATCCCCAGTGAAAATGGAGATTGGATTTCACTGCTGACAGGCAGAAGAGCTCCCCAACAGCCTCAGCATGCCATGACCTTGCTCCCTCTCTAGGGATTTACCTCCTTGATGTGCAGGATGGTGCCGTTGGGTGGGCGGACGAAGACAGGGCGGTTGTCATTGATGTCGATGACATCAATGTGAAGCATGGTGGTCCCCCAGAGAGGGGGATGCCCCTTGTCTGTGGCCACCACGGTCAGGTTGAACCGTTCGTAGGACTGCAGGCGCCGCCGGGATGTGACAAGCCCAGAGTCTTTATTGATATTGAAAGCCTCTAGGGGCAGAAAAAAGCCACATCTCTGGCTCAGGACACTCAGCACCAGGTAAGTTATTAAAAATGAGTATTGCAGCTGAAGTACACCCCTCACTGGTGGGAAATTCCTGTCAAGGGTTGATCAAGCAGAACCAGCTGTATGAGGCCAGGGGTGTCTCATGGTTTTCAGAGCATCCCTGCCCACTGTCCCATTCTTGTCTCTGGGCCCTGGTCACCCCTGTCTGTGTTTCACTCCTGTCCAGGCTGGGACAGTAGAGCCAGAGGAGCCCATTGCCCTCTCCATTTATGCTGGACTTTGCCTGATTTCTGTAATTTCTCAGTGTGCAGATAGATACAGGATTTCAGGCACTATCACTATCCACCCACACCCCCTAGCCCTTCATGTAAAGAAGGCAGTGAGTTTGCTCCAAGACACACTTATGTACATAGAATCTCCTGCTGGGATGGAGGAGACAAAGATAAGCTGGGCTGCAGGACGAAGGCAAGCAAAATCATAACATCCCAAATCATGTGGAATGGGGAACTGTGGAGCAGGAACAAAAGCCACACACTTTCAGTATTGCTCCCAGCAGTGCATGCAGAACATTGCTCCAAACCAGCTGCAGGAGCCGGGGTATAGGCTTGGTGACTGTCTCCTCCCTCATCATAACCCTCCTGCCTGGGGGAGAGCCCCCTGCCCCTGCACCTACCTGCTCCAGGACCCTCGAGGCTGTAGGTCACCACGCCGTTGTCCCCTTCGTCCAGGTCAGTGGCAGTCATGGTGATCACTGACGTCCCTGCTGGCTCATTCTCATAGACACTGGTGCTGAAGTGGGTCTTGCTGAACTGGGGCCTGACATCGTTGATGTCCAGGACAGTGATCAGCACCTTTGACAAAGCACAGCCAGCTGGGTGATGTGAGGCTGGGAGAAGGCTGGGCAGTCCCCAGGGACTGCACGCCTGCCGTGACCCTCAGCTCCACTGCCTGAGCGCGGTGCCCTTCCTGCCATTTGTTTAACTCTGCTAGCTGAATTCCTGCCTCCAACAATGGGGGCTGCCATGGTTGGGGCCCCCATTCATGCTGGAGCACTTGCAGACAATAGTGTCACCATCCCCTGCCCCTCCTGCTCTGTCCCCTCCTGCCAACATGCTGTCCCTGCAGCACAGAGCACCCTGCACCATCCACCCCACAGCATCATCTTCTCTTCCTTCTGCCTAATTCCTCCCCAAGCCAACCATGGGGGAGAAAAGCCGCAGCTTTAACACCTTCTTGCTAGTACCACCACACAAGGGTGGTGGGAGGAGGAGAGCCCCACCTGCACGGAGTTCTCCCGACGGTTACTGGAGACATCCCCAGGATTGTCCCTGGCCACAGCTGTCAGTGTGTAGTGATCCTTCTTCTCCCGGTCCAGGGCTGACAGGATGTAGATGTCACCCTGCAGCACACAGAGACCTTCAGGTGGACCTCGTCTGGCAGAGCTGGTACTCGAGAAGGGGCAGAAGGTGAGGTGTGGGAGCAAGGCACAAGTTGGGACCATTTCAGCCTCCCCTCCCTTTCCCTGCTCTGTTCCAGCCTCGGTTGGCTCCTTACCGTGTTGGGATTTATCCCAAACTTGCCCTCTCCATCCCCCAGGCTGTACTGGATGAGAGCAAACTGCCCAGAATCTGCATCAGTGGCCGTGACCCTCAGGATGACTGTACCCAATGGCACGTCTTCAAAGACAGCTTTCTGCAAGCAAAGGGAGCAGGCAGGACTGGTTTATCACATGCTGTTTTAGTGGGCAGCAGCCAAGGGCACAGAGTGGCATCCAGGGGTGGGCACAGCCAGACCCAGAGCAAGGTGTTCACACAGAGAGCACTGCTGGGTTGACCAACTTCTTCAAATGGTCCAAGAACAGACAGAGGGAAGAGGAGTCCCTGGAGAGCCCTCAGCTCTGTGCCTGCCCTCACCTTCCAGGCACTGCACAGCCCCACACAGAGCTTAACATGGGAGCCCAGCTCACCTGATAGGATGGTTGACTGAAAACAGGGTTGTTGTCATTGATGTCCACAATCTGGAGGTACACAGGGATCTCGGCAGATCTACGAGGAGAGCCATTGTCGGAGGCTCGGACGGTGAAGTTCAGCCACTGCACCTCCTCATAGTCCACCGTCCTGTTGGCTATGACCTTCCCTAGAGGATTGCAGACCTTGAAATGAGAAACCCACCCCAGGTCACCAGCCGGCTGTAGACTCCCACCTCCCCAGGCCACCGACCTGCAGATGGGTCTTCAAGACAGGCGTAACCTTCTGGAGAGAGGTTCAGCAGCTCGTAGGTGATCTGCCCATTGGCACCTTTGTCTGGGTCCACTGCTGAGATGGAGATGAGTGTGGTGCCCTGCGTGGCTCCCTCCAGGATCCTCTCAGTGAAATAGGTGACCCCAAAGGGGCGGAAACGGGGCGTGTTGTCGTTGACATCCAAGACGTTGACTGTCAGCTTGGCTGTGGCCATGGTGGAGATCACAGTGGGGGAGAAAGAGAACAAGTGAGAAAGAGAAGGGAAGGAAGGATGAGAGGCAGGAGGGTTGTAAGGCTGCAAGCATAAAACTCCAGCAGAGCCAACTGGTGTTCATTCATCAAGAAAGATTGCAATATTCCCCAAAGTCACTCTACCCTGAGCTAGCTGTGGGCACCTACTCCTGATCTGTGCATGTCTTCTCACTCAGGATTTACCTGAATTTACCAGGAGTAGGGTGACAAGACATGGTGGGAACTGTAATGAAGAAATAGGTATCTCCCATATTACAGTTACGGACAAATGGTCTTCTCTATGCCTTGTACAGCCCTGGGATGTCTGGGACATTCTCTAAAGGAGTGCTCAGGGGAGAACCTGAACCTGATGGAATTGCTCCCTCTGGAATTGCTGCTGATCAAGAATGGAGAGGGAGGTGAGAGAGCTGCTGACTACCCAGAAGCTGCACTGGTGCCTGGGAAGGGCTGTGCCAGCCCCTGGCAGCTGCTAGCCCTGTCCCCACACTTACCATTGGGCACACTGACTGAGCGGTCGATGACTTCGCTGGCATTGTCGTGGACAGAGATGGTGACCTCGTAGGTGGCCACCAGTTCACGGTTGAGGGGAGTTTTGACCTTCACAGCTCCTGGGAACCCCAAAAAGATGGATGTCACAGGCTGTGACTGTTCCCCCCCGCAGAGCACTCTCAGCAGGATGGTGTGTACCAGCTGATTGCTGCACCCTGCACTGCACTTTTTCTCCTGCCTCCCCAAAGGCTGAATGGGGAAAACACTTGATGGCTACAGGACACAACTTATCTCCCCCTGCTCTTCACCTCCTGCTTTCCTGCCTGCTCCACTCTGCCCAGCCAACAGGTTCTCACACCACCTCAGCCAGGTAAGGGTTTGGGTTGTGCCTCCAAGAGGGGTTTGGGAGCAACTGCTGCTGCTCCCCTGTACTACCCCATTCACCTTAGCTCAGCATCTTTAACAACCTGGTCCTGTATCCTTTCCAACAAGGGCATTTTTCTTTCCTGGATCAGCTTTGTGCTTCCAAAACAGATGTGGGAAGCTCCTGGCCCTCCTTCCCAAAGGCAGAGCCCACCACCTACCCCAGAGAGCCCCCCTGCTCCCTCATTGAGGGTGCTCGTGTCCAGTCTGCCAAGGCTGAGCAGCCCCTGGCCCACAGTGGGGCTGCCAGTGGAGATGGCTGAGATGAAGGGAGGAGATGGATGGCATGGAGACAGAAATGAGCACAGACACAGAGACAAACCTGGCAGGCTGAGAGCCAGAAAAGAAAGAAAAGAGTTAGTTAAGTCAGCTAGTCAGGGAAGAGAAGACAGGGCAGGGTGAGACGGGACAGCTGGAGGAGGAGAGAGGGGAGGCAGGAGAGGTGCATCATCTCCCCATGCCTCAGACACCTACCTCCAGGCAGAGAAGAAGAAGCAGAAGCGAGGAGAGGGGTCCACACTGCCTGTTCTGCCCTTCCTGCTCTCCTACCTGTCCTAAAATCCACTGTGAATGCTCCTTGCTGTTCAGGCACCAGTGCGTCCGTGTCATCACGGGCCACGATCTCCAGCAAGTAGTACTCCAGGCGAGGGTGGAGGTCGCGGTCGATGGCAGTCACCTGGGCCACCACAGTGCCAGGGACAGCTGACTCGGGGATGCTGACTGTCTGGACAGGGTTGATGAACTCGGGCCGGCAGTCATTGATGTCGTCGATGTCGATGCTGACGGTGGCGGTGCCTGAGAGCGCCGGCGTGCCCTGGTCCACGGCCACCACCGTCAGCCGGTAGGCATCCTGCTCCTCCCGGTCGATGGTGATGTGGGCCACGCGGATCACCCCCGTGGTGGCATCAATCAGGAACCTGTCCTGGCCACCACCCTCAATCCGGTAATCCAGCTGTTGGTTGAGGCCACTGTCAGCATCTGTGGCTGTCACCTGGAGGACGGAGAAGCCTGGAAAGGTGGGACACAGCCCTCTCAGTGCCAACAAGCCCTCGGTCCCAAGGCAAACACCATCAAGCAACGTGGGCAGCCCCAGTTCCCAGATTTTCCCTTCAACCCCATCCTGGTTAACCATGATGCTGGGAGTTGGATCTTTGCAGCCCCAGGGTGACACCCAGGTCTCCCCACTGCCCACCCGTGCACCCAGTCCTGACCTGGGGGGCTGTTTTCCAACAGCCGTGCTGTGATGAATGCTGGCTGGAAGACAGGGTGGTTGTCATTGTCATCCAGGATGGTCACTGCCAGGCTGGCGGTGCTGTTCAGCCCCCCCACATCACGAGCCACCAATGTGAACTCCAGGTGAGGGTCCAGCAAAGCCTCTCGGTCTATCACACTACCAGGCTTCACTGAAACAACACCTAGAGAAGGGGAAAAGCCTGGTGACAGACCCCAGGGGTGCTTGGTGGCCCTGAGCTGGGGACAGGGACCAGCTGAGCCACCCCACCTGTCTTGTTATCTATAATGAAGAAGTCCAGGGATGCCTTCAGCAGCTGGTAGGTCACCACGGCATTGCTGCCCTGGTCAGCATCCAGAGCTAGGATGGGTCCACTGAGCATCGTGACCAGAGTCCCTGGATGAGATGATAAGCATTAGGGGGGATGGCAATCACCTGCTGAGCCCCCCTGTCCCCTCCCACCCTGGCGACACATGAGGGACAGCAATGAATGGATGGAGGAGGTGACAGAGCAGGGCCTCGTGGGGTACGAGGCAGTGGGGGGGAGCTGCTGCAGCCTTGCAGACCGACTCGTGAGGCCCAGGAGAGGCGGTGGGACATCCAACTAAAAACAAACAGACAGACACATCCATCAGACTGGGCAGCACCAGCACCCTGTCACCGAGGGTGTCACCTGGAGGCATCCCAACCATTCACCTGGGATGTCCCTCAGTGGCAGGACAGGTTACCTGAGGTCTTGGAGCAGGGAGTGATTTACATGACAGGAAGGCAAAAGAGAAAAAAACCAGTATTTCTAGCTCTTTGTCTGGGAAAAGTCTACCTGGAGAAGCTGGACTCTTTTATCTCTAACCCCTGGAGCAAGGCCATTCCAGGTGATGGGAGAGATGGCAGCCCATCCCCTGCAGGGATGCTGGGGAGGTGGGTGCCCTGGAGGCTGCCCCCAGGCTCAGCTCAGCCCATGAGCACCTCTTGCTCTCTGCAGCTTAGCAACTGCCAAGCAGAGATGATTTCTGACCTGTGCCAGGAAGGATTTTCACCAGCAGTATGGACCAGAGCTAGGGTCTCCTTGAGGCTGCCCTCCCTGGGCAGTCGGCAGGAGCTCCTGAAACTCAGCATCCCTGTCCCACCGAACTGCAGCCTTGCCTTGCTCAGAGTTGTGTCTCCTCCACCACAGCCAGGAGACAATTCTCCTTACCCAGCCCCTAAGGGAGTCTCCAGGAGCCACACAAGGGAGTGAAGAGAGACCTACCCGGGGGTGAGTTCTCCATCACCTCGGCCTGGTAGGAGCTCTGAGTGAAGAGGGGGCGGTTGTCATTCTCATCCGCTATGGAAATGACTAGCAGGTCAAAATCCTAAAGGAAAATTGGGACAAGAGAGCAATGACCGTCATGTCCTTTCCTTGAGCTCACCTTCCTCCTGTCCCACTCCCAGTCAAAGCTGTGCAATCATGGTGCTGTGCTTCCTGGACCACCCCTGAGGGTGTGGAGGGACCCTCACCCTGGGCCTGGGCATCCAATCCCAGCCTGCACTCCAAAGGGTGATGTGTGGGATAACTCAGCAGAGCCAAAGGATGCTCCAGTATCATTGTGGTTGTTCAGATCTCCAGGCCAACTCTGTCTCACCTTCCATGACATCTACTCCTGTCACATGGAGTCAACAAGTGACGTTGGGCTTGCCCTAAATCCTACTGCTAGTGTTCTTGGATGGGGATGGTGTTGTAGCACCCTCCTTATGACCCCCAGATGCTTTTTGTGGCTGGGGTTGATATTGGAAACACTGTGGGAAAATGCACCATCTGCTTTGGCCATGGCAGGAGCCCCTTTCCCTGCCAGCAGTGTCCATAATTACCCGCCTGGCATTGCGTATGTTCTCGGGGTTGTCCTTCACCGTAATGGTCAGCCTGTACTCTGCCACCCGCTCCCTGTCCAGCGGGCGGTTTACGTAGACAACGCCACTCTACGGAGGAAAACAAAAGGGAGAGAACAGGTACAAGGGCTGTGAGATCCCCGGGGCATCTCCTGCCAGGACAAGGATCCCACGGGTGCTTAGGGAAGGCAGGGCTCTGGGGCCAGGGGTGCATACAGTGCTGTTGATGTAGAAGGCATTCTCTGTGTTGCCTGCAGTTATGTCAAAGGTCAGGAGGGCGTTCGGCCCCTGGTCTGCATCCCGGGCGAGGACACGGGTGACAAAGCTGGAGACGGCGGCGTTCTCGCTGAGGGTGATGTTCATGGGGAGGTTGAGGAGCACAGGGTCATTGTCATTGATGTCCAGCACACGGACACCCACCACCATCTGACCAGGAGAGAAGCAGGGCAGGCGTTCGGCACTTATTTCCATCCCTCCCATCCCTTTCTTACACTGTCCAGGCAAGAGGTGGGCTTCCCATGGCCTGGGGGAGAAAAGCTCCAGGGACAATGGGAAGGAGGAGGAGGGAAGGAGAACAAAGGCAGAAACCAGAGGGAAGGAGCTGGGAATGGGGGACAGCACCCCACAGCCCGCTGTGCCACCCCAGGGGACTCACCGTGGAGCTGAGGGGAGGCACCCCCCGGTCCCGGGCGGCGATGGTGAGGTTATAGAAGGGGATGTTCTCCCGGTCCAGCTCCGCATCTTTCCGCACCCGCAGCTCTCCTTCCACCGGGGAGATGACAAATTCCCCTGCCGGAGACAGCAGGGCTCTGGTTTGTGCCATGTCCCTGCAAATGGCCTGGCTTCCCAAGGGAATGGCTTGTCTGGGGACTGGGGCACAGGCACCATGGCAGGTTTGGGGGTAAACACATGCCCCATTGTATATATGGGAGGACTGTGGCAGGCAGGGACAGTGCTACTTGCACCCCCACATACCAGCAGGAGCAGGAGATGGAGTGAATGCCCAAATAAGAGGTGCCTCTACCCGTTTTCTGGGCCTTTCTGAAGATGACAACAGCCCCTCTGTGCCCTGAGATGGCCATAGATGGGTGGACTACATATCATAGACTCCCACAAGCCTGTTTTTTTCTGGAGAAGCTTTGCAGTGGGGTCAGCTGGGAGACAGGACTGGGCTCTGCCTTCCAGATTCCCTGAAGTCACCACCCCCTTCACAGAGGCACAGCCTGATGTTCCTGTGATTAGGGATACCCACTGCTCCTCTGCCACCTGCCCCAGGGTGCTGGTGGTGCTGTGGGTTGCAGAGTAACTCAGTGCCCAAACACCCTGCAAATCCCACAGGGGTGAGGGGACAGGCTCAGTTTCTCTTTTTGCGGTTTGTTTCTTTGCCTTTCTGATTTTTTTGGCCTTTATTGTTCAGCAGTTTCCCCCCCTCCCTTGCACAAACCCCGGCCACCCCCTGTCCAGCCACGAACAGGTTAAGTTTCGTGTTGCTCAAAACAGGATTTCCTGGTGTCGAAAGGCTGAGCTTGCAGAAGCAGTGCTGGGAGGGAGGATAGCTTTTCTGAAACTTCCGCCCGTGCTCCCACAAGCCAAGCTCCTCCACGGGGCAGGCAGCTGGAGAGGCAATGTCCCTGTGTCCCCACTCACCCAGGGGGTCCCCAGAGATGATGCTGTACTCCACTTGCCCGCTGGGCCCTGAATCACCGTCATGGGCCAGGAAAGTCCAGACCCGTGGGCCGGGCTGCCCTTCCGTGATGTCAAAGGGACCCTCATAGGGCCGTGGGAAGGTGGGACAGTTGTCATTGATGTCATTGAGGTTCACCAGCACCTGTGGTCAGGGCAAGAAAGTTGAGGGTTGTGAGAGGAGAAGGGATGGAAGTAGAGACCATGGGAAGCCATGGACAGGGGACATCACAAAATACCTCCTGTACTTCCGGCTTTACCAAACATCCAGTTCACAGTTCAGAGATTCGAACTCGGTTATTCCTCATCATGCCCATCCTACAGTCACACTACAGAACTCCAGCTGCACACAGGTGGGGCACTGTTAAACCTCTGGGCCACACACCATGATGGAGAAGCCAATGTAAAAGCCCACATTCACATCCTAAAGCCCAAGGTGGATAGATAAAGCCTGCAGACATGGGTCAGACCACCAAAGCCATGAGTTTGGAGAGACCTATCCTCTGCAGCCAGCTGCACACTTGCTCACTCCTTTTCACCCAACAAAGGCTTAATTCCTAATGCTGAGCAAACTAAATTTTGCAGGTTTCATCTGTATTCTCACAAAACCACTGGTGGTACAGGTGGTTACAAGAAAGACACTGGGAATGAGGAGTTTTCTGTCCTCCCGCCTTAAAGGACAGCAAAATCCATCAGATTGTTACTGGTTAAATCTAAACTTTATGGAGAGTATATGCAAGTCTCTGCTCCGTTTCCTAGCAGTGGAGAAAACAAACACTGGCAAGCCTTATCAGGGTGATGGACTTCCCATCACTCAGGATCTTAAACAATCCCTAAACCTCCTCCTAAAAGCTGTGTTTTCATACAGTACTGGCACAGACTCCCTGGGCTGTGTAGGGAGAATGTTTCCTCTCCCTTCTGGCTTTGGTGCTTGTTGCTGAAGGGGTTTCCAAATTCATGTCTCTGCTTGAGCCAAGTGCAGGGGAAGCTCTGCCTGCAGCTGCTGCCTTCCCTGCCAGCAGTTAAACCCCGGGTCTGCTGCAGTTTTCCTGAGCCAGGAAGTCATCTCCAGCAGTACAAGATGCCCAGATCTGAAGGCTAACCATTTGCCCAAGCACAGAGCATAGCCTGTGGGGACAACCTCTCACATGGGTATCTCCGCTTCAGTTTCTTTTTGTTTTCCTTTGCACACAAGAACTTACCTCATTTTTGGGGACTACAAAACACTTGGCTTGATATCTGGATGAGGCATAATGGTCCAAGGGAGTTGAGACAGAAGGTTTAACCCATCCCTGCCACCTGCAGACCCCCAAATTAATCTGGGCAGGAACAACGTCTGCTGTACAACTTGCTAAATTTTGCTTTTGGTTATAGAAATAATCAGAGTATTCAGTTTGTCCAAAATATTTGCTTTGGAGCTGCTCATCTGCCCTCCCCACACTTTGAGCAGTGCACTAAATCCAGGTCACCGTGGTTCAGGAAAAAAGAAAGAGCTACAGAGCAAAGTAACAAAAAAAAAAAATCACTAGAGGCTTTAAATAACCTCCTTACAAGGAGGGAAAAGGGAATTTTAAAAGCAGGTAAGTAACCTGAGAAGATAAAGATGAAGCAGAAATTAATGCTAGAGCACTGCTTTGCTACCTGCTGTCCCTTCACATAAGCCATCTGAAGAAAACGTAATGCAACTGAAAAGGAGTTCCAGGAATTTCTCTATGTCTTTGCAGGACCAAATAATCAGGCTAATTAACCCACAAACGTCCCTGGTCCACGTCGCTATTTTGGAACTCCCGTGAGAGAGCAGGGCAACAGTAACTGGGCAAACTGGTCATAGCTGGGAAAAGCAACTGGTGACCACTGGGAAGGAGATGTGAAACTGCTCACACGAGATGGAACTCCCAGACCCCAGAGAGGTTGTGCTGTCGCAACCCCGCCGGCAGCTCCTTACCGTGGCGGTCGATGTCAGCCGGCGGGAGATGACGGGGCACTGGTCGGTGGCAGTGACGATCAAGGTGTAGCGCCCGTGGCTGATCTCGTAGTCCAGCTCCTTCACTGTGAGGATCTCCCCCTGTAAGGAGAGGGGATAGCAGCTGGGAGTCAAGGCAGTGGGACAGGGACATGCCTGGAACGGGGCCGGCATCCTTACTGACCGTGGTGTTGTCGATGTGGAAGGTACCAAAGATGTTGCCTTCTGTGATGGCATATGCAACCGTGCCATTGGGTCCCTCATCCTGATCCAGAGCCTGCACGGTGACCAGGGTGGCGTTGAGTGTGGAGGGACCTTCATCAAGGGTCACCTCATACAGCTGCTTCTTGAAAGCAGGAGCGTTGTCATTCTCATCGAGGACAGTGACATACACCGTGGTGGTGGCCTGTGGGAGATGGGACATTGTGTTAAGCACTGTGGAGGGATTTGTTGTGCAATCTCTGGAGCTGGCTGGGAAAAGATCTGTCAAGGTCAATGACCAATGTGGGCTCAACCCTGCCAAGAGACACAAACAGAGGGCAGGGCTCAAAATGAAATGAGCCGTGGCTGCAGATGCACTTCAAGGTAATGGTTGGTTACAGAGATAAATGTCCTGAGATTAAATCACACCCTTGTTTCCAAGCAAAGCACGTCTCTGAGGGATCCTTCCCCTTTTTGCACAGTGTGTGCCATTGCTGGCAACACCAGGGAGTAGCCCACGGCATAGGGAAAAGCAGAGGCTTTCCCAACACTTTGTGCCTCCCTGCCTTTGGAGGAGACACGTGTGAATCCTTACCTTGGCACTGGGGACACCTTGGCTGTTATTAACAAGTGTGACAATGTGGATGAAAAATACCTGCATCTAATGCTAACATGGCTCAGGGGAGGAACAAAACCAAGCATCTTGGACAACTGGACTGACTCTCATGGTCCCACCATCTACCTGATGACAGCTTTAGCTGGACCTGACCCTCTTCCAGCTGTACCTGGCCCTGCACAGACACTTGAATATCCTTACTGAAGGCTGTCTACTGCAGATGTCACCCCACCTGGGAGTGGGGAGGTGACAAAGGCTTGCACAGAGCTGGGGTCAACCACTGGTCAAACCATTTTCTTGCAGTCTCTGAACTTCATGCCTACACCTTTCCCCAGCCACAAATTTCTTCCAGCCAGCCAAGAGTTAAATTTTTGGCAAGAGCCATCACAGTCATGTTTGTTGGAAAAACCACAAAGCCACAAGGTAATTAGCTACTTTTCTATTTCCCTGCACGCTCCAGGTTCAGAGTGGGCTAGCAGCAAAGTCTCCTGCGGTTTGCAAACCACCACGTGTCTCCAGGCTCCACTTTCCAGGGAACACTGTCTGGAAAAGAGGCGGCTCTCAGCTGCAGCCAGAGGTTTTGTTGATGCCTTTGGAATTTGAAGAGAAGCTCCAAGGAGGAGTTATGTATCAGACCACGGGGCTGCTTTGCTATTCGAGGGCAGAGTAAAGGTCCCTCACTGTGTAAAAGAGCTGTGGGAGGGGAATGCTTTTCTTCGTCTTTTTTTGGGGCAAAGCTCCGTTCCCTTCTCCAAGCCGGTATTCCTTTGAGTTACCCTTCCCTGTACCTGCCTGACGCTCATCACGGGAGGATTTCTGCCTGCTTAATCCTCACAAACACGGGAAAAACAGTAATTGCAGATAAAGTAATTACAAGCCAGTCCCAGGGGATCAGCTCCTGCAGGGAAAGGCGTGGGGATCAGCACCCTCAAGCCCCCCAGCAGGGCGAGCATCCTCTCTAGCACCCCAAAAACCTGCGCAGGAGGACCGGCTTGCTCTAAGCGATGCTGCAAGGGAAGAAACCCAGCAAACGCCCCCACTGCCCAAAGAGGTGGGGACCGCAGCGACACCCACCCGCGGGGTGCTCCCCCCGTCCTCTCTCCCGCAGCTCCCTGCAGCCTCTCACCTCCTGGGGGTGCTCGCCGTTCTCTCCATCCCTGCGCAACATCGCAATGAAATTTCCTGTGTGTGCGCGCCCGGCTGTCGCGGCCGGGCTGCTCAGAGCGTGCGGTGGCTCCGCAGAGGCCACCTCTGCCCGGCCACCCCGCTGCCATGGGGGCCACGTCCCCCCGGACTGGGCTGCTGCTGGCCGCGCTCTGCCTGCTCGCTTCCCACGGTAAGCTCCGGCTCGCCTTCCTCTCCCCCCCGCCCGGAGAAACTCTCCTCTCTGGGGCACCGCGTTCGCCTGGCCGGGGCTGTGCCTCGGCACAAAGAATTTGGGGCGTCTGCGGGGGGTTGTTTGCTTTCCATCCCTGTGATTTTGGAGTGTCGGGGGGGATCAAGCCAGCGTTCCACATGATGCTGGTGGTGTCGGGGTAGAGGGGCCACAGGGGAGCTGTCGTCCGAAAACTCTGAGACTGTTTTTTTTCTTTCTTCCTCTGCTTTGATCTAACATGCGTGGAAGGAAAGCAGCCACCCCCTGTCCCCGCCAGCCCCCGCTGGGGACCCCGGGCTGGAAAAGACGCTCTTTTCCCCGGCACGGTGGGGGTCCCCGGCTGTGCCACGGTGAGAAAACCCTTCCATCAGCCCTCGGGGAGCGGGGATAGGGGATTTGTGCGAGCAGGGCCGGGATACCCTCCCTGAGGATGTTCCGCTCTGCCGTAATTGCTCGGACGTGCCGAGCAGCTTCTCCGGGAGAGCACCCAGCCTTGGCCAGGACCCCCGTGTGCGGCTGCCGACCTCCCCTTCCCCTGAGTGAGCGATTCCCAGTGCTGGAAGCTCGCTGGCTGCTTATCAGGGGGATGCTTTGGGAGGGGGGACTGCCCCATTCCTGACTCCGCACCAGCCCTGGCAGGCAGCGTTTCCGTTCGGGGCTCCGCGGCCAGGCAGTGACACAGGGGCGGTGGCAATTAATACCACAGCTCGTCTGTGGACGAAGGGTCAGAGAAAGGAGCTGGGAAGGAGAGTGCTCCCTCCCTGCCCTGAGCAGGCAGAGGACAAGCATCCTATCGGACTTGGCTTCGCCCTCTCTCCCGGGACAGCAAAGTGACTGCCTCCAGGGTGTCAACCAGCATCGCCAGGAAAATGCCAAAGATACCCCATTGCAACGGGGCTGTGGGGTCTCTTCTCCTCTCTCCTCCGGGACAGCAAGACTGACATGGATTGAACGACACTTTGCTTCTCATCCGAGTCTCGGCACCAGGGAGTGACTCTCAGTATCTCCACGGGGATTTAAATTATTTCATCTATGCATCTGGTGTGCTGGGGCTGAAACTCAGTACTTCTGCAGTGCAACAAGCTTGGTTGCTGACGTTCAACGTGAGCCTGGTGCCAGCCGTGTGCCTGCCAAAACTTTCTGAACCCCCGGCTAATTTTAGCAGGGCTTGATGGAGAAGTAGAGCCCTTGGAGACACTCAGTTTGGGAATGCTGGCAGCAAGATGGATAGGGAAGTGGCTCCTCTCCAACCGAAGGATGGCAGCTGAGATGGGCATTCCAAAATTGCACCCCAAGTGGTGTCCCCAAGCCGGGGCTGTGCTGACAGAGGAGCAAGGCAGGACGCTCCGGTGGGAGCAGGAGCTCCAGGCTGCTCCCCCTACTGTCTCAATCATAGGTATCCCCACTGGTGGAAAGCCACTTGGCAGGAGGTGAGGGCTGTTAACACGGGCATCTCAGGCATCTTCAGTGAGTTTTTCCTCTCCTTTTAATTTCCTGCTCTAAGTACTTGTGTGAAGGTGTGGATGCCCCTGCACATCTCACCTGGCTGATAACTCTGAATCACAATGACAGCACAGTGATGATGGGGCTTGCGGAACTTTGATGTGAGACTGTTAAAAAAGCTCCCAGAAGAGCTCCAGTGCTTCACTCTCCCTCCAGCAGCCCCTTTCCTGCAGTAGGTGAGCGCCTCCACAGGCTCCAGCCCTTGCTCCCTACAGATTTTCTTGGAGTGGAAAGAGGCATCCTGAAGTGGAAATCACTTCTGTTAGGCACAGAATTGCAAATCAAACACCTGCTTGCCAGAGCAGGGGACCAAACTTAGGAGAAGCAGCCAGGAGAGGCTTTTGGTCACCGACCCAGAATTTGGTGTGAAATCCTGATTTATTTGAACTGTTGGTCAGCAAAGCAACACACTGCACTTCTTTGCATTCCTTTTTATCTGACAGGAGAGCTCCCAGGTTTCAAGCAAGGCAGTGATGGCAACACCAGGGATATACCAGTGGTGCACCAGGCTCTGCATGGCACCAACACAATGCCACTGCTTGGAGACAAAGATACCAAGGTGCCAAAGAGGAAGAGGGGCACTTCTGGCACCTGCTTGAGACCTCCTCTGTCTTTACCAGATGGTGACAAGACAACAGCTCTGGCACAGCCTTCAGTGGGTCCACGCTCTGTCAGCTGGAGATGCACAGAGATGGGCACCTGGCTTTATTTTGGCATTTGCCATTGGCTTTGACTTCAAAGGGAATGGTTCAGTTGGGGTGTGGATGGAGCCAAACATGGGCTCTGGGCATAGCAGAAGCCCAGGAGATTAAGATCCATGGGCTTTAGTATAAAGACACCACCAGAAGATGCTTCCTCTGGGCACCATCTGGTATCCAGCATGGCTTTAAAGCCTCATTACATCTTGGGGAGGGAGCACCAGCTTCTCCAGTGCTGCTACGGGCTGCACCATGCCTTGCCAGCTGCTTTCTCCTCCACTCGATGGCTTTTGAGAGCCTTCCCCTCCTCGGGAGAAGGAAGGGAAGTTGGTAATGCTGAAGGCTGTGCACACATGGTAACCTCTGCCCCTCCGCACTGCTGAAAGCGTGGGCTGCGCTGACTTTCCATCCAGACAGTTCCCATAAAGCTCTTGAGATGGAAGCTGGATGGTTTAGTAAGGCAGAGTTTTGCAAACTGTATGGGGATGAGTGGCACAGCCCCGCTTTATTCCAGGGGTGAGTTTGGAAAACAAAAGACTCCTGCAGATACTTTTGGAAGGTGTTGGAAGTGTGGCTTCCTTCAATAGAGCCCTGGCTTCCCTTCCTTTGGCTCCCAGGAGACCCTCGATGTGAATGGGGCACTTCCTGTTGCCACAGGTATCAAGAAACACATCTGAGGTGCCTTTTGTGCTCAGTGGGCTGGTCAGGAGGTGGGGAACCCACCCTGCTGCCTGCCAAACCCACCCAGCCCTGCTGTGCACCCTGGCCCCGGCAGCACCTGAGGGTGAGGAGCAGTCAGGGATGGAAAACAAGACTGAAAGATGCAGCATTGAGCTCAGACCACACACCCCTCTGCCCCAGAGCAGCTCTGCAGATGTGTTGCTGCACGTTCCGTGGGGAGCAGGAAGAAATTAGCCAGAGTGGTCCAGCAAAGGTCACGCCATCCCTGGCTCCTTGGCAATGTGTGCTGCAGACCACAGGGGTGCAATGGGGCAGATCTCCTTCCCAAACCCTCCCTCTCCCTGCAGAGCACCCTCGGGCAGGGACTCGGGGCTTTTCATGGCTGTTCTTGCACCATCACCTAATAGAAAAAACCACAAGGAGTGGAAGGCAGATTTTCGGTTTCGCTCTCTCAGGCAGAGAGCATTGTGCCAGGGTGGTGACACAGTGACTCTACCCAGAGTAAGAGGAGGACCCTGTCCATGTCATCTAGTGATGGGGAGCCTCTGGCCCAGCTGTGTGCTTGTGGGCAGGCCCAGCACACCCTGCCTGCAATCGAAGCCTGCTCGATATAGCAAGCGAGAAACCTCAAAGCCAAATGGTGGTGGAGCTAATGGCACAACAGGATGTTACCAAAATGAGAAAACATCTTGTCCTCATAATATCTTCTCTGCTGCAAACCAGCCCCAGGAACCTCCTTTGCACAGCAGTTTAAAGTAAATAAGCCCAGAATCTGCTTTTGCACTTCCGTTACAAAGTGGTGGCAGGGCCAGAGCACCAAAACCTCTCCTGTCTTTGCTCTTTCTCTCCCCTCATGCACAGCTCCCCTTCCCCACCAGTACTCTCCACCCGTGTCCTGGGAAAAGACCAGTAATGCTGTGGTGTGCCCCTTGCTCCTGCACCTCAGCCAGGCCTCCCGCCCACATTCCAGGATTTCTTTCTGAAAATTGTTTTCATTTTCAAGCAGCTCCTCACTGTCAGCATTAGCCAGTTCCCCCTTCTCCCCGGGGGCTGAAAAACAAGGAGGGTGGGACCTGCTCCCCGCCTGATCTCGGGGGGCAGCCCCTCCTAGCTCTTTTCTGTTTACTTTTTCTCCTGTTATTTTTTTGCAGCTGGCTCAGCAGCACTTGTGTTTTCTCCTTCATGAGCCATAACCCTGTGCCTTGTTTCTCCTCTCATGCTCCACACTCTTTGCCTCCCTTCCCCACAGCTCTGCCAGCTCTGCTGGCCCCAGACAAGGTTCTGCCTCCCTGCTGCTGATGCTTAACTATATTTAAAGCATGTTTGTCCTCCAGAGTTTATTTCCAGGGTGAATTTGTGCTCCCAGCCCTACTGAGATGTTGCTACAGAATCCTGGAATGATCTGGGTTGGAGGGGGCCTTAAAGACCATCCAATTTCAGCCCTGCCATGGGCAGGGACACCTTCCACTAGACCAGGTTGCTCCAAGCACCATCCAACCTGGCTTTGGACACTTCCAGAGATGGGGCAGCCACAGCTTCTCTGGGCAACCTGTGTCAGAGCCTCCCCACCCCTCTGCCAGCATTGGTGGTGGGTTTGCAGTGCTTGTTTGGGGAGAGATCCTTATTTTGCTATGAACTCAGGGTAAGCCCAGGGTCTGATTCATTGCCATGCCTTCACCCCCCAGGAGGGCCAGCAGCTTTCCTGATCACCACCCCATACTCGCTCTGTGTCTGCCCTGAGGGCCAGAACGTCACCCTGACCTGCCGGATCAGTGGCCCCCTTGCTGACCGCCATGACCTGGTCTACAAAACCTGGTACTTCAGCAGCAATGGTGACCAGAGCTGCTCCGACAAGAGGCACATCCGCAACGTCACCGAGAAGGAGCTGCACCACGATCCCAGCAGGCACCATGAACCTGGGGGCAACGGCACCCAAAAATCCCCCCTGGGGCGGCAGACCAGCCATCACGGGGTAGAGTTTGTCCCCGACCACCACGGTGCCTTTCACATCGTGGTGATGAACCTGACGCTGCAGGACAGTGGGAATTACTGCTGTTACGCCGCGGAGCTGAGGCGGGAGCACGGCAAGCCCCACACCATGCAGGTTGCTCATGGCTTCGTGGAGCTGCAGATCCAGCAAGGTGAGGGGGGGCAAGGGGAGCCCCTGCCCGCCCTGCATCCGTACCAGGGTGTGTCAGGGCATGGGGGCCAAGAAGGGGTGGTGGGGGACACCAGGGTGCAGCGTCAGGGCTGGGTAGGCAAGGAGTGAGAACGCTGGAAGCCCAAGCTATGTTGCAAGAGTCAAAAAGCAGCAGATGCTGTAGGTTTGACTTAGGGCCAGAGAGCAAGAGAACATTAAAACAAAATGAAAAAGATAATAACTCGAGAGGCTGGAATGCAATAAAATCCATGGTACATAGTTTCACTGATCTTCAGCCTCTTTCTGGAAGAGAGGAAAACAAACCTCAGCTTAAAAGGAGCTGGCTGGTGGTGGTGCAAGCCCAAGTGAGGGCTTGTAGATAACCTTGGGACAGCAGCCCAGTGGGAGAGGCATGAGGGAGGGGAAGACATCTCCTGCCCTTGATCTGCAGCACTAGGATAGATAATTTTTCTTTCAGACCAAAAAAACCCAAAGGGAGTCTGCTTAGCCAGGGATGGGCTCTGCCACCATGGGGAAAAGGGGTCTTGCAGCAGGGGTCTCAGTGTAAGCTTCCCAGGATTAAACCCCTGCTTTGGGGATTTTCTGGGATGATGTTCTTATTACCAAGGAAAAAAGGCAAGGACAACCAGCAGGTTTGGGAGTTCTGTGGGACCTGAGGGAATCCCTCAGCGTGTAACATGCTTTTCTATTCTCTTCTGCAGGCAGAGGAGGGCTTCAAAACTGCACATTTCATACTGCCACCGGCAAAGGTACAGAGAAAAGAACCTCTTCCTAACGTGCTGCTCATCATCCCAGCCCATGTTTTCCCCTAGGGATCACTGCTTGCTGCAAACAGCAGTTCCAGATGCAACCTCACAGTCGGGTGTTGGGGGGGTTGTTTCCAATGCTGTCCCCACAGGGTGCATCTGACAGGAACGCCCTCAGGCTATGGAGAGCCTTCTTTAGTCCATCACTTGGACATGACTGTCCTGAAGCCCCTGGAGTTCATTCACCCTATGGTTCTAAAGCACCCAAGTCCCCCAAACACAACCAGGGATGTAGTGGTCACTGTCTCAAAAAGATGGGAAGGAACAGAAAGGTAAAGAGCTGCAAGAACCTCTTGCAACACCCCAAGCCTGTGCCACCACTGCCTTGAGCAGGGGAACTCCAAATCTTGCTTGAGCACTCAGACAATGTGTGGCTCCCCCAGCACTGTGTCTGGACATTGCAATGCCCACACCACACTTGGCTGTGCAGGTGGTTTCTTGGTGGGTCGCTCTGTATACCCCCATTTTCTGGCTGCTAAATGGGTGGATTTGGCTAAAATTGCTTTGTGGCAGGGTTGGGGTCAGCCCAGACAAGAGAAACAGCCCCCCTGCTTCTCATGAGTAGTGCTTCCTGTTCCCTCAGTCTCAAGTGCTGGGACACCCTGTCCTGCCAGGCAAAAAAGGGGGAGAAATGTCCCCCACTAAAACACAGATACACAGAGCAAGAAGCTGCTTCCTCAGATGGATGTGCAGGAGAGGGGGGCTTGAGCTGAACCTGTCTGGGATTTAGGCAGCCCTCAACCCCACCACAAGCCATCCCACAGGGACCTTGATGGCTGCAGATGTGCCCTCAGGCTGTCGGCCCTCTGGGACCCTCCATGGGTCACATTCTTAACAAGCCTTGGGTAATGAGCCCTTCAATGCCTGAGGACTGTGAAGCTGCCAGTGGGTTGGAGTCAGCACTCTGAAATCGCTGGGAGCCTTATCAGGGCTTCTCTCCTCATATCTAGAAGACCAAAGAAAGACCTTGGGATGTCCTACAGCAATTAAGGACTTTGGTCAAGGTCCTAAAATGATGCCTCAGAGCTTGTCTCCACAGCTGGCAATGCATCCCAGCTCAAATCCTGTGCGTGTGGTAGCCACATTGCATCAGGTGTGGGGCAATGTGGGAGGGCCCCATACTGGACCTGGTGATCTTAAAGGTCTCTTCCAACATAAACCATTCTATGATTGTGGCTGGAGGAAGCCCAGGAAATGGAAGGTGAGGCCTGCCCATCTCTGCCCTCTTCTGTTGCAGATATCACGGCCGCTGCACTGGCCACAGGCGCCTGCATCGTGGGCATCCTCTGCCTGCCCCTCATCCTGCTCCTGATCTACAAGCAGAGACAAGCTGTCACCAACAGACGTATGCACCAGGGACACCCCTCTCATCTCCTGGGCTGCAGCAGGGTGGCAAGGATGGGATGGGGTGGGATGTGCCCCATTGGGATCAACTGGTTTGGCTGCTCTGAGTCCCATGCCATGTGTCTCCTGCAGAGCTATCCTGGGAAGGGCCAGGCATGCCTGCAGGTGAGGAGTGTGGGATAGGAGGGGACCCCAGGAGTGCGCTGGGGGCACTGAGGCTGCAAAGATGCTCCTTGCTGAGCTCTTTCCTGCATATCCACTGTAAGAGCTGTCTCATTTACTCACCCCTCCCTCCCCACACACCTGAAAGAGAAGCTTTGCCTTCTCAGCGATTGAAAAAGCATTCTTTGTACTTTTTCTCCCCCTCCTCTTTAAAAAGACCCCTGACATGTCTGTGGCAATAGGACTGAAGCAAGCCAGGTCTGTCCTCTGCTGCCCCAGCCCTGGAATACCAGGCAGTGCTGAGGCATAGCTGGCTGCCAGCTTCTGCCCATGCTTGGCTCCCCGAGATTTTGGTAATTAAGCGGAAAGGGGCACCACCTTAACTGGCAGAGGCATTTCATCAGCCCTTGGGCAAGAAGGGTGCCCTGTGGTTTCCCTCACCCAGCATGGTGGGTGGCTCTGAGGCTCCAAGCAAAGCCTTTAGAGAAGTGGTTTTTACAGCAGGTTGTGGGCATGATGCCAACCATGAGATTGGGAATTGGGCTTTTGACACTCATCCCCTTCATGCACCCATTTAGCAGCGTCTGGGAGGAGCTCCCATCTCCACGATGCAAAGTGTCACCTGGATGCTATTTCACCCCAGAGGGAAAGCAAAATCCAGGGGGATTTGCTTTTCAAGTATTATGGACCACATTATTTCCGCACAGCACTTTCTTTGGCGCAGTTTGAGCCAAAACTGGAGTAGCTCAGGTCGGGATCACTGTGCAGGCATCCAGCACAGCCCAGTAATGTGGGCTGTGGGATCTGCTGCAGCAAAGGGGATGAGGAAATACACAACAGGGTGCTGTCCAGCCAAATGCAGAAGCAGCCAAATGCCAGGTAGTGTTCTGCAGAGCCCCAGGAGGGTGTCTCAGGTGAGTGGTAGGTGCCTCTGGGCATATGCAGGGCCAGGCTGCAGCCCAGGCACTGCAGCTGCACCTCACTTCACCCCATGCCTGCAGAAGTTTCTCTTCCCCCTTCTTTGGAGCCTGCGGCTTCAGTCGGGAAGGAAGCTGGGCTGGGGAGTAAACAAGGTGGGACAGGGCAGGGATGCAGAGGAGGTTCAAGAGTAAAGTAGAGGGCTAAAGAAGGGGGAGAAGGATGGAAGAACGCAGAGGAAGAGGAGTTAAAGGTGGATGAGACACGAGAAAACAGTGCTGGCAGTGGGTCTGGGTCTGACACTGGGTCTTATGCTGCCAGCACTCACCCCAACTGTTTTATCTTTGGCAGGTTCCCATGAGCTCGTCAGGATGGACAGGTAAGGAAACCCACCATTCCCACCTTCTCACACCCCCTCTGCCTGCATCCCAGCCCCTGCAGGGATCCTGTCCTCTCCCCCTTGCCAGTGAAGCCGGCACACATCCTCAGCCCGGCAGAGCGAAGGGGATGTGGGTGGCACCCACGCCTGAGTCCTGTTTCTTTCTGGGAGGCTTCTTCCCTTTCTTCAGGTGGGAAGTGCCTCCTTTCTTTTTGCCTGTGCCTCCCCATGCCTCAAGAGAGCCTGAAACCACTTTGGCTAAGCTTTCCCCCCTGCACTGGGCTCCCCATTTGCTCTCACCACCTGAACCTGCTCCCTGCCTTGCTTGGCTGTTCCAAAACCCTGGGGATAAAAAAGAGCTCCTGAAATAAAACCCACAAATGGCTGTCCTCTCCCACAGCAGCGCCCAGGGCATTGAAAACCCCGTGTTCGAGGCGGTGCCGTCGGCGAGCGCGGAGCCGCGGCCACGGCCCCAGCTCTCCTACATGGCCAGCCGGCTGCCCTCTGAGTCCGGCCGGCATCTGCTCTCGGAGCCCAACACCCCCCTGTCGCCCCCCGGCCCCGGGGAATGCTTCTTCGCGACGCTGGGTGAGTGGCCAGTGATGCTGAGCCCCCTTGGAGACCACTGCGGGAGAGATGGGAGGGAAAGGGGAAGCTGGGAGGGGGCGAAGGGGAAAGGGAGGGTTTTAAATATCAGCTGTAAACTTCGTGTTATGTGCGACATCAATGGCTTAGAAGAGGGAAGGACCCAAACCCTCTGTTTTCCATGGAAAAGCAGAGTTTGGCCCCTTCCTGAAGCATATCCCTTCAGCTGCAGGCTGGACTAATACCCCTGGTCTGCCCTTTCCAGATCCTGTTCCTGACTCACCAAATTCTGTGAAAGCCTAAACACCCCAGAGGAAAACACCTCCCGCAGACCACGCCATACTCGGCCAGAGGAGACCCCCGGGAGGGTGGTGGGGCCAGGGCCAGCAAAGCCTTAAGAATTGAAGCTGTGTGCAGGATCCCTGCCCTTGTCTCCCATCCTGCCTCTGCTCTGGGACTGGAAATGAACCTCTCTTGCTCGGAGTTCGATTTTTAACTACCTGTTTCCACGGGGAAGAGCATGGCTCTGTACTGCTCACATTTTATGGAATAACCGAAAATTGAGGATGTGGGGACAGAAGGATGTCCCGCACATGCAAAGTTCCCTGAGGATTTAACTTATTGCCAGGGGTTCAAGCTCTACAATATCAACATGTTTCTGCATCCTTGACTGAACATCCTCTCTGGGAGTGGATGGTAAAGTACTTTATCCAGCATGAAACAAAACAGGGTCACCAGCCAACCTTGTACTACCTTTTTCTTTGCAAAACAGGAAGGGGAGAGGCTCCCTGCTGCCACCAGAGCCCTCCTTCCCTACCAGCCTTTAGAGATGGCCATGGACTTACGATGCTGCCGCCTTTTCAGCTGGACACATGCCAGGAAGAGCCTTATTTCTGCTGCAATTTTTTCCTTGGCTTGGGATCAGGGGACTTTATCTTTCTTTTTCTTTTATTATCAGTGCTGATTAAAAGGAAAAAAAAGGATGTTTATGGTTTTCATTTGTTTTGCTTTGGGGTTGTTTTTTAATGCCTGTCAGTTAGAAAGTTCGTCTGGAAGGTGTTGTAGGATGCTCCTGTGTTGTGGCTGAGAGCCCGGGTGCCAAGGTAGAGGCACAGGAATGCAGCAGGCAGTGGGGAGTGCTGTGGGTGGATTCCCCTGACCCTCTTGGGGCCAGATTGGCCAGAGCAGCCAGCCCTGGGGCCACCATGAGAAGACACTGTGATGCCCCGGGGGTTACACGGGTGCCCTCACTTCATCCAAACCCTGGCATTGCTTATCCAGGTGTGGCCATGGGTCAGGCTCCAGCGTGACTCAGCCTCTGTTTTTGTTGTGAAGTGGGTAAAAAAAACCACCACGAGACAAACATAAACATTAGTCATACCAACACAGTGTCAGACCTGAGCAATAACTGCACCAGGCAGCGTGCCTGGGCAGAGCATCCCCTGCAGCACTCCAATTCCCACACCACACGGCTGGAGGAAACAACGTTTGCCTCTGGAATGGGCTGGGGGATTTGATTAATCCGGCATTGACTTCAGTAAGAGCAACTTCAAGATGGTTCAGGGATCAAGGAGAAGGCATCACCCACC
>VXBX01003489.1:2176-17900 GCA_013400415.1 Scytalopus superciliaris
TAGCTTAGCTTCAAATGATGGTGAGACTCTACAGGGTGCATGCAAATATAAGAGGATAGTAAAACTACCATCAGGAAAATTATGTTCCTTTTCATATGCAGATTCCTATCCTTAACGTGGCCTTTTAATTAGCTTGATTATAGTGGTGCTTACTTGTTAGTGGCTCAGTGCTGTAATTTAAGAAACTGACTGTGTGTTCATTATAAATTCCTATTTTCAAAGATTTATAAATAAATCTGAGCAGCAGCAACCACAACAGCAATGAAAGATAAATTTACTTGGAAAGTGTGATCAGGAAAACATCACTTGGGGATACTTTCAAAATCTTTCAGCTCAAACTTAATTTCAGCTTAACACAGTCAAGAGCCCTGCATCTTACAGAAGAATTCTTCCAGCTTTAAAGTGTAGGATTTTATAGCATTTCAATTGTTGAGCACATGAAATACTTAATTGAGGCATAATAGCAATGTATAGAAACAATATAATTGGTGTAAATGAAAAAGTGATTTGAGAACCAAAACCTGCAGTATGTTGAGAAAGCTGAGGAAGAACTGGTAAACATTTTGTAATTGTTGCACTTAAGAAACTATTTTTTAATTTTTATTTGTGGATTGGCAGTCTTCTACTCGTGCTAAAGTTATTACCCACAGTATGTTTAAATAAATTCACATATCACAATCTTTCAAACACCAGGGAATCTGTATATGTACACTTAGTACCAGTGGAGAAGGCACAATTATCAGGACTGGTGCAATGTCAGAAATCAGTTTTACAGTGACAGCAGCAGAAGAGATTTGAGTGGGAAAACTGTTTGAAGGCAGGACTGGAAAGAGTCTTCAGGAGTCTCAGAAGGTGAAGATGAATGAGGAAGGCTGGCAGAGATAAAGGAGATTTTCAGGATTGCTATGGTTTAACAGCAGCTGTCAACTAAGCCCCACAGCTGCTCACTCACCCTATTGCAGTGGAACAGGGGAAAGAATCAGAAAAGTAAAAGGGAGAGAGCATGTGGGTGGAGATAAAGACAGTTTATTATGTAAAAGCTATGCTTACAAGCCATAATGGAATCAAAACAAAGCAAGGAATTCATTCACCACTTCCAATAGGCAGGCAGATGTTCAGTCTTCTCCAGGAAAGCAAGGCTCCATTAAATGTGATAGTGAACTGTGAAGAAAATTGCCATAAATCTGTTCATCCCACCCTTCTGGTCACATACTTCTAGCCTCTGAGGGTAGCTATTCAACTTCCCACACATCAGCCCCCTCTCATCTTCTTGGGACTTCCTTCTGGGAAAGAAGATAAAGCAGGCATGCTATCCAAGCACATTGCCATGGTGAAAGAGAAGAATCAGAGATGAGCATCTAAATGACTGGAGCTTCTGCTTCTCAAGTTGTCAGGACAGTAGCTGATACTTTGGCTCCTATGCCCTGCCTCAGCAAAAGCCAGTGGTAGGTGGAGATGAGATGTCAAGTTAGATCAGCTAAATCTTGTCAACTCCAGCTCTCTACTCTGTGTCTGTGGTCTTCAGCCAACTCTGTCAAGGTTGATGGAGGGATGAAGGAGTGAAGAGTCATCTGTGTGGAATGGCTGCATGACTGCAGCTTCAGATATGCAAATTGGGTAGCTACTTGGTTTCCTCAGAAGCTCATTTTTCAATACTTCATGGAGAGAGGAGAATCAGACCTTGTAATTTAATGGACCATTTGAGCCATCAAGCAAGCTGCTGCAGATTGGACAGCTGTGATGGCCTGCACCAGGAGCACAGTGGTTTGCCTTACCACATCACATTATTGTGGCTTTTTAAAACTTTTAAAAAATTATTTCAGGGAAATATATTACTTAAACAGAAAAACATTGCTGAACCCAAGACACATGAAGAGAAAACAAGTTTGTTACGCTGAAGAAAAGGAGTTTAATTTGCTTCTTGAGACAAAGATGATTCTGCAAGTGCTGTAACTTTGCACAGGTCTAATCCAGCAACTATATTCAGTGTTCATCTGCAAATTTCAGAGTTTTTGAAACAATGGATGAAGCCCCCCGACAATGAAGATGCTCCTTCAGGATATTTTTAAGCAGACTCCATTAGGAAGGCTGATTTCCTCTTACACAGTAAGGACCAGTGGTACTTGAACATCATAAACAACAAACCCAAACTCCTGAATTTGACTTTTGCAACTGTACAGATTAACATTTGCAGAATCTGGATCTGCAGAAGGATATGCTTTGATATTTTATATTTTGACAGTGCTATGCTGATTTTCCCTTTTTTTTAAACAAAGTTTCAGTGGAGATGTTCTGACTTACTCCCAACCTTGAAAGAATTTGCTGCAACTTCAAATTCTGACATCAAATAATGAAAGAAGTCTTGGAGCCTGATACACATTGGTCTGGACATGATGAGGGATGGCTTAAAAACAGAGAAGACAACATTTAATAGAATGGCTTTCACCCACAGCTGTCAACTGCAGTCACCAGAGGGCACATCCTTGTCCCCATGTAAAACACTGAGAAGAAAATAGACCCTTTGAAAGATAATTTGTCTTTTAAAGTTATTGCATAGTTCCAGGTGAACTACACATAACATAGGGAGTGTGGCTGGCATAAGATTTTGAAGTGCTTGCCTGCTGAATATTTCATAGTAGGCATTCATCCAGATTGAACAAGGTGTATGCAACTGGTTATCAAACTGGTTTTTGACAGGAAGGGCAAAAGCTGTATGTCATGAACAGAAAATCCAAAGGAAGCCTTTTACAGTGTAGGACCCAACTCCTTTCCCAACAACTCTTCTCCTGCTATCTCCAGATTTTGTCAACAGTGTGACAAACTGGCTGCTAATAATTTGTTCTTCCACCTTCTCCTCCTCCTTTCAACTGTTTTTAAATGGAGTGTGTAATTTTGCAGTATTTGGATGCTTCATATTATCTGTGCACAACAGGAATTTCACCTGCTTCGTACTTGCTGGAAGACATACTCATTTAACTGACCGTGGTTGTAAGAACTAAGAGAAACAAGGACAGAGCAAAGAAACAACTGAAGTTACATACTGCAAAGGAAGAAAATAAATGAACCTTTGACTGATTGACAGAAATACACTGGTTATATGACAGAATCAAACATTTCTTTACCTTAATATTGCAGTACACCCCCACCCCTGACTTCAAAATTCAAAAGCAGGATATAACTACAAAACAGTCACAAAAACTATTTTCTGGAGCAAGATGAAACTAATAACTACTTTTGAATGCAAGATCTGGAGAATACATCGTTATAGGTCCTGTAAACTAATATAATGTTTTTAAGAGCAGCTTCATGGTGATGTGTGCTACTAATGTGTGAACAGTCATAAAGCTGCCATGCCAGCATGGTGACAAGCAAAAAGTAGAGTGGGAAAGCCCCAAGACAGGGGGCTGTAATCTTAATGCAGTTGTGAAGTGAGGGACATTTTTGTCCTGTGTGATCAACAGGAACACAGGAAAGGCTTAATGCTCAGTTGCCAGATGTGGCACTGGCAAATGCAAATGCCTTCTTTCTTGGGTGCAAGCAGATGAAGTTAAAGTCACAACCTGCCTGCTGTATGCTGGGGACAGGGGTGAGAGAGTGGCAACATGGCTTTGTTTGAATGCTTTCTCTCTATATACATGCTGAAAGTGAAGCAGAATGTTCGGAAAGTGTGTGAAATGCTTGAAAGAGCCTTGAAATTACTAGACATCCACAGGGGCAGAATCAGAAGTTGTACTAAAACCCACTAGTTAACAATTTAAAATTCTGCAAAAGAGTAGAAGTTGAGCAGGAAAAAGCTTTGATATAAATGTCTGCAAGTTTTAGTTATATAGGGTTGAGAAGTCTCAGTGGCAAGAAAAAAAAACAATACAGCAAAATGTTTACTCCTGAGTTTGCTCCAAACAAACCAACTGTTACAGAGAGGAAACAAAAAAACCCCAATATCCATCTGCCTTTTTTCAATATAAAGTCAGGTTTTGATTTCATCTGGTAAAAAAACACTTCTAGTTTCACAGGCTAGACTGATGATCTTGATTTACCTGGTGCTTTTAAGAGCTGTGCATCCTGAGAGAGCAGAAAAGTGGGGAGCTGCAGGAAGCTTTGGCAATGACGGGTGGAGAGCTCAGCAAAGAGCTGGTGCAGCAAACACCTCAGAAGGGGGTTGTCCCAGTGTTCAGAGTGCTGATGCCTTCTTGACAGCACTTCCAAATACTGAAGTTCGATTAAGCAAGCAAAGTTCAAAGCACCAGATCTTACATTTAAATTTTTCCTATATCTGGGTATAGCCTGGAAAACACATCCAGGAAATGGTCTATGAAGGCCATGATCCCTTCTCCTCAGTATCCATAGCAGGAAACAAGCTACTGGAGATTGTGAGGAGATGGTCTGTGAAACAACCCTGGCAAACTTTTTCTTTTAGTGTGAATGTTGGCTCATCCTGAGAATCATGGATCAGGACTTAAAGGAATACTAAGTAAGTTTGCTGATAGCACTAAATTAGGAGGATGTGTTGACTTCCTTGAGGACAGAAGGGCCATGCAGAGAGACCTCAACAAATTAGAGAGATGGGCAATCACCAATTGTATGAAATTTAACAAGGAAAAGTGTCAGATTCTGTACCAGGGATGAGGCAAATTGTTCTGTTTGTAGACTAGGGAATGAGAGACTGGAGAGAAGTGCTGCAGAAAGGGACCTGGGGGTCCTGGTTGATGGAATCTGAGTCAGCAGTGTCCTGGCAGCCAGGAGGGCCACCCCTGTCCTGGGGGGCATCAGGCACAGCATCACTAGCTGGGCAAGGGAGGGGATTGTCCCGCTCTGCTCTGCACTGGGGCGCCCTCACCTTGGGTATTGTGGGCAGCTTTGGGTGCCACAGTATATGAAAGACATTAAACTCTTAGAGGGCATCCCAAGGAAGCCCATGAGGATACTGAAGGGTCTGGTGGTGAAGCTGTTTGAGGGTTGTCTGAAGTTGCTTGGACTGTTCGGCTTGGAAAAGAGGAGACTGAGGGGAGACCTCATTGTGGTCTTCAATATCTTCATGAGGGAAGAGAAGCATCAAGTACCAATCTCTTCACTCTGGTGACCAGTGACAGTGAAATGGTATGAAACTGAGTTGAAGGAGGTTTAGATCAGATATAAGGAAAAAGTTTTCACCCAGAGGGCGGTTGAGCACTGGAACAGGCTCCCCAGGAAAGTAGTCAAAACACCAACTCTACCTGAGTTCAAGAAGCATTTGGTTGATGCCCTCAGGCACATGGTGTGGTTCTTGGGGTGTCATGTGCAGCATCAGGAGTTGGACTCAATGATCCTGATGGGTCCCTTCCAATTCAACATATTCTATGATTCTATAATTAAATTTGGAGGCACATTATTGTAGGTCTGGCAAGACTTGGGCTGTATCCACTGATGCTTTTAGCCAGCTCTTGGCAATAATTTCAGTACTGATATGTGATTTAAATACTGATACACAGCTGAGAAGAGAAGCAGTGATATTTCACTTATATTTTACAACAGCAAAAACTCTGTTTATTCAACATTTTCATGTTTCATGCTTTTATTGCCATCTCCGCATATTATCTTCATTAGAATGAACAACATCTGGAAATATAAATAGCAACTGAAGACACAGTATGTGATAGATAGAAGTAAGGGATTATAAAAAAAATCCAGCTATTACACCAGCTGTGAGACATAAGCATACATAAAAGTTAAGTCAGAATTTAACTATTACAAATGTTGCCCCAAAGCAATAAATCAACTTGTGGTTTCACAGCCCTGATTCAGGAGCCATAGATTTTTAACTAATGGAATGATGTTTTTCAAACACTTTGGATATTTTGCTTACAGTACAAAGGAATAAACTGAATGCAATTCTTTAAATAAATGTCCAGTATACACAAAGCTTGATAGGGACACAGGAAAAATATATCATTTGATACATAAAATACACATTGTTTCAAACTCAAAGCACATGAAATGGAAAGCCTCTCCAAATGAGTTACAATAATTACTTCAGTTTGGAGGATTAACTTATGATGATATGTGTGTAATGTGGAAGGGCAAACAGTGGATACTATTCCTGTAATATGGCACATCAATCCCAGAAATGCTGTGCTCTTTCTACTAGATGCAGACTATCAGACCAGAGCAAACCATCTGCCAATTTATACAGCCATAACAAGTCAATTTTTGTTTTCTTTTGCATTTTATAGGATGTGTGATTGTATTGTGTGAGGAAGGAAGAGGTGACAGACATTTTCATAGTCTGGACCTTTGGTCCAACTTTGGAGTTTGGGGGAGCAAAAAGATGTAAGCCCGTAAGCCTATTCAGGCATGGTGGGCTGGTAGAAAAGAGGATGGACAGAGATTTAAATTTGCTGTTTCAAAATACTCACGTTGTGGGACACATACACCAGTAGGTATTGCAATTGTCAATGCTTGATTCCTTTTCCTGCAAGGGCTGTTAATGAAACACTATTGTAGAATTTAAGAACAGGTGGGTTTACTGTGCTACCCTTCCATGCTGAGACTAACTTGTCCATGTATTGATACAGAATTTGTGCTGGTAAATGCAGAGCTTTCAAAATGGCTTTTAAACACATCTGTTGCCATAAGCCTTAATATAGTTGTAGATTTTAATGTAATTTTACATAGTTTTATAGTCTTTTGCATTTAAAAAGTAGTTTATAACCCCTGTACCAAATACTTAAGCTAGATTTTAACCTCTGTGTCACATNTTTCCAAATAGTGATGGATATAAAACTCCAGTTTCATCAGTGTTTTCTGCAAGTTTTTAAGGTACTGTCCTGGTTATAGTGACCAGGACCAGTTTGTCACTGTGTGGGTGTGGCTAAGACTGTGTATTCTACACCCTCTATTCATTTCTCATGAACTGTTAACAATGGATCATTTGCAGCAGCTTCCTGGGGCACACCTGACCCCTCAGGCTACAGGGTGGGTGCTTGGGAACTTCTGTGAGATAAGAAAGGTTTCCTGTCTTCACACCAATGACTCGGGTGTGGTAAAGCCCCTCTGGAGAGCTGTTAGCACCTCCACACCCATCCTGAGGGGTCATGTCTGCTAATGGGCCATCAGGGTTTCAAAAAATATGCCATGACTCACCCTACACAGTAACTCACCCATTGTGAAACTCCCCACCCTGGGGGAGGTACTGGGCACTCCCACCTGAACCTAAGCATATATATACTCAGCAGAGTGAACAAAAGAGTTGCAGACAGCTTTGCGTCCACAGAAGTATGTGTAGCCCTGTGCAGAAGCCTTGTAAGTGACCAGTGACTGGAGCTTCACAAGATAGGATGTGAATAGTGACAGACTTGGCAGTAAGGTACTGCAACTTCCACATAGGTATTACCTTCACCTCAGATATTCTATGTAAGACAAGTGCTACACAAAGTTGAATAACTATAGGTGATCTTTTCACAGGCAGGTGCCAGATGAAAATGAACATTCAAAAACAAAAACTGAAAAATATTAACTTAGAAAACTTGAAAAAACAATGTCCATTGCTGATAACTGGTTATTGACTTGGCTTTCAAGCTAAACTTTGAGCTCTTAGGAGGAAAAATTGAGAAACAAATACAGCGTAATGAGGACATAGAAGGACACAAGAACCGAAAAACCAGTGCTATGCCACCCCTTGAGACAGGCTGCACAGAGATGAGTGTGATAGTTCAATCAAGTTATTTACCAAATGTAAATAAAATACTGTGTGCAGTTAGGTGACAAGAAATAATCAGAGATACAGAAAGTACTCCTCTGAGGAACTGAGAGGATTAGTTTTGTTTGCCTTGCAGAGGAGATTAATTACTGTTACTGAACATCATAAATGCAAAACAGGAAATAGATGAGAAAAGGATGTTTGTCAACATTTACAGCAAAAGAATAAAATGATATCCAGTAAAAAATTAAAGGCAAGACATGTAAGACCAATTACAGGGTTCCTTTAATGATAACGTAAAATTAGCCTCTTGAATTCATTGCCAGAGTGTGAAAGCTCAGTAAGATTTGGAAAGGAGAATGTGTATGGCTAATGAGAGTCTTTGCAGTCACAATAAATACAAACAGAGAATAACTGGAGATATAAACAGAAAAAAAATGGAGATAAACGTCATAGATAACCAGGACATTACATATGTAGTCAACCATTACTAGACTTTTCTTGTATTCCTGGATACAAGATGGTGCTTTTGGTTCTTTAAGTATGCAGTAAAGTGCAAATCAGAATGTTATGTTCTATAAAACAAGACAATCTCAATCCTGGACCCTGTATAAAGGATATATGAACATCAGTACACTGGAGAGTCCAAGGCACTTTGAAAGCCAGAAGAAATTCTGCTAGTGAATGCTAGATGTCAGGTGTTGTCACAAATAAAGCTTGCAATAAAGAGTAAAACATAGCCATAATAAACAAAGTTTGTCAGGTGGTTTTTTATCTCAGCCTTTCTTCTTTTGTGTCACTCACTTGAAAGGCAGAGATTTTCCAGTGTTATCCAGGCAGCTGGTGTTGACAAGAAGTAAATCACACAACTACTGAAATCTCCACTGAGCACCTCTGTTATTTAGGAGCATTTGGTATTGGTCATATATGCACAATATAGGAATAGTAATTAAAATGTGTCTAGTTTTAGAGGAGAAAAAGAAAAAATAATTCTTAATGATGAGATATAATTTGGTTTAAAAAAACCCCATCCAGGCAAAGGATTTCAGTTGTCTCTGATAAAAAGTCAGATTTTGTACTCTGCCAAAAAAAACATACAAAACAAGTCAGTTGAGAAAACACAAAGTCTATCGCTGAATTTTTAAGTACATTTTGTAGCAAATGATTTAAGAAGGTAGAATAGAAAGTGGAAATGCTACTTTAGTACATAGAAACAAAACAACAGGTGTTTTCTAGTTTCCATTGTTTCAGTATGTGAAAACCTTTGTGTATCATTTTGTGTGCTTTTTTATTTGTGAACAAAATGAAACCAAATGCCTATGATCTCTGAGAGCAGGTCAAAGCAAACATCTTACTGGCATGGCAGAAAATTAAAGAGAAACTACTACAAAGAACAGTCACAGTTGTAAAAATGATTACAATGTTTTCTGTATATTTGGCAGCTCTGCAAAAATGGCCATTAGTTTTGTGCAGGCTGATTTCTTCACATTCCATATGGAAGTCACCTGTAAAGTTCATGCCATTCAGCATAATTGTGTCAGACTTGCATTGAATTCAGTGTGCATATGTCTGCACTTTCACCCAAACTTTCTCAAAACTATGGGAACAGAAACATAAGAGAAATTTTTCTTTTGTGGTTCAGTGCAATGAATTACTACCACAAGTCTTGGAGTTTGTGTTTGGGTTTTTTTTTGTTTTGTTTGTTTGGGGTTTTGTTTTGTTTTGTTTCTTTTTTTTTTTTTTACAAATATAGCAAATTTAATAAGTCAAGAACAGGGGCAACTCAAAAGTTAGTGTTAATATAGGCAAGGAAATACTCTTGCTTTGCTTCATTTAATGAAATGCTCATAGAAAGAATCAAATTAATGTATTCTGTATTTCCATAACCCTCTGTTAGCATTTATAGCTTCACTGTTGGAGTTTTCTGCTTTTGAGACTATGCATATTTTCCTCTGTGATTCTGTTGTATGAAAGATCTACACATGAATAGTAGACCTGTTACTAAAAATATACATGCACAAATTATTGCATGTAGTAAAAAGACCACAAACTAAAAAAAAACCCAGTTAAACAGAAATAATTAATTTATAATCTTTTCCTAACATAGATTGATAAAATCTTTTTTTTTTTTTTTTTTTAATATACGCCTTGCTCAAATAAATTGTAAAGCACCGTGTAGNTTTAACATACTAATACATAAAATTACATGAAAATTAATGTTGCACTGAAAAGGTGGGTTTTTTTTTCTAAAAGGTAACTTCTTTTTTTTTGGTAGAAATTACTGACCTAATTTTGGAGCACTAGTAAACTGTCATAAGCAAAACATAGAAAAGAAAAGGCTTTCAGAATTAAACACAAGGTTTTTTGGGTTTTTTTAACTGAAAAGCTATTATTTGTAAATTACTAAATGGGAATCTTTGACAAGTATTGTTCATGCAACTGTTCACACTATCAAAATACAAGCATCCTTATTCCACGCAACCAGGGATGCTTTTCCATTTGCAGTATCAGGGAGAAAATGTCCTAGACAGATAACAAGAGAGTGTATTTTCCTTATAACTTAGGAAATGGAGAGGATCTGAGCATTTTTTAGCCTTGGACTAGACAAGATTTAACAGATATAATGGGGTGAAATCTCTTCAGACTTTTGCAGAGGTTTCTCAAGCATTTTCAAGGGATTTTGGGAACATAATATGTTACAGAAACCAAATCCAGAGTGTCTCCAACAAACTACTCTCCAACACACTCCAGGACTGAGATGTTTACATACTTAGCCATTAGACTCAGAAACTTCAAAATCCATCAAATCTTATGAAGAGGTGCTGGAAGTCTAGTTGTGTGAAGTCCTTCACCATAGAAAAAGGAGACCTCTTCATTTCATCTGAGAGTTAAGAACTACCACAAAGTGTTTTCTGAGGAGCCTGAAGGACATGTGGAGTCTGAATTAAGAAAGTTTTGTGCCAGCAGCAATTCAGGCTAGGGGTTACTGCCTATGTAATGGCTAAATCAACAAGACAAAAATAAACAACCTAAAGCCTGAGACTTTAACTAATTTTGTTTTTGGAAGCAATGCTATGATCTCAGAAATGGTCATGGCCCTAAACTTGTAAAGACACAATTTTGGGGACCAAGATGGGTATGGAATGATTTTTTTTTTTTTTCTGTGAAGCATTTTAGAGACCAGTAGGTAGAAGTATCTGGAGAAAGCTCATGTCTCCTGGCATGCTCTCAAATTCCTTTCCTCAGTGATAGGATATAAACCACAGTGGAATGAGCAGCATCTGATCACTTGCTGCATTCTTCTCTGAGGCATGTATTTTTGCAAGAGGCTCCTTTTCATCACTGAGAATGAGGATCTCAGCACAGAAGTGAAGCATCTGAATACGAGTTTCTTCTAACTGAATCTGGAAATATCTGCAAGGTGTTCTCTCCAAAGCTCTGTGCCCCTTCCACTGTACAGAGCAAGTGTTCAGACTACTACTTCGTGCTATAACCAAGTCTGAAATAGCTCTTCTCTGGAGTGACTGAAGTTGTGTACACAATAGGAATACAGATAGGTGGAGACAAAATTTGTGGTGTCTTTGTCTTTAATGCTAAGGAGCCAAATATTAAGCCCTACCAAGTTGCTTTTCCTGCACTGTGGAGGTACCATCTGAGTGATTTAAAACTATTAATTACAGTTGACAGTTTTGCAGGCACTCTTGCCTTCATTTTCCAAAAACAAGACGAAAATTATTGCAATTTTTATAATCCTACCGTCTGCGCATCGTTTTCCTATGTTAGCTCTTCTAGGGAATCGCTGAGTTCAAGCTAGAACTCATTCTGCCAGCTCTCAAAAACAAAACCAGAAACTACCATAAACATTTTGTGACAGTCATGCATTTGCATTGCAAAACATTGGCAACAAGTTTAAAAATTATTTTAAATTAATTGTCATGATTCAAAGATTGCACTAGCAATAAACTTCATATTACAACATTATGAAACTGAACACTTTAAACTTTCTGAACTAAAACCATCTTAATGAACATTTTGGTTAATGAGACACCTGATTATTGACACTATTTAATGTCAAGTTGCAATGGCATCCACAATACTTTTACTGACACTGATGTCAGAAATAATCCCAGTGATACCAGCACTGTCCTAACTTCTCCTTCTGTAGCAAATTCATTAGAAAAGCTCCAAAGCCTTATGGCTGGAAAAAATGTCCATAGGAATGTCATCTGTTGTTGGTATACATAGCAGAAATTTAACCCTAGAAACTATGGGGGTTTAACTGCGTTGTAATGTAGTCACACAATTAGACAAATGGGGTTGTCAGGAGACATAATTCAGGCATCTCATGAATCTGCAATGTTTGGCTGTGCAATCAAAATGGTATTTTATTAATTTTTTTTGTATGTTTGCTATTACACATGGATATGTGTCTGTAGGTGAATAAATTATTTTAAAACCTGGTCTAAAATAATGGCATTAAAATTTTTGAAACCAATACTCAGACTATATGATGTGCCAATATATCTGTGCAGTCTTTTGTAATTTGCCTTATAAAGAATACATTCTCTAATTACACAATGACATGCCTAAGTTTTGGTGCTTACTGGTCTGTATTCACTATCTCACCATGAAATCCTCAGGCACTTTTCCTGCTTTCCTCCTCTCTTCCACCTTTATTCTTGTCAGATCAACCATATGTTGCTAAATCAATACCAGTTCCTGTCTGGATTTTGGAAATGTTGAGGCAAGAAGATTTCTTTTGGAGGAGTCAGAAAGTGTAAACTAAACATTAAACCATACAGTCTGAGACTGTACTTTATCTAACAGCAGAAACAGTGAAAGCAGACCCACAAGTTGGCTCTCTGAATATATTACACACTTCTGATACTGCATTTTAACATATATTGCTTGGTATGGTAGCCCATTTTTTTCCATTGCAAAAGGTTCTTAGTAAATACAATTCCTTTGGAAATACTTCTGCTAGTTGATTTGTCTTTATAGACTAATTTATCTTGCATTGTCAGAAAAATATTCATGGTGATAGAAGGCTGCAAGTATCTCAGTTGNAAAGATATAGTCATGCTGACTGGAAACTTCAATAAGATCCTCATCTTATAAAAATGCAAGAGAATCTGTATGTAAATTTATTCTATGACTGGAAAGAGATTAATCTCAGATAATTGTGATCTAAGCAGCTTGTGTTTGATGAACAGCAAAGCCAAGGCAACATTGACATCAGTCACTTATTGGGTACCAAAGTATTTCAGTGCAACCATGATTTCATGATCTTCAACCTGTATTTCTGTTGGTCCCTAAACTAATTTGGCTAGGGTTTATGAACTCTAAGTCCTCCCTTCTCAATACATCATTTTAGGTTCTGTAAGTAGCTTTTGAACTCAGTTCTTTATCTAAGTCAAAGTTTAGCTTGAGTACTTCAGTACTAGTTCTGGTGTCTTCAAAAGCATAATAATGGGGAAATCATTTATATCAGTGCAGAAGGAAAAATGCCACCTACTGAGTTATGCTGAGGTTGTTCCTGCAATCTGGTGGCTTCAAATGATATTTCCATTTCAATAGTGAACACATACTATTCTACTGAACTTGAAGACTGAGGAAAGTACAAACCTCAGCAAAATGTTTGCCATCCCTCCAGCTGGACCTTGAATTTAAATGAGATGAGAATCAAGCTATAAACTTTGCAAGGGTTGATTTACAACAGAGGACAACAATGAGTCATGAATCAGAGACTGATTTAATTGATTTTGCATACATCATAAACTACAGAAAAGCTGATTAAATGGCTTGTAGAAGGCTTTATGAGTGATTTCTATTCCTGAGTTGTTCAGATTTTTATTCAGGGGTACAAAAATATACAAAAGTGCATGAAGATTGTTTCTTGAATTAAAAAGGAAAAACAATATCAGAGATCCTACAGAGAGAAAGGATCTTAAGAGGTATCCTGGATGCAAGAAAAGGGAACATGAAAACTAGAGAAACCCATTAATTATGGCACAGAGAATTTTGACAGAGGGAATCTTAGATAGTACTTAAATCAATTCCAGTTGCCTATCATTAAGATATCCAAGCACACTTGGATATGTCATTCTGATGACTTTTTCTTCAATCTTCTTGATATCTCCTGGTTATTTTCTATTTCATGTCTTCTCTGACCTCATGACAGGTGTATGAAGTCAGTGCAATCAAAGAAGGATAAAGTACATAGCTCAGCTAAGATGAGGTTTTAATGGCAGTTGACAGTTAATATAGTTCTTATACAGCTTATAGTTCTGCCAGTTCAAGGTAAAACAAAGCCAAAAATTAGTCTGAATCCAGGGAAAATAAAAATTTCACACAACACTAGAAAGGTTTCTTTGAAAAGGACCTACTGATGGTTTTCTAGTAAGAAGTGCAGTGCTTCTACCAAATCCGCAAGTGGAGGTTGGATCCACAAGTTCATCAGTTCTGAGTATATCAGCTCTTGGTCATTACTATTTTATTATTCAAGTTTATGAGAGAGTTTATGGGGCGGACACTGATTTCTTCTCTATGGCGACCAGTGACANGTCATGATTCAAAGATTGCACTAGCAATAAACTTCATATTACAACATTATGAAACTGAACACTTTAAACTTTCTGAACTAAAACCATCTTAATGAACATTTTGGTTAATGAGACACCTGATTATTGACACTATTTAATGTCAAGTTGCAATGGCATCCACAATACTTTTACTGACACTGATGTCAGAAATAATCCCAGTGATACCAGCACTGTCCTAACTTCTCCTTCTGTAGCAAATTCATTAGAAAAGCTCCAAAGCCTTATGGCTGGAAAAAATGTCCATAGGAATGTCATCTGTTGTTGGTATACATAGCAGAAATTTAACCCTAGAAACTATGGGGGTTTAACTGCGTTGTAATGTAGTCACACAATTAGACAAATGGGGTTGTCAGGAGACATAATTCAGGCATCTCATGAATCTGCAATGTTTGGCTGTGCAATCAAAATGGTATTTTATTAATTTTTTTTGTATGTTTGCTATTACACATGGATATGTGTCTGTAGGTGAATAAATTATTTTAAAACCTGGTCTAAAATAATGGCATTAAAATTTTTGAAACCAATACTCAGACTATATGATGTGCCAATATATCTGTGCAGTCTTTTGTAATTTGCCTTATAAAGAATACATTCTCTAATTACACAATGACATGCCTAAGTTTTGGTGCTTACTGGTCTGTATTCACTATCTCACCATGAAATCCTCAGGCACTTTTCCTGCTTTCCTCCTCTCTTCCACCTTTATTCTTGTCAGATCAACCATATGTTGCTAAATCAATACCAGTTCCTGTCTGGATTTTGGAAATGTTGAGGCAAGAAGATTTCTTTTGGAGGAGTCAGAAAGTGTAAACTAAACATTAAACCATACAGTCTGAGACTGTACTTTATCTAACAGCAGAAACAGTGAAAGCAGACCCACAAGTTGGCTCTCTGAATATATTACACACTTCTGATACTGCATTTTAACATATATTGCTTGGTATGGTAGCCCATTTTTTTCCATTGCAAAAGGTTCTTAGTAAATACAATTCCTTTGGAAATACTTCTGCTAGTTGATTTGTCTTTATAGACTAATTTATCTTGCATTGTCAGAAAAATATTCATGGTGATAGAAGGCTGCAAGTATCTCAGTTGGCACCTTTCTGAAGATAGAAAAGCTTAGAAGAGAAAAAAATGTAAGTCTAATCCTGTCCCATTTATCTTGAAAGTTCAAGAGAACCTAAGAATTCCATGTGCTTACCTGCTCCCTCCTGAGGGTTCCTGTTTATTCTTATTTATATTTGGATATGGAAATTAGGTTACATGAGAGATTCTTACAAGTGTTTAACTAAGATATGGTTTCTTAAAAAAGTCCCACCAAAGTGACGGACAAATTTTACACTGCCCTCGAACCTCAGATTTTGTGGTTTAGATTGCCAGCACTGAATTCCCTATCTTGGACATAAGTACAATGAACAGACAGGGAATATAAATGAATTAATTGACA
>VXBX01003492.1:448-46247 GCA_013400415.1 Scytalopus superciliaris
GGGGAACATGTGAGGGAGGTGTGGGATGGCTGAGGTAGCCGTGGGGTGGCTGAGGGAGGGGTGGGACATCTGAGAGATCGATGGGACATCTGAGGGAGCTGTGGAGTGGCTGAGGGAGTGGTGGGACATCTGGGGGAGCGGTGGGACGGCTGAGGGAGCCATGGGATGGGTGAGAGAGCGGGGGAACATGTGAGGGAGGTGTGGGATGGCTGAGGTAGCCGTGGGGTGGCTGAGGGAGGGGTGGGACATCTGAGAGATCGATGGGACATCTGAGGGAGCTGTGGAGTGGCTGAGGGAGTGGTGGGACATCTGGGGGAGCGGTGGGACGGCTGAGGGAGCCATGGGATGGGTGAGAGAGCGGGGGGACATCTGAGGGAGCCGTGGAACATCTGAGGGAGGTGTGAGATGGCTGAGGGAGCCATGGAAAGGCTGAGGGAGGTGTGGGACCGCTCCCCGGGAGGCCACCGTGCCCCGGGCAGCTCGGCCGGGCTCCCCACAGCCATCCAGGTGGCCACGGGTGTCCCCAGCGCCGTGTCCCGCGGGCTCGGCCACCCCCGGGGTGGCAAAGCGGGCTGTGCCTGCGGGGACATTCGGGCTGTCCCACCCAAACTGTCCCACCCGGGGTGTCCCATCCAAGCTATCCTACTGGGCTGTCCCACCCAGGCTGCCTCACCTGAACTGTCCCACCCAGGTTGTCCTGTCCAGGCTGTCCCACCCAGGGCATCCCACTGGGTTGTCCCATCCAGGTTGTCCCACCCAAACTCTCCCACACAAACTGTCCCACCCAGGGTGTCCCATCCAGGCTATCCCACTGGACTGTCCCACCAGACTGTCCCACCCAGGGTATCCCACTGGGCTGTCGCACCCAAACTGTCCCATCCAGAGTGTCCTGTCCAGGGTATCCCACCAAGGGTGTCCCATCAGGTTGTCCCACCCAAACTGTCCCACCAGCCTGTCCCACCCAGCCTGTCCCATCCAGGATTTCCCACTGAACTGTCCCATCCAGGATTTCCCACTGGACTGTCCCACCAGGTTGTCCCACCGGGCAGTCCCACCCAGGGCAGGGCTGTGCCCAGCCCCACTCCCCATCCCAGGCCCTCTCCTGCTCCCATATCTGCACAGACCCTCCATTCCCCCCCACACTTTTCCATGTGCCCTTTTGTGCTTATTCATTTCAGGTCACTGTTGTTTTGGGGTTTGTGCCCAGCAGGTCTTCCCAAGAACTGCAGAAAACACACTTTGCCAGAAGTGTTTTTAGAAGCTGGCCCTGCTTTTCTGCATTTCCTCACAAGGTGTAATTAAGTTGGTAGTCCCTCCTCTTTCACTTGTAATGTCGTTTGCATAAATGGGAAGAGTTATTTAACTGTTTTTAACCACCCTGTCCACATCAGAGACGAAATTGCCAATTTAAACTTCTCTCAAAATTAAAAAATCATTTCTTGCCATGGGACAGGCTCTCTTCTTTAGCATATGTTCCTTTTGTGGTATGTACTCTGTAAATCTCTAACCAATTTATTTGCCTCATGGAGATCCTTGGTAGAAATGTCAAATGCTGGTGGAAAATGCAATATGAGTAGCAGTTCTTCACGTTTCCCCCCCTCTTTGATCCAAGGGTTTTCATCTGGCTGGTGTCCCTGCTTTCTTCCTGTGTGTGGCTTGTTGCTGTGCAGGTTGGTGGGAGCCATGAAGCAGCAGGATGGAAAACTGTGCTCATCTTTGGAGTGGTGTTTCCTGTGCTGCCCCAGGAGCTCTTCTGATTTACCTACAGCAGATTTTGGAGTAAGTCATATGATACTTCTTACTGACTGAAGGTTCAAGTGTGGAATCATGTTGGACACTATTCAATATCAGCAGCTGTCTCATGGCAAGAGTTACTTTCAATAATAGAAAATAAAACCATTGCAGTCTTAAAACAAACAATAAACCCTATGAAGCTAAATTTTAAAATCTGGTTTTATCATGCAAATTGGAGATCAAACACAGTAGGGTTAACTCTATCAATTAACCCTTGAACTTCTTCTATAGGAAGGGCCACCTTTCGGAAAGAATTTAAAACAAAGTTTATATTTAATTTATCAAGTTTTCTTATGAAATTTCATTCTACTTTTATTTTGAGATGTACAGTGTCCTGAACTTCAAAAGTTAGTGAAAGTTCTTTCTTATTAGGCTTTAAGTAGAAGAAACTAACTCTTATCCTTTTAATTGTAGGGAGCAGTTAAGTGTATCTCTCTTTAATTATGTAATTAATTCAGTGAGTCGAGTATTAGTGTGTCAAAAGTTTATTGCAACCAACTTAACAAAGTACAGCTACTCCTGAAACGACACATTTGTTCCTGTTTTCTCTTTGGATTACTTGCATGCCTTTTCCTTCAGGATATTCACAGGCAATTTTAGAATGAGAAGACACTCTAACCTGTCTTTTCTCTATTTTCCCGATTTTTACTAACAGAAGCACTAGCTGTTTCACTCCCATAACTGTAACTGTAGCTGAGATTGGAAAAATCATAATTTCAAATGGGAGTCTGTGGACTTCCACTGTTTGTATCTGTGCTGGTTGGGACAAGTGACAATTTTTATTAATAATATCCCTTGTATTTGCAAGTTTTGGTTTGTTGTTTTTTTTTTTTTTGTTTTTTTTGTTTGTTTGTTTGTTTGGGTTTTTTTTTGTTTTGTTTTGGTTTAGTTTTTTTTTGCTTTTTTTTTAAATATCCAGGTTTTGAAAATTGTACAGGTTTTTGTAAAAGGTTAAAGTGAGCTCTGCAGGTGTTCCTGAAAGACTGATTACAGGAGGCCCATTTCTACTGTGTCAGCTGAAACCCATTCATGCAGGAAGAAATATCAGCTTGGGCTGACATCAGTTCTGAAAGAGGAAGGGCAGCCTGTTCAAATACATGTTTCTGTGCTCTGCTAAGGCTAAAAGAGGGATCTGTGCAGAGAAATAGAGAAATAATTTGATCTGGGCCAGCTGCCTATGTTCAAGTTAGTGGATAAAATTGTTTGACCTAGTGTTTGTCCTAGAAAAATCCAGAGAGGATTTTCTATGGTCCATACCTGTCGTGGCTGGCAGTGGCTTGCTGCTCTGTGATCTTCCTGGTGAGGTGTTCCCCTTGCTCCTGCTGAAGGCTGCAGCAGCATGGAGCAATGCCAGCTCTCCTGGCTGTTGCTTTTCTTGGTGGCTTTTGACCCTCCTACAGTACACAATTCACCTTTTTTTATCTTGGTTTTATTAGGAATAGGTGTTACTCTTTGCCCTGCCACAGATCCCCTGTCTTGCCCTTCACAAAGTGTTGTCAGTCTCTCAGCCTGTAAAGGAATCTAATTCTCTGATGTTATAATGTCAATGTGTCCCACTTTTTAGGGTGACACACCCTCAGAATTTATAGTTTGCTGGAGACCCAACTTTTCTAGCAAAGCAAGAAACTGTTCTTTGTGTTTATTTCATACACACAGAAAGCAAAGAATGAAAGAGGAAACTGGTGAAAAACCTCTGCACAACCTCCTTTACTCTTTCCCTGTTTGTGCAGCAATTCCAAAAGGAAAATCCCTCCTCGATAGTCCTCCAGAGGGCACATGACTTCCTGTGGAGAGAAAGATTGCTAAAGGGTTTTTTCAATAGATTCCTTTGAGAAAATCACAGAGGGAAAAAGACAAAACGTAGCAAACATTTTGCTTCTGTCTATATTTTTCTAGTGGATGAATTGCTAGAGGATTTTGTAAGACATATGCAACCTACGCAGAAGCAGCTGAAGTTTAGTTCTGTAAAAAAGAGCTCAGAAATGGTCTGTGCTGGCAGGTTTTGGACAACCTGCTGGCAAGGTGACTCAGTGAGCATACACAGGATCGTGGTGGCTGTGCAAATAGGATGTGTGGTTATTACTGGAAGAGAAAGGGCCACTGCCTTACTTGATTTTTATCAGTGAAGAATTAGGTGCATCCAAAGTGACTTGATTTTTATTCATAAATTTTGACTGCTGTGTGTGTTGTCACTGACTACAGAAGCCTCCTTAGTGAGGTATTGTTGCCATTGCTTAGAAAGCATTTGGCTTTCCTGGGGAGATATTTGGGTCAGTAGTGCACAACTATTACATTCATATTGCACTGAGCCTCCAAAAATGCTTTAATATACTAAAGACAACAGGTAGCTAGTTTAGTACCAAATTAATCCTTGGGTATAACACTTGACTGTCAAAGCTTTGTTCCATGGTAGGTGTTACAGCATTCATGTTTATTTTTACATTTCCTGTGCTATTGTTTCCAGACTTGACTATATAGTGTTGGGAGGAGTAAAAGAAGTGACAACCTTCCTGGCTTGGCTCTCTCGTGTGTGGGTCACTAGATGGTGCCATTTCACTTCGATGGAATCAGAAACTCTCACATTATTTTTAGTAACAGTTGCTAGTTAGGGTTTTAAAAAGAAAACAATTGGACTTCTGAGTTCTTTTTTTGAAACTGTTATGCTTTTTTTCCTGAGACCATGCAATATAGATGTTTTGATAAAATAAAACTAATGTATTGATGAAAATGCGCAGAATTTTAAAGTTCTGTTCTTTCAAATTGTCATCAATTTTTAGTTTTATATTCACTTACATGTTTTACTGGGATGGCAATGAGACCTGACTTGATGAAAACACACATTTTAAACGTAGGATTGTTTGAGGGTCTTTGCTGCTTTTCCTCCTGAGGTCCAGGTAAGCTAATGTGATTTATGAGACAGGTATTCCTGCAGCTGAGGCAAAGTGGGTTTCGTGCACTGAGAGTTGCTCTGCATTTCTGTGTGTATCAGAACTGCCAGGACAGGTAACAGGGGCTCATTTGTGCCTCCTGCTGTAGTGCTGGGATAGCACACAAACAGCTCCCTGCAGTTTCATGGAACCTGCTGAAAGTTGTTCTTGGAACTGCAGTTTCACAATTTCACATAAAAAAGCTACCTGGTAATTTGGTGTACTATCCCAGCTTGTGTGCTGATTCAGAGTTAGGTACAAGTGATGGATGCTATTTCCAAGTTCAACCACTTAATTTTCTGTTTGGCTGGTCAGAAATGGGCTTCACAAACTGCTACTGCAAAATGGCTTTGAAATTATCCTTGTGAGAATGGTGAAGTAGTACTTAATATTCACAGGAATGCTTTTCATTAATACAATTACTTGTTTTGAGAGATCCTGGTGTTGGGTTTGCCTTGCTGGCCATCAGTGAGAGAAGCTCTAAAGGTGTAGCTGCCATGCTGGGGTAGGAAGCCCCTTTACAAGTGGACGAGGTTTGCTTTGGAACAAGTTTCTGAGTTTGAGAAGAAGAAGTGTAAAGCTGTGTGGTTCAGGTGGCTCTGGCTCTGAGTCAGAACGTGGGCAGAGCCTCTGGAACTGTCACCAGTGACATGACCTAAAGCCCAAAGCATTTCAGGGGCTGTGTGAGCTGCCTGCTTTCCCCAGGCTCCAACCACCACCTCTCTGTTATCTCTGATTGTGTTGTGCAGAGCCCAGCACATCCTGAAGGTGTGTTTTCTACTGATGGAGGAAAATGTCTTTTTTTTAAGTAGAAGGAAAGACCAAGAAAATACAGTAAACTGAAAGTATTAATAAGATTAAAATATACCTTGCAAGATAATTAGAACCTTCCAGTGTCTTTTTCAATTTTTATGTGCCAAGGTGTGTTTGTGTTTAAAAATGCCCACACCACAAGCTGTTTTTTCAAAATACACTCAATGTGTAAGAGTAACTATTTACCATTTTCTTTTAGAATTTCAGAAGTTTTGGTTACTTGCAAATAATAAAAAAGCAATAGTTGGTGGTGGTGCTGATTGTTCTGAGCCACTTCATGACATGAAGTCTTGTGAGATCACCAGTTTCATTTCCTGAAGGTCTTGATAGTAGGGGAAATGAAAAGTGGGGCAGATTATCAAGCCCCTGTAAAATAAGCTGATGTTCTGCTTGTTGTGGCTTTTTAAAAAACTCTGATTTATTTAAAATGGCATCTTTTGATTTCACCTCCCCAGCTGTTTGACACCAGCAATCTCTTATCATGTGAAGAGCTGTGGGTGTTACTGACATGGCTGGTACTTGGCTGGGCTGTATTTGTATTTTCATTTGTGCAGACTTCTCTGCACCCTCACAAGGTGACAGTGCCATCCTTTATTATCCTGATCCTTATGGCACTTGGGCTTTCTTCACTGCAGGTGGCTCCCTTCAAAAGCTGAAACGCTGCTTGTTCGCAGGGACAGCGACTTCCTTTCAGCTCAGCAGCAGCCCAGATAGCGCCTGATACATTCTCTAATCTCTCTCTACACATTCAGAGCCTTCTCGCCTTTAGGGGAGGGGAAAGTCAATGTTTGTTTGCTTTATCCCTTGGGTTTTGTCAGGCAGCAGTCTGAAATGCACAGCTCAAACCTCCTCTCGGGTATTACATCTGGGCATCCTAATTGCTCACTTGTAGCTTTCTGCAACAGGAAGACAAATGATTCAATATTAAATCTGTATGCTTAACTGAGGGTAACAGGTTTAAAACTGAGGACTGAGTCTTCAACTTAGATGTGAATTAATGTATTGATCTTGCTGTAGAAATAATGAAAAGGACATTTTACTTCAACACATTAAGCTTGGCCACAGCAAAACTACTCCATTTTCTTTCCACCATTTCAGCTGAAGTCAAGAAGCCCTTTGTTTCCCTAAAGCTTCTATGTTTGATCTGCTTTTTCAGAACTTAAAATTTGCTTTTGCTGGGCAATAACTTTCAGTGTATATATTAAAAGTAATCCTTTGGGGTTTGTCCTTGTACATTAGAGATTACACATGTGGAACTTTTTGTGACTCAGCAAGTTTGGAAACACATTTAGTTGTCCAAGGTGTGCTGTACCCCCACAGTGTTCACAGTGGAGAAAATTCAAAAATAAGGTGTTTATCACAATCCCACGGTACACACCTTTTTAGCAGAGCAGTCTTGTGACTGTTCAGCTAAAGTTGCACCAAGCTGACTCCAAACTTTGTTTACAAACTGTGATAGGATGTCCTGAAGTAAGTTCTCCTCTCTGAAGAAGAAAGAAAGCCTGGTAGCTGCTGTTTGGATAAGCTCTTCCTGAGAGGAGGAATTCCTGACTAACTGAGGAAGCAGGGCAGTCAGTAAAGCACCTCTGTGAGGAGATTTGGATTTGCTCACAGGAAGTGAATACTCCTGAGTTTGGATTTGAGATCCCATAGCCACGCTAGGAGGGTGTTGTGGCACACAGGAATGGGTTTCCTTCTGTCACAGGGACAGGGATGGATGGATGGAAGGAGAGCTCTGCACCCCTGGTGGCATCTCACTCCTTCACTTCACTGGCTTAGGTTATTTAGGCTTCCTTTCTGCTATTGGAGTCTCAGAAATGGGTCATTCCATGTAAAAAGAAGTGAACTGAGACCTTTGTAACTTGGTTTAGCTTATTACAGTAACCAACATCTGTATTTCTGATCATGCCTGGCTTTTTCCACATGTCTGAAATACTGTGCAGGTAAGAAGGACACAAGGAATCTCCTGGAAACTCTTGAAAAAAGGTGATACTTCAGGGTTATGAAATGACAGTGACTACAGAGCCCAAAGACATACGGGTTTAGATTCTTTCAGCTCGGGGACCACTGGCAGTGCAAACTGGTAATACAATATTAAAGCAAACCAAACAAGCCCACGTGTTCCCGTTCTCAAAAGGCAGCACGGATTTCATAGGAGAGCCCCGTGCAATTAGAGGGTGTTAAAAGTGGGAGTGGCAGGAATATGAGCTGTGAGAATCCCTCTTCAGTTTGTTCTTTTGCTTAAGAAACAATTCTGAAGGAGACATTTTTTGCTTAAAGTGTAATGTGGTTTTAGTGCTGGTACTGTGAGAATCTTCCTTGGCTGAGGTTTTTTATGTTTCTTTTTGCAGGTGTCAAGGATGCTGCGAAAGAGATTGATGGGTGTTTCTAATCAGTTGAGCTGAAGATTAAAATACACAATAAAATGTTACTCTTCTGGAAGAAACAAGAAAACCAAAGGAAAAGCATAAAAATTTATTATCTTGTCTTTACACACCTCTATTCAAACAGTAAGTAATGTTCCCTGTTGCACACAACTGCTGCTTTTTAAATAATTTCAGACATTTCAACAAGATGATCTTTATGTGTTTGTTTATGTGACATAAAAATGCTGGAATATGCAGTGTACTTAGTTGTAAGACTGAGCTCCTAAATTTCATGTACAGTGACTATTAACAAGTTATTTCTCCTGGCACTCAAAAGCTTGCTTTTCACACTAAACAGTTTTCTTGGGGCTGGAAGGGGAAGAATCAAAAACATTCTATGCTGAAACAGTATGAAACTGCCATCTTTAAAGGAGAAAACAGATGACAAGGGTTTATTTATTTAAAATCACAAATGTGGTGGTGCTGCTACTGAATGTAAAACGGATCTGGGTGTAAAGTTCAGACTGTAGTGTTGAGCAGCATTCAGGCCTGGAGTTATTTTAGGTATAAGCCTGTCTGTCACTTCCTGTGTGTACCCTGGAGTACCAGCATTTCAGATCCTCACTTTAAATGTCAGAATCGAGAGGAATTCAGTATGCAGCAGGGCTAGGGTGGCTACACCCTCTTCTTCCTGAAGTCATTGTCTTCAGTGGAAATTGAGTTCAGTTTAAACTTCTCACTTTCAAAAATGTATAATGAGACTTGAGTATGTAGCTTACAAGGTTTGAAAACACAATTTAGAGTACTTTCTAGGAATTAAATTACCGAAGTCAGAGAACTAAATCAGCAAAACCATCTACTGTTTGATTGCAGATGTAATAAGTACTGTAAAATCATTCAGGATTTAGTGATTAAATGACAAGTTTGCTTAAAAGCAGCATCAACTGTATTATTTCCACATCATTCAGACACACACTATAAATAAGAGCAGGATAATAAGACAAGATGCTTCTGTAATTCCAGTGACAGTCAGGGGCTGGCCTGCACACCAGACCTGGGAGGTGTGTGACATCTGGAAGGTGAGCTGTTCCTCCAGCAGTGTTGTTCTTTCAGCACTGAGTTCCTGGGTTTGAGCCCCTTTAATGATCCATGTGGCTCTCACTGCATTTACACTTGCCTTTTCCTCCTTCCCAGTTCCCTGGTGAATGGACTGGCATCATTTGCTGGGCTTTTAAAAACTGTATCCACCGAACAACCCAGCCCAAACTCTTATCTCAAATACAGCTTGGCCTTTATCTTGTTTCTATTTGTGATGCTAAACCCAATACCCTGATGTAGCAGGGAAGAGTGCTTGCAGCTTGGCATACCTGTGGGAAAACCTGTGCTAAACAAACCATAAAGACTGGAGTTTAGGATTAACTGTGAAATCAATTAAAACACCCAGACTCAGCAAGCAGCAAACATGAAAAGGCGGTGAGGAGTTCAGCTCAGGGGTATTCACTGATCATATCTCCCTGGAAAACAAGAGAACAAGGGCCACAGAAAACTTTTGGCTGGTACCTGTTTCTAGAACTCTCTCGAGGCTTATCATTAGCCAAGAACAAGAGATTGTTTCACCAATCCAAAGTAAATCAGTGCTGTGAATGAAAAAAGGCTTTTGTGACAGAGCAGGGCATCAAATTTTGGAGATGTCTTCTTCCTCCTTGTACGTGCCTGGTTTGTAGATGACTCCTCTGTTGCCTCCCCCTCCCTTTTTGCAGCTAAAATAAAACAAATACATTAAATAATTGTAATGCCAATGAAGGAAAAGCACCACTAGTTACTTAAAATGTTCCATTATGCATGCAGGAGATTATTTTTATCTTGTACCAGTGCAAATGTCACAGTAGCTCGTTGTTACAAATATTCCAGGAGAAGTGTTCTGTGTGCAGAGTCAGTGCTGAATGCAAAGGGATGAGGCTGTAGGAAAGTTTGTGATCTTAGATTTTTCTCCAGGATTTGGCTTTATTGGCAAACAGTGGCTAAATGATCTTTTGGCAGTGTGTATTTCTTCCCCTAAAATGTCGTGTCCTTTGGGAGAGGTTTTTCCAATACTCTATTCTCCTCCTTTCACTTACTGCTCTAGGAAGTGTTTTGGGGCTTCTGTTCCCCCCCATTCTCACAGACAGTTGTCTATCTCCTTTCTTTGCATCTTCTAAGCACTGTTTCAGTAATTATTGTTTTGTGGGAAAACAACTGTCTGTGTTTGCTTTTCACAAAACCCAACCATTGCTACAGTGCCATAACAGCGGCCACTGTGGCATAAAAGTTGCACCATTGAGAGGCCTTTCAGCCAAATAAACATATTTTGCTGGCAATAAAATAGGATTATTTTGGAGTTTATGAAAGAGGGGAAATAATGTCTACAGTGATAAAAACAAATCCAAGTTTGTAGGAAGAGATCATGACTAATAAAAGATCAGTACAAAAAATGTGCAAAGTTTTGGACTCACAAGCACTTCTTTGTGTCAGAGAGAACGTTTGATTTGACCTTTTTTTTTTTGTGGTGAGATAGTCAGACATTTTACCTTTTCATCTTCAGTAGCCACAAAGCTACTGCAAGAACAGTGAGAACTCCCAGGACGCAGGCAATCACAGCAGAAACAACAAAACCTGGGGAGGGAGAGAGGGAAGAATGATGAAACTGTTAATATTATTGACTTCAGAGGAGAAAGTTACTCTCTAATTTGTCATAACGTTTGCATTCTGCATCTGCAGCTTTCCTACAGCCTGCTCGTGGCCCTCTGTGGTTGTGGAGTGGATTTGGTTGTGGTTGTGGAGTGGCTAACTTTGCCCAGATGTGCCCTGAAGTGCCACTCCCGCAGCTGCATCCCCAGCCCCCAGCGCTGCGAAGTTAAACACGCTCCGGAGTCGCAGCACCCACGGGCAGGCACAGGCACAGCAGGCCAGAAACTGGATTTCTGTGCTGTAATGTCTGAGCCATCAAAAGCAAAACTAAATAACTAAACTCGGGCAACTAAGGGTGTTAAACGTGCTGCCTTTTGTTTTTTTCAAGGCAGAACACCCCTGAGTGTGGAGAGCTGAAGAGTGACGGGCTTTGCTGTTGAGAACGTTGCTTAAAGGCACCAAAGCAGTAAGAATTTATTCAGGATATTGGTATGAAGAACTGAGGGATCTCTTGTTTGCAGAGAGATGTTAAGCATTATCATTACAATGCTATATTTGATAGTGACCTTCAGTTCTATTTTTGACAAAGAAAGCATTTTTATTTACTTTGGCATCCCTAAAGATGAGGTCTCTTTTCTTAACTGCATTTTCTTAATTCATTAACACATTGGGTTTTATATTCTATCAAATTACTGTTTCTCTCTAAGCAGCATCAGAACCCTTTCAAACTGACATGACAGGTTTCATATATTCCATCTAAATATTTTATCTTATTAAATCAACTATTGAGAAAACAGAAATGTAAACCCTCTAGTTTAACCTTATCCTATTTAACCCATTGGATGCTTTATTAATTTTAAGTCCAACTGAATGGAAGGAGCTTGCAATCCATGGAGTTGAAGAAGAGCTATTTTACAAAAGGCAAGTTTTGTTATAGTGAAGGTGCATCAAATGGACAAGCAAATCCAACACCAAACAGATGACAGTAGAAAAAGAGCTTGTAGTTTGCAGAGGAAGGGTAGGGAGCATTTCTGTCTGATGAGACAATCTCCTTACAAAGTTTACTTGGAGGGTTTTCCAGCATGGTACCATAATCAAAACTAGACACCAGTTCCCCTTCAACTCGTGGGCATCATAACAAATTCCAGCTGTGGGAATGTGAAGCTGATTTATTGGAATAGATTGCTGACAGCCAGAATACATTATAGACATCTGTGAGTTTTGCTGCATAATCCTTTAAGATTAGAGACTTTCTGAAATGTAGTTCTTGTTGAGAGTGAGCATGAGTTTATATATTAATTATTGGCACAAAGATTGTGGTGAAACACTCCAGGCACTGTCAATTCTGATACCACACACAGGCCAGTGGCCCCATCTTGTGGCCTCTGTGCCTGGGGGAAGGTGGCAGCCCTGGCACTGAATGGGCACAAAAGTTGCTCTGAAAACCTAAGTCAGGGCCTTCTGTGTGCACAACAGGATTTCTTTCACAAATTCCTGGGCCTGCCTGGCCCAAGCCATGATCCCCTGTATGGCCTCTCCTTCCCTTCTCCATAGGAGTGCACTGCCCCTACCTGGGCACAGCTGCACCAGGCTGGGCACTTGCAGCCAGCTGCACTTCCCTGGGCTTTCATGGGAGCTTTTATTTTCCTTCTTTATTTTTTTTCTCTCTTTCTTTCATTTTTTTCCCCTTTAGGTGAGGGGCTGCACCTGTGAGGGAGCCTTTGTGACTGTGGTAGGTGGAATGTGAGATTACAGGGGGCCGTGAATACCTTTTGTGAAAGGGCTTGAACTTTTTTCTTATGGTTCACTGATTAAGTCAATGAGCTTTTGTAATTAAATGTTGTTAGGCTGAATGGGGTTTCTATTAAAGTAGCCCTGAGCAATGTCTTTCATAGCTATAAAGACCAGTTCCTGGGTAAGAACAGCAGGATGGGCAATAACCCCCACAATTTAGCTCTGCTAAGTCATGCCAGCTTTAAAGATACATTGCAAATGCTTTCATGGCTGGTGTCACCTCTGCGTGGGAGCCAAATAATGTGGCTTAGCAGAGGGGGAGCTAAATGTTATTATTGGGTTTGGCACTGGTTCACAGCAACTATTTGGAGAAAGTCACATCTGGGTCAAATTTTCCCCCATAGATGGAAATAATAATGCTTACACTCTTTCTGTGAAGTGTTTGGAGATTCCTGGATGAAAAGTATAGCATCTGATTTTCAGTTACTGGGATCGTGGATTGTAACTCTCTACCTTCTCCTTTAAAGTACTGAGTGTGATTTACACAGAGAATATAGTCAGGTGCTGAAAGGTCAGCTTAAGAAACAGATGGAAAAGTGCATTTCCTATTTCTGACTGACCAGTCTGACCCAGAAAATCCCTGGCTCATGGCTGTGGTTGGGAATCATCAACATACCCTCGCCAAGTCCACCAGGTATTGAATTTTGATAAACTTGGGGGGCAGAAAGTGTAAACATTGGCTCTTTGGATTCCGTGGTGATCCAGTCTTAATCATAAGGCAGCTGCTCGCTCTGGAACTTCTGTTACTCAGGGGTATTTCTGCAGTGGCATTGCTATAGCATTTTTTGTTATAGTTTGTGCAGAGATCTAAGAAGGACCCTGCAGGTGAAGCCTTAGTCTCACAAACTTGGCAGCTGTATCACAAATCCTGATTCTGCTGGTTAAAATCATTGTACATAATCTGACTTAAGCAGATATTTGAGGGCATTCCTCTAGGTGGTCAGTCCACAAAAGCAGAAAAGACTGACTTACTCCAGTTCTTTCTCTCCTTCACTATTCAGTCATCTTTTAGTTTACTCAAAGCACTGTTTGTACAACCAATACCAGTCTGTATATTAATCATGGGGCTGTTGAGGATTGCTGATGAATTGGTAAAATTGTAATTTTCTTATGTATTTTGTTTAGAATCTAGCAATTCTCATTTTAAATGAGATTAAACTGCGGCCTAGTTCTATGACCATATTCTGCAAGGGGTGGCACAGGGATGTGATAAAGACATGAAGATAGAATAGAACATTATGACTGGCCTTATACAATGAGCAGTCAAGGATCAGAACCAGCAAAATCCCAAGTGTGACTTGTGTATGCCCTGGGTGTGAGTTCTGTACACTCACAGAAATAACGTGTCTAACACAGTCATATTACAGTCAGGACAAAAGGTTTCCGTTTGCTATCAACACAATACAAACAAATCAGTTTTCGTAGCTGATAAATTGGTAGGGAGGTTGTTCTCTTAGTTTTGACTTTGAAGCTGTAGGATTGAGGTTATTGCTCAGTGCAGAGAACTACAAGTGGGCAGAGATTGCAGAGACTCTTCGTGCACAGCAGAAGGGTCTTTGTGATCTTTCAGAAAGAGAGAATTCTTATTTTTTGTTAACATGTGAGCTGATGCAGCAAAATTCTGGCAGCCAACAGCACTCAGTTTCAGTCTTTGTTTTAGTCAGACCTTGAAACTGAGCTCCAAATTATAAACAGTTGAAATGAGAAATGATTGGTCAGAGTGACTTCTCTCAGCAGTAATTCATGAGTAGAAATGGTAGTTTTAAACAGAAAAAAAAGATACAACTAAGCTAGTTTAGACTTGAATATTCAGCTACCTGCTGCTAGTAGTGGGAAACACAACAATAGCTTTGCAGCAAATAAGCAAGAATGCAAATGGAGAAATGACAGTGAATGCAGAAAAACACTTGAGCCTGGAAAAAAACTAGTGTGGGTTCTTGCAGTGCTGAGCACTCCAATCTCAACAGGCTTGAGTTTCGAGGTATCCAGAAGGGATGCATTCCTGGCTTCCACAGTGAGACTGGGAGATGAAAACCACCCATCTGTTTTTTGGGAAAGACACTTTTCTAGGCCTTTATTTACAAGCTGGAAGCTGTGCACAGACAGAAGGGGCCTTGAGAACCTGAGCCCCTTTCAAGACACTCAGTGAATCCCACAAAGTCATTTAGTGATGCACGAAACATCTCAGATCCTTAATTGCACTTAAACAAAAGGATGTTTTGCTGTTTCTCTGCACCTCAGAATTGGGAAGTATCCCATCTCTTATTCATAAATCACTGCCACTATGATGTGCTGCAAGTTAAAAGAGTTGCTTTTCCAGTCAGTAACTCTCAGTTGAGTGAACAGAAACAAGAACCTGAGGTAGTTTGGAGCCCTGGACTGCACTGAAAACTCTGTTGCCTTCAGCACTGTGGCCTGCCCTTCTTTCCACTCCTGGTCCATTAGGCTTCTCCTGAGGACCCCTGTGTTGACTGCAGTTGGAATGGTAAATAAAATACAAGTCAGAAGAGGCAGCAGTTAAGGACATGTAGCTTTGACATTGGAGTTCTGGAGATTAGGAAATGAAGAGATTTAATGCAGAGCAGGAGAATGGGAGGTCATGGCTTTTGGTTCAAGCCATATAGTCAGCTCATGACCTGTTAAATAGTTTCTACTCCAGTAAGAATTAAGATCTAAATAATTAGAACTCAATGAAAGAAATGTTCTTAAGTAGAAAGGACAGCAGCATTGACATACTTAGTTAAATAATTACTAGTTAGGTGCAATAATTCCAGAGAAGGCACTCAAAAGAAACTTCATGGTAGAATTTTGCTCCTCTTACATGAAGCTTTAGAAAGATTTAAAAATGTTTCCATGAGAACTGCAATGGTCCCCAGCCACAGGAGGACTTCTCAAATTGTCTCTGGGTTTCATCTCAGAGGTGGAGATTTGATTCAAGGAAGGGCCAAATGCTGCTGATGCTTCACACTGCTCTGGCTGGGAGTTTGGATGCAGCTAAACTGACAAAGAGATCAGCCAACTTTTGGGGACAAATCTAAATCATCTCTGATTTCAGATAAATGTTTTATCTGTTTGGGGTTTGGTTTTGTGGTTTTTTTTTGTTTTTTCTAATCTCTAATTTTCACTCTTCTCCCTTAAAGCTTTACATTAGAAGGGATATATTATGAGAGGGTTGAAATGATGTCCTAACACATTTTATTAATTTGAAAGGTTGCTGCTTGGCCAATCTTTTTTTTTTTTTTCTTGTGAAGTCTGCCTTTTCTTTTAGAAATACTTTACTCTAAATTTCAAAGAGCATCGGGGCTTGCCTAGATTCATCTGCCTTCAGTGTGTGTGCCAGCTTCACAGATGCTCGACAGTATTTGTTTGCAAGACAACAAAGAATTTGGAAGAATACATTTTGCACAAACAACATCCTCACATTCCTTGCTGTGGGGCACAGCTCAGCTCCTCACACAGATGGGGATTTTGTGCAATCCCCCCTCAAACCTATGCATTGTCATTAACACTGCATAGTTAAGCTTTTAAGTCAGTTCTTCCCCATAAGATGGTTTTGTTGGCTTTTTTTTTTTTACTTTGTAACATTGGATCATACAATCCAGTGTTATAAATTATTTTTATTTGTCAAGCTTGAATTCCTCAAGGACCTCTTCTGGCTCTACATGAATCCCTCAAAACAGTGTCCCTGAAAGGCAAAGTTGGGATTCCCTTTAAATGTGTGGCCTGCAGAAAGCCAAGCCTGACATTGCTGACATCAGCCAATGTCACTGGTGAGACAAGGCCAGCTTAAGCAACAGCTCAGCTGTGGAGTGTTTAGTATTTGCAGTGACAGCAAACACTCCTGCTAAGCATGACAAGGCCAGTTGTGTCTTCCCTCTTTTATCTCCTTGCCTTTGATCACAAGGGTGGCAGGTCTTGATACCCACTGTGGGAAAAAAAAATCCTATATATTCCGTGAATACCTTATTCTTGTACAGCTGCCCATCCAACAGTGCAGTAAGAGAAGAAAAGGGAACAAAGGATGTGCTGGGAAATGAGGCTGCTGTGTTTGTGCAGTGCTCCAGTGCAGCAGGAGTGCCACCCCAGTGCTTCAGGTGTGCACAGGAGCCTTCACACAACTCACCTTCACGGAAGGAGATGAAAACCAGTCTCTCGTGAAACTCCTGAACGTTTCTGAAGTTATCCACCATCTCCAGGGGTTCTGGGTCATCCCTCTCTGTGCAGTACATGGCTGTCTCCAGGGCCAGGAGCTGGAAAGGGAAGCACCAGCTCAGCTCCCAGAACACACAGAGAGAGCAATGCCAGTGTGTGAGCACTGGGGGTGTGTTTGAGGTCAAAGAGGCGGTTGAAGGGGAGAGGACACATTAAGTCATGCTTAGGTCTTTTGTGGCCTGTGAGCCCAAACACAGAGCAATGTGTCAACAGTGTGGCCTCTCCAAATGCATACCTGGGTTTTGCTTACATCCTGATAAAACCAATCCTGCCTGGTGATTATCTGCCAGGAGAACTGGAGGGGAGGAAACAGGGTGGCCCTTTCCAGCATGCTTTCCCTGGCACAGTCTGAATCCTAAGCAGGATTAAAAGCTACTTGGTGAAAGAGCTCTTTACTTTGGTAAAGACACGATCTGACAAAGTAAACAAAGGCAAGAATGGATTTTCATAACAAGGAACATGTGGTATTTCGATCAGAGATTTTAATAATATTTCTCCCCCATTGTCTATAATTAGGTGAATCAGAAGATAGTGATTGTGAGTTTATAGTCTATGGAAGCGGCCACCTAAAACCGAGATAAGTTCATTAGATGAGCATAAAAAAATGTAAGCTGGGAGAAACACTAGGGGATTCAAGACTGACAAATCACCCATCACATGCTGTTTAGAAACTTAACATCTACCCAACCTGTCACACTTAGGTCAGTCAGGATCCCAGTAGCACTAAAATACTTGGTGAGTAGAGTTCAGACACGGAGCCTGAACAAAGTAATCTGCAAATAACTCATGGACAGTCCTAAAGCAGGGAGTAAGTACAGAGTGAAAACAGAAATTAATCTCACTTGACTGTGAGATTTTGCAGCTGATACTGTACCAATGGCTATGTTGTTGTCTGTCATTTATTTGTTCTGGTCAACTGGAAATGTGCTAAGTACACACACAGAATGGGATATGGAGTTGTGTCAGCTCTGTGCTGTTCTTCCCACTTGAAGGATTTTACCAATTGTCATCTCTCAGTTTTACAGGAAGAGAAGAGAAACCCAGGCAATGAGAACATGCACTTGCTGTTCTTTAGCTGACACCAGCCAGGTGCTCTATTGAAACTTGCCTGCTCCTGTGAAATCCTGACAGGGTGCCTGTAGACTGTCCAGAGAACACTGGGGTAGCAGGGAGGGGTTGTCAGGGATCCTTCATAGCGGTAAAACTCATCCAGCCTCTCGGGAAGCAGCTCTCGGATATTGAAACCAGGGACTTGCACATTCTGGTCTGAAAAGGGGCATTCAGGTTAAATGCTGCATCATCACTGCACAGGTAGCACACCACTGAAGGGAATTTGCTTTTCAGTAAGTAGGATGGAAGAGGTGGCATGTAAGAAAAATGCCATGTCAGCAGGGATGGTCCCAGTTTAATAAGGAATACAGGTTTTTAAGTTTCTTACATACAAATCTTTTCTTAGATGGCAAATCTGAATCCTCCTAAACTGTAGCCATATTAACTAAAACCCACCATGTGCAAGAAATCAGGCCCAGTGAGGAGCACCTGGTGCATGCCAGCCACACACTCCTCCCAGAAATGCTCTGCATTTGGAAGTGTCTCACGTTTGTGACAGGTTTGCCCAGGGTCTCTTCAGCCAGCCCAGTCCCCCTCGGGGTGACATCTGACCCCGAGCCACTCTCCACCTGGGGCAGCCACTCACCCTTGTACTTCACATTGCGGAAGTGCCTGAAGATCTTCTCATAGGAAGGGTTGAAGGGTCCAATCTGCAATGATCACACCATTAATTAACAGCTGTGAGTCTCAGTGCGCACAGCAGGCAGCACTGCTGGGTGGGCTGTCCCAAGGCGAGTGCCTCCACTGCCCAGGTATTGATGTACCAGCACAGCACAGGCACTTCTGCCCCTCACAACTTTGCCACAGCCCTGAGAGGCACAGCTGTGTTCCCACCCCAGAGCTGCTCTGTCAGGGTGCTGCCTTAGCAACTGCAGAGCAGACTTCTGTGTTGCCCTCGCCCGTTGGGAGTGCTGTGCAAGTGAAGGGAAACCATTTCCCCTGAGCAAACTGCAGGCAGGAGTTCTCAGCTGACAGGCTTCTCACATCATCTGCTGGTTTCTGGTCAAACCCACAAGCATTTTTAAGTCTGTTGCTCCTCACAGTCCAGGAAGATAAAGAATGACACTATTGGATCCCACAGGGCCACTGGCAAGGGCTGGAACTCAACTATCAAACAAGACCATGTTTTTCAACTGCTACCATCAGCTTTTCAGTCTGATAATCAGTGTCTTTCTCTATGAGTTCTTCAGAGTTGGTGCTTAGCAACTCCTCTGGCAACCAGACATAGTGAATTGGTGTCCTTAGATCAACTGTAAGAGCCACCAGCTGTCTGAAAGTTTTTCAAAGACCTAATCTCCATTGTTCCCTAATTTGATTTTTAAACACCATTGCTTAGAAATAACCAGAATCCCAGTATTTTTCCCTAGCATAATAGACAATACTCCAACACTTCTCACAGCTGCAACTTCCAAATGAACTGAAATTTAACACAAAATTACTGTCAGTCTTAGAGCTGCTAGGAAGTGAGCTGGGGTAATATCAATGAGAGCTTTGTCTGCTGACAAGAACATTTTCTTAATTTTGATGGAAATGTGAAAACCTGGGGTTTTGGTTTTCTATGCTGCAGAAAATCCTCACATTTAAAACTTATCTCTACAGTTTTCTTATCGAGGAGTTCTAACCCTCAAGAAAAAGGAGACACAGATGTACAAGCTACTAAAAAAATTCTGTTTAAGATCATTATTATCTCTGTTTGCACGTGGGGCTTTAGAGAGGAAAATTGGAAAGCTGTCCTTCTGTCCTCTTAAAAAGGTCACTGAATTTACTTGTTTACTGTAAACCGTGATTCAAAGAATCTGGGAAGTTAGCAGCCTGAGGACTGTGGTTAAATCCTAATTGCATGTGGTGGTCGGAGGCAGGGCTACTTGTGCCTGTGCCTCTGCTCCATCGAAACTGCTTCGTGCTGCAGCGGGCACTCTGCAGGGAGCGAGCTGGGAATTCACTGTCGCCTCCTGTTTGATAAACTCTACCCATCAGCAGCTTGCAAACAAATGCAAAAATGGATTTAACGTAGCTGGGGAAACATGAGGAAATATTTAGAATTCCTCTTTTCTGAAAACTTGCTCCTGTTTTGGTGTGTCCTGCTGGAATCTGACTTTTTTTGTGTGTGAGAGAGAGAAGGAAGAACCTTTATTCAGACTGCTGAATAATCTAGGTAATCTTGTACATTGTCTCTGCTGACCTAATGCCTGGAAGCATATTCTAAACACAGAACTCCAAAGGATCCTGCATCCTACCTCAAGGAGAACAGCCAGAACTGCCAGTCCATCTGCTTTGTCCATTGCTGCTGTTACATCTGGGTATTTCTCAGAGTTGTAATGCACAATATGCAGCTGCAAAGAAGGAAATGCTTTGTCACATCTGGGTCATGCCCACATTTCTATTTCACAGCTAAAAAGGGCCAGTGTAGCCACTTTAGGGTAAGACAATACAGAAGGTCCTTCGGTGATTTCTGGGTGTAACATTTTTTTCAGAGAAAAAGCAAAAGGTTCTGGCACTCCCACCCTACTGCAGCTGAGTGACACACACCCCTCACCCCCAGAATGAGGGGGGAAAGAGTCTGATCAATGACTTCAGCTTCAAGGCATCTTGAGTGTAGGACTAGTAAATCTTTCTGAAAAAAACAAACCCATTAACACTTCAATATTTAAAATGCAAAACTCAGCATTAAAAGTAAGTAGAGAAGAAATGGACTCCCAAAGTGCTGTTATGCAAGCAAATTATCCTGACTGATTTCTCTTTGAATAATTTTGAGGTAAATATCTGTTTGGTGCTTCTTATCAAAGTCTATTCCCAAATCCATCGCTTAGGATTAGTAAAGATAACAGATAGTTCTTCACTGGTAGAAGAAGGAGAGTAAAGGTAACCAGAGCAGCATGTCATGCAGCTAAAAGATATACCTGGTTTGCAGAGAAGGACCAAAGTATCAAATATTTAGCAGTTTGCTTGAAATGACTCAAGTCACCTGGTGCCAGCTCTGAGTTTAGAGCCTAAATTCTAACTCCCTGACTTAGTGACAGAACACCAGAGCCCCCCTTTTTTGCAGTGTACACCCAGTCTTAGAACCTTGCAGCATTTACAGCCTTATCCCCCAGACACAGATCCCACTTTGCACCAGCAGGACTGGCCAGGCTTGTTTGTTCCTTTGGCTGCCCTGAGCTTGCCTTACCTCTGCTGCAAAGTGCTTCCCAACCTTCTCTGCCCCCTTGGCTGCCCTGAGCTTGTCCTACCTCTGCTGCAAAGTGCTTCCCAACCACGGTGTGCTCGGAGCCTTCGGACTTGTTGCGGTTCCCCCAGTGCAGGTGGAGCTGCGACGCCGCGTACTCGAAGGGCAGGTTTCTGATGGACATGGTGGGTGACAGGTACATTTTCACTGTAAGCAGACCAAACGACACCACAGCTCTCAAGAACGGGACGAATAAAAATGCTGTGTCTAAGCATATTATGGATGGAGCTTGAACAAAGCAGCTTCTCAGCTCAAGCCCATCTCGGTCTGTGGTGGGAGATAAATTCTGCAGTTCTCTTTAGCCCTTTCTAGGTAAATCAGGAGAGTTTAGAACACACCCTTCTTCTCCTCTCTTAAATAAAGGAGTTGAATGTGAGAATTGTTGCTAATGGAAATTTTTCTACTCCCTGAAGAACAGAAGTTTATCTTGGATTTACTGAAGAGACCATTACTGATATGTCAAAGCTAAACTTATGTTCATGTGCATTCTTTCAATCCCCTTACAATAGCTGAAAATGGCCTTATAAATTATTATTTACTGTGGTACTTTTTTATCTCCTGTTATACTGAACTCCTCTGCCTCTTCATCTTCTTTTAGGAGCACATGGCAAGAGCAAATAAACTTCCCCCTCTCCTCACTGTTTCCCAAACCCAGAACATTGCTGTCAAGCAGCAACATAATTCCAGGCCTTAAGAATTAGCATTTCCTTGACATTACCCTCCATTATGCTCCCTAGTGCTCTCCAGTGGGGAAGAAAGGCTGGGTTTGGGTTTTTTTGGTGTAGAAGTGACAGTAGTAATTCTCAGCTCAGCAGAAACTTCTTGTTGCTCACTTGAGATGTTTGGCACTCCATAAAGCAACAGTTTATGTCAGAAACAGATCAATTTCTTCGCAGTTTTATCTTCATTACTTTCTGGTGTGAATACAGTTTGTTTCTGGAGTGTCCCAGACATGTTTGTCAGGGCAAACCAGGCTCAAAACCTTAGTGAAGGAACAGCTGCAAGCTCATGTATCTTTACACTGGTCCTAACAAGCTTGGTTAGAGCTGTGCTGTTTGCAGTCTGGCTGCAGTGGGTGACTCTATCTGGATGAGCTGGCTGGTGAAGCACATTAATTATAGGCAGGAATGACTGACAGCACAATACTAAGCATTCTGCTGGTTTCCTCTCCAGCTGAAAGAGAAGGTAGCAGCAGATGGTGCAGTGATCACTCCAACAGAGCCTCTTGTTTCATTACTCAGAACAATTAATTTGCATCTAAGTGAGGTTTCTAGAGTAGGCTGCATCTCCCCTGCTTTCTAGGAGGGCATTGAACTTAGGAATGAATTCCCATTTTTACTGAGGGGGGTTATGTTTTTGTCTTGGCTTCATTATGAAGGAGTCAAACTGTGTTTTAGGGGCCAGATCTGACACGGACAGTGACAAAGGCTCTACAAGGAATTGGCCTTTACCTGAGTGACTGTTCTGTGAGGTCCAGGCTCTCAGTGCTGTTCCTTTGCCTTCTGCACTCTGGCACCTCTAAAGTCCACAATGACAATGTTTCCTTCTGTGCCTATTGCCTGGCACCCACATTAGGCTGATGCATTCAGCTGTGACAGTACAGCCTTCCACCCAGGACCAAGGGCTTCCAGAAAACAAGGTTCACAGGGAAAAGGTGTTCCAGCCATTCCTAGTCTGAAGCAACCTGTTTTTGATGGAGGAATGGATCAAGAGGAGAAGCAGGAATCCTGTCCTAGGGGGTTGTCCCTTCCTGAAGAATGGGCTTATGGTGTTCAGTAGAGCAGCTTTACCTCACTGAGAGAATGAGAGAAAGAGAGATTTGTGCCTGCTTGGCATCTTTTAACCAAGCATGCCAGAGCAGAGCAGAGGCCATTCCATAACACAGGTTATTTTGATGCTTATTCAAGAGAGGAGGATACAAAGAAGGAGGGCTTTCTAACTTCTTATTTCTCTGCCTTCAAATGTTTCAGGAAGGAATGGGAAATGGTGGGACTAACTGGTGTATGTTGTGTCAGTATAATAGACCTTTATGAGACTGCATCATCTCTGCTGTTACCTACTGAACTGACACTGGTTTAGTGCTACAGTGGGGAGGGCACATTTGTATGCTGTTTCTAATTCTTATTCTCTCTTCTTGCCTGTCTTATCTTACCCTAAAGAGGTTTCTGTCTGAGTGTCAAAGGAACAGAATGGTGCTCCTGGTCCTTTATCCTCCTTCCCCCTGCCCATGTAATTCAGTTGAGCTGCTTTGATAAGCTCCATTACACCCATATTTTATCAGTTTATCTCTTTTAACAGAATCACAAAGTCTGTTTCAATTTCAGAGCACCACAACCAAAGTAATAAGAAAAGCTCAGGAATTAATTCTGATATGCCTAGAGTTTATTTGAAAACTCTTTATTTAAAATTCAGCTTGCTGGTAAATCATTTGTACTTACATTCCCAAGTTTCCCTTGCCTATTCTGTAGACGTAGGCACGCTGATGTTATCAGCACAGCTTAATTTCATCTGACAATCAAAGGAGTTCACACTTGAAGTCAAACCCCCTCGAGTTCCTGTGACTCTTCCCTTCACAGTTCCTTGCTGTCCTTGAGCTCCCTTACCTGAATGACCATTATTGGTCAATGTAAAATGGTCAGTGGAGGGCACGTTATAGCCTATGAATTCCACAGGCAGGAGATTGGAGTCATACTGGAGAATATCCTTGTGGAAGTCAATGGGTGACTGGAATACTCCTCCACAAAAAGGGTACTTCTTTGGCCAGGCCTTCTCTCCATCAGGACCTGTAAATTCACAGACACATTTGTCAAGCCTTAACACAACATTTGGAAAAGAGCCTTTTCTGAATTTTAAGACTATTCTTTTTAATCTTAATTTTATCTTTCCAGTGAGCCATTGGATAGAAAAGGGCCAAATGCCAACAACATCTCCCAAATCTCACAGAAACATGCTTCATTGCCCCTCCATTTCTTGCCAGTCTGACCTGCTGTTGATGCTCCACTCTGGGGGAACTGCAGGGCTGGCAGTTCCCGGGTTAGACCTGCAGGCAGCAGCACCACCGGCAGCCTCTGAGCCTCTCTGATGGCATTGGCTCCTCAGAGCCCGTGAGTGTCACAGAGCAGAGCTTGGATCTGGGGCAGTATTGCGATTATTTACTGGCATGAGCTGCTCTCCCCTATGGAAGCAGCAGGCACATGCACAGGAAGGCTATTCCAGCCTTCTGAAGAGAATTGCTGAAAGAAGTGACTTCATGTTGAGAGAGGAAAGTCTCCCACTTCAGTGCACAGAAAGCCAGACCCTCACAGCCTTTTTCTGTACAAACTATCTGGCTCTATGCAGCCAGATTGCATAACCCACCCTGGAAAGCTAACTTGCAAAAATGGAAGGTGTTAGGATAATTTGACATGCAATAACTTGCTCAAAACCTGGTGAAACCTTTCTTCATCACAGTCTTTTGCCTGAGGTAGGATCTACAAAGAATAGATAATATCATGAGAATTTTAATTGTGCCCTTGATTTAATTACACATTAACAGCCAGCAGCTGTACACAAGCTGTAAACTGAGACTATTTGGATTTAAATACCAAAAGAGGTACTTGCAACTTGTGTTCTTCCTCGTCTCTGAACATTCATCATGATTCCTTCTAAGGAAGGAAGGTCTTTTGGGATCACCAGCCTGATCAGTATAACACAGGACACTGGGCCTCCCTGGACCCATTTCTGCTTCATTAAGGTCATATCTTTCAAAAGGAAATAAACATCTACTCTTCCTTTAGGCTTTTCAGGTAAAAGATACTTCATTAGCGCCCAATGGATAATTACTCTCCTCAGCAGCTTGATTTTCACTGTGACTCTGCTGTCACCACCCTTTTGTTCCTCACTGAAGTACCTACACCTCAGAGGATACAGTTTCTCACTTCTCTTTAAGGAACTCGAGTCCCTTGAGCCTTGAGAAGGCTTCTCTTCCAAACCTGTAATACTCCCTGTGGCTTCTTTGAAGAGCAGGTCATCAGTGGCAAAGCAAGTTCAGATCTCTTCTGAAGGAAATTAAGTCAGGAGGGTATTATTAGAGGCTCACTTTATTTACATGCCAGACAGTTGCCAAGTATAGGGATGGTGGAGGTGAATCTGACTTAAACACAGTGCAAGTTCAATTCTGGTGCTTAAAGACTGACTTACTTTCTTGTTAAAGCTGTCTGAGATTATTCAAGACATAGGTTAACACATGCCATTCTTTGCTGTGTGGATAGTCAGACTCAATCAGGGCTTCTCAGTACAAACAGGTCTTGATGCTGCTGTAACTTAAAACTTTGACTCCAGTTTGCTGACAATCACATTAATTTCCCTCCTGTCAGACCCTAAAGTTACTGAAATTCCTTAAAAAAAGCTAATAAATGTTATGCTGACATTATAGAAGACTGCATACTATCCTCTACCAAGTAACAAATACATCCAGAAGAACACAAGTTCCATACATACTCAAGAATATTTCCCAGAAAAAATATACATCAGGATATACCAGGAAATTACAGATTTTTAGGCTTAAACTTCAAATGCAAGACAATGATACTGAAAGTTAACACTATCCAGGGAGCTAAAAATACTGCAGTGTCAGAAAAACTGGTGAGAAACCTTTTTTATATAAAGACTCAGTAATTTAAAAAAGGTTTGGTAAGGTAGTGAGTTTGCAAGAAGAATTTGAAATATTACATATCACAGGTTAGGAGACTTGATAACTAAATAGGTAATTGATGTCTAAAAGAGAAATCTTGTCCCAGCCAGTGAAAACCATGTTGTGAAGTACCAATTTTTCAGCACTGTGTTTGGATAAATTGAATGCCCTTAAGAGCTGGCAACAGGATATGGGAACTTCCACACCTACATCACCAGTTCAGAGGGAGAACTTTTGTCTTTTCTATAAAGTGCTGTGGTTATCACAGTCTTTATGTACCTTGATCTTTGCTAGCAGTTATCCTTTCTGTGACATAAATCTGCAACTCCACTCACAGGCCTTTAAACTACAGAAGCTTTTGTTTGTTTCTCACTCTGGCTCAATTTAAAAAAAATACAAAAAACAACAAAACCAAAGAACTTTTTTTGGTACAAAAGCAGTTTTTATAGAAGTTCTGCCTTGTGTCACGTAGTCTCTCTAATTTCAGTGCCTCAAAACTCCCGTCTCAAAGAGCTGAGCTCACTGCAGTTGGGTTTGCATATGTGAAATTGAGATTTTCATGGCAGATAAACCACACAGCTGGAAGGCATTTCTCAGCTAGCTCTGTTGAAAATGAATGATTGATTGTGAACCAGATTTTCCTTTTTTCTGTGCCAGCACATTCAGATAATTTCAGTGGAAATCACATCGTGTTTACAAAGGCTTTGTCTGATCGCTATTGAACAAAGAACAGCATGTGGATATGTTAACATTGTCCTGTGCTACAAGTCTCAAAAGGTATTAACATAAGAAGTATTGCAAAACCATCTTCATAGTTAATCCCCTTCTTTTGTGAAACATTTGGGGAAGACCCAGCCATTTCAGAAGGTGTTTGCTGCTCTGAGGATCCCATCAGGACAGTGTGAGCAGAGCAGAAGCTGTGCCATGGGGCTGTTCTACCCACTCAACACTCCTATTCAGCTGCTGAAGGGAGCAGACTAAGGCAGGGGGCTGCTGGTGGGAGTGGGAGCACGACCCCTCGTGCTGCCCCTGCTCCCAGGACTCCCCTTGTGGAGGGAGTGCCACCTCAGGCTGCTCAAATCCAGCCTGTGCTCTTCTTTACTGTGAGTTTCCAGGACCACGTTGCCCTACCACACTGTAAACAGCCCTGAGCCTGACTGTGCCCTCGTGGCTGTTTTATAAAAGAAGTCTGTCAATAAAGCAGTGATAATTCTCTGGATGGTCTGGCTGCCCAGCCAGCTGAGCCAAACCCCCTCAGCACCAAGGCTGTGTCATCTCCTCTGACAGCTTTCAGCTTCCCAGCCAGCCCCACAGCACTCAGTGGGGTCTGCACCCAGGATGGGCACTTGGCTTGTTTAAAACAAGGAGAAAACAGGCCCCTGAGACCCCCGTGTTAGCAACAGGCTTTTGTTCTGATGACCAATTAATATCCATGTTGCTCAAGCTTCTCTCAGTGTGTCCAAGTTCTCTTCATCTGAAGTAAAGCAGAGTGGTGAAATGCACTGGGCCAGTACCACAGGGAATGCCTGGGGTGTTTTTGCAGCCAGCCAGAGCACTCTTTCCTGCTCTCAGCCAGCTGCAAGCTGTAAAGCTGCCACCAGCCCGGGCTGAAGGAGCAGTGAAGGCTGAGAGAGCAGGCTGCCTGCCACAGGGAGCACAGGGTTTCCATCTCCCACACAGCTCAGGCTCAGCCACACCATTCGGTGGGCACAGAGCCAGATGTGCGTATCCTACAGAGCCAGATGTGTGTATCCTCCACACACATGTCCAGAGGGAAGCTGGTGAGGCAGAGGAAGTGCCAAGGGCTGTAGCTGTCCCTGCTACTGCATTCAAATGCTGTAGGAGAAATGTGGGGCATGCTTTAGCTGTGTTCACTAAAGCTGGCGTGTCCTAAGGGGAACTGGAGGGGTCTCAGCCCAGGTTCTCAGCACCCCACTGAACTGAGGCAGAGTGTTTGGCAACTGTAGAATGAAAGAGTCTGCAAGTACAATTAGCCTGATGCTTGTTAACAACAGTTCTTGTGTCTACATTGCAGCATGAGGTTGTCTTGTCACATGAGAAACACATTAATAATTCTGTTGGCACTACTACTGCTAAAGCATGTTAGTAATTCTGTTGGCACTATTTGAATTTGCCTGCAAAGCTAGTTTTCTCCATTGCAGCTGCTTGTCCACTCTGAAGGAGTGATTCTGTTACCTGATTTTGTTCCAACCCACTGACACTACAGAAACAGAGAGCCAGAATCCAAAGAATTGAAGCCCAACATCCACTTCTACCAAGTCTGTCCTGGGGCAGAGAACTCCAGGCCTGCACTTTACAGAAGCTCTGTGGACATGCTGCCCTGAGCTATAATTCTTGGAGTTCTTGAACTGCAAGCACTTTTCTTATGACATGCTTGGTGTCCTCTGTGCATTCTCCAGAGGTGCAGCCTGTCAGAACACAGAGCCTCAGCCCACTGCTCTGGGCTGTCTCCTCTTGGGCTACACACAAGAGTAGTGAAAACAGGCAGAACAAAGAGCCTTCCTGCAGCCTGGCTAAGGAGGAAGCAAACAGAGGAGAGGTTTAGCCTTTGGATTTATTGTATCTAATGCAACAGTTCCATTATAGCCCAGACAAATGGTCATTGCTTTGGAAAGGTTGTTCTGAAAAGACAAGGCCTTGTGTCATCTTGCTTTGCCACTGTGCCCTGAGCTGCCAACACTGTACCAACATTGTTTTACTTATTCTCCTGCTCATCAAATCTACTCCTACTCCATCCTTAGCCTTATACCCTGACCCTCACCTTGACATCAATCTGCACTGTGATTATAGTGGCTTGATTTGCTTTCCCTTCCTATTAACTTAATTTTAGTGAGAGGCACTGCAAAGGGTTGCAGGGATAAAGGGAAATGGGGGAAGGTTTAGGCTGCCATAAGGAACCAGGGTCAGTAGCAGAGCATGGAGAGGCTCTTTTCTGGCTTAGTGCAGTCTCTCCAATAGCTGTTTTTCTCTGTGCAGATCAGTGTTCTACCTCTGCTTTTCTGTACTATTCTGTACCATTTCTGTTGCTACTTTAATTTTTCGAGATTGCTTTTATATATTTTCTTTTATATGTTTTTTTTTTAGATACATTTTGAAATCAGTAGTTGCAGGAAAAAGATAATCTGTTTTGTGAACCTTCCCTTTGTCTTTCAGCACATGTTAGAATGTAGAAATCAGACTGCAGTGTGGAAGAGCTAAACAGGAATTGATGAAGTTGGGCACTGAGAACAACACATGCTGAAATAAACACTGGTACCCACATTCCCAGCAAGGGAGAAGTAACTAACTTAAACAAGCAGTCCTGGGAAGGAGGGCAAAACTTTGATGGTAGAAGAAGTAAAAGAAGTCTTGTTTTCCTCACTGCCCAGCAGGGTTGGGTTTGTCTGCTGTCAAAGTGGGGAACCCAGGCTGCCCCTAACGAAGCTGTGCCAAGGTTTTCCCTGGTGGGCCTGAGGGGTGTGTGTGTGCCCTGGCAGGGGGGCAGTGCCAGGGCTGTGGGCTGAGAGCTTTGCCTCTGCTTACGTGGGGCGAGTCAGGTACAGCTGGGCATGGCCAAGGGAGGAGCTCTGAGGGCAAGGTCGGCCTCAGAGCTTCTTTGTGCTGTCTTGGAGCAGCACCAGAAGCTCAAGAGCAAGCATTTTTTGCTGAGATTCCCAGTCCTGCCTAGTTCTCTGTGCCTTATAAAATGCTGCTCTAAGTGAGGAAATACCTGCCTAGAGGACTTGGTCAGTTAAAAGGAAACTTCTAGATAATTCTTCTTTCTGAGGAAGAATTCTTTCTTTCTGAAGACCACTAGGTCCTTCTGGGTTAGTAGCTGACTACTAAAAGGACTAGTTACAAATTAGCACTGCAGTCCTGAATGTGATTTACTCTGCTCTGCCACTGCTGGGATTCTCAGGGACCTCCAGGAACACCAATACAGGGGATTTGCTGAATTGGGACTCGACTTACAAATGAAACCCCGTGTGTGCAGGGAGAGCAATTCCCTGTGCAGAGCTGGGTTGGAACGTGCTGCTGGCCTGGGACTGGTGAGGACACAGGGCTTTGGGGAACCCCTGCAGCTGTAGGGCCAGCCTTAATCTGCTGAACCTCCTGTCAGTCCACAAGGCAATTTAGAGCTCAATAACTGACTGTCAGTCACCCAGATATGAAACCTGATGGATGAATAACAGATACCAAGACAACTGACCAGATCCAAACCTGGGTAAAGATGGTCAGTACTCACAGAAGTCAGTGGTACTGAAGCCAGTCAGTACTCACAGAAATACACTTGGCATGCTGTCCTTAAAATACAGAAAGCCACAACTTAATATGTAAGAAATAGTACTTACCAATGTAAGACCACTTTGACCCTGTTTTAAAGACAAAAGAAACATTACTGTGAATATTTGAAATTGATCTTACTCTGTAAAGAAACAGATTGTCACTTAAACCCATGTTTAATTTTGCAGTACTTTTATCTATCTTTCTAGCCCCAGTTGTAAAGCAAAATATAGACACTTTAAAAGGTTATGAACCTCAAATTATAATCATAATTTTCCCTTTGATCCTGCCCATAAGCTATTGTCAGTCTTTTTTTTTATTTTTGCTTTTTCTTTTTTCTTTTGTGGAATAGCCACAGACTCTGTATGTAGGTATATCTCTGATTTTTTTCTGGTTAGGAAGCTAAGGAATTTAAATGGGCTGTAGCTTCAATGAACCCCTTCATGCCTAGTTGAGGAGTTTGAAAAACATCAGTGACTTGCCAGTTAGTACACTGGGAAAGGATGGACACTCATTTCAGTACAGCTCTGGGATTTGCTCCCTGAAACAGAAATGAATTGGCAGACTTTGAAAAAATAGAGTATGCTACATGAACCCACATAGCTCAGAGTGTTAAAATGATCAATACCCATCGATGCTTAAGGAACTGAACTTGGGACAGTGTCTCTGCATGGCTTTGAAAATGCCTTGACTTGTTAAATGCTCTTTTAAATTATCTCTTCCCTGGTGCTGAAACCTACAATCATTCAGCTTGCTGTGTAATTAGAGGTGTTTGTCCTGACAGACCTGAACAGTTTTGGTTATCGGGCTCATGCAGATCTTTATTCTTTGCAAATTTAATCTTGCTTCTGCTCAGAAGGCAGTCCTGACTTACAAGTCCTGCAAGCACTCAGTGTGCCTGGGAGTGCAGGCAGGTATTTCCCCTTCCATGCCCATGTCTGCTCCGTGGTGGTTCTTGGCTGCATTTCCTGTGCTCTGAAACGTGGCCACAGACCCAGCTCTTCTCCAAGGAGTGCTGTGTGAAACGATTGGGATTAATTTGCAGGGACGTGCAAAACAGCTGCACTTCACTGCTTTGTGTTGATATGTGCTGGAACACTGAACTGTCTGCCTTCAGTTTGTTAGGACTTGTTCTTTTACACTGTGCCTTGTTCTTTTATACTGGCATTTTCAAACTGTGTGATCATCCTGGCTGAAGAGCCCCAGGTTCCTCTTGTAGAAGAATTCATGAACTGTCTTAGATTTCAAGATGAGAAGCCTCATCTTCCTCTTCCCTTCTCTCTGCAGGGGATTATCTCTTAGTGAGTTTTTTTTTGGGTTCCCTCTGTCCTCTGCTCACAACATTCTGTAGGTAAAACTCACGTAAAGACAGCAATTAACTGGCAGCAGGTTTTGGAAATATCCTCATTGAGCTGGGCTTGAAGAAATAGTGCCTTAACTACAATAGCTACTCTTCATCCTCTTACTGACCACCAAATTGTGTATGAAGTGTCAAAACTATTATTTTCATACTGTAGAATAACCTTACAACAATCAATTTCTACTATTTTCAATATCATGGTCAGTTATGCCACTTGACAGAAAAATAAATGAAAGCTTCAAGTCTTTTGCCAAGTGAAATATTCCTTGGCCTGTGAGCAGTTTGATGATCTCCAATTTACCACCTTCACAACCTCACTGATGAGCACAATCATAGTAACTGGAGTAGGCAGGGCTGAGGAACATCTATACTGATTTCATCTCACTTAGGTCAGGAGATGAAGAGATGACCAGATGGCAGAACCTTCTTGGTTGTGTCTGAATGAACAGCCTCAGACTGTGAGCTGGGTTGTTAATACCCTTATTCTGGCTCACAATGACATGAGGATAAATCAGACTGTCACATGGACTCCCAAAGCTGGAGGATTCACAGCTAGAAGGGAACATGCAACAGCTCTGCATCTGTGAGCTCTCTCCTGCCTCTTTGTGCATGTTGGGATGGGTGTTGAGGAGTAACACAGTTATGTGCATGGCAGAGGAGGTTCCTGCAGCCAGGGTATCAATAGCCAGGGAAAAAATACCTTACCAGTGTCACTTGGGAACTGGGAAAGTGGCAATCGTTATAGCTGTGATAATCTGCTTGGGAAGATGTCAGAGGCAGGCAGATGCTGCAGCTCTTGCCACTTCTTGGTACTAATTCTGAGGTAGGAACTCTCCAGCATTCCCATCAGGATGTATCATAAGACACACCTTTTCAGCACATCCTTTCAATTGCAAACCTTCTGTGTGGTCACAGAAAGTAGCAAGTTTATTCTGCTATTCTGGAAAGCACGAAGCTCTAAGGAACTCTGCCTTTCAGGTGAGAGATTCTGCTAGACAATACAGGCATTTTTCAGAGGGTACATGAACTAAACAAGAAGATGACCTTAAAAGTTTGAATTCCACACCTTATGCTGCTCATGTGAAAGACCTGGTAAAATGCTTGTCTTTGGCAGAGCTCTGCATGAAGCCAACATGGGTTATGTTTGAACCTTCAGTGTCTGTCCCATGAATATACACGCTGAGCAAGTCCTCTCACACAATCCTTTACAACGATTCCCCCTTATAATCTATAATAACACTGGTTGAAATTGATTATAATAAGCTTGAATATATGAAAAGTAACTCCTAAACAGAGAGTGAGGAGTGCTGACCTCCTGAAATTAATCCTGTTTAAGTAAAAGAGAATGAGGTCTAGTGTATGGGCTGCTTCACAGGGGCTGCTTTTTCCCTCTCCAGTTTAAAAATCAACAGGGCAGAGGGAAAGGTGTGATTCCTCCACTAACTCTGAGTCTCTGCTTCATTCTATGAGGAACAAAAAGATCACCCAGCAAGGCATACTGAGCATGCAGGAACTCTGTGATGCAAACTAAATCAAAGGACAGATTTCTCTTCCCTGTATATGCCAGAATCCCTACTCTGAGAAACTGAAATAAGGATCCTAACTCCAAACAACCACAGACTGCAACAATACACAACAAACTCTGAGCATGGTATAGAAGCAGCACTGATTAAAAGATGCCAGATTTCTGCATGCACAGCTGCCCTAAGGTACAGTAAAATAGAAAGCTGAAAGACTTTACCATTCAACGGCGCTGGCACCGAGAGTTGGGTCTTTAGGAAGAAAATGAGCACAGTAGCCACTGTGACTACACTGAAGCTCTTGGCTGACATCTCAAGGAAAGACTTATAATATCCCAGCAGTTCACAGGTTTCTCTGCACTCTGAAGAAATTCCCCTGCAGACATGTGGCAAGTGGCAGAATGCACACACACAGAGCTGCTGCTGAGCTATTGCCCTCCTCTCCCCTTTCCTCTCCCCTTGCTTTTAGGACTGCTTTTTATAAAGCTCCCGAGACTCAACCCAAAAGAAATGATGTAATCAGACCTGCCTCTAGGTCACAACTCCCTCAGAGAACTGATCATATCCTTCATTACCTCAGTTTTAGAGAGGTCCTCACGGGGCAGACTCCGGAATTTAAACCTGAGAAATTACGTAGCAGAGACACAAACACTTAAAAAAGGTGTCCTCTCATGGGCCACAGCAGAGGAGAGTCTTTCTAGCCCTCTTCAGTGTCTCCCTCAGCTTCCATTTTTGGCTCATATTTGCAGCATAAAGGCCCACTGTGAGGAGTGGAGGGACGGGGAGAGCAGTGAGGCTCTGTAGGACCACGGGCATGTCCCACAGAAACCATCCAACCTGTCAGCAAGGGATTTTTTTTTTTAAGCTGGAAGCTCTTGGAACCAGGAGAACACATGAAACAGGGAGGAGTGAAAATTCATGAAGAAACAGCCACAGACTCTAATGTTATGTTCAGGACATGAAGAGGGGTAAAGAGGAGCACAGGGTCTAAGTTAATGCCATGTTCTGAAGGTGACTGAGGAATAACCTCTTAACCTGAGTGCACCATTGAAGAGGCTGATGGTTTTAGCTGAGTACATTATTATTTATAATTGTTATTAACTGCTTGCTACATCTCAGCAACAGCTTTGTTGCAAGTATTAGTATTGACTGGTCGAACTTTATTTCCAGCATCTTTACTTACCAACTACTCTTTAATTGTGCCATGTTATTAGTTATTAGACTTGCTTATTTTTGCCTCCCATCATCTGTGAGGTTGATAAAGGGAAAGGGAAGTGGACAGGAGCATGGCTCACTTGTGGCTAGATCCCAGGCAGAGCATGTCCTGGTGTGTGGCTGCAGCTCATCCCCAGCCCTACCCTCCCACCCCAGGGGAGGGAGGCTGCAGGGAGAGGGAGGCTGCAGGGAGAGGGAGGCTGCAGGGAGCAGCAGCAAATAATGAGTATCTTGCAGCCTTTCAGAAAGCAGCTGTGGCTGAGGACACTTCCTCTCTGGTACTTCTTAGCATTCTCTAAACCCAGATTGTAACTCTGCTTGTTTTGGTTCAGCCAGGTGTCATCAAGAGGGATAGGGTGTAAGCTATGGAGAAAATTATTTTAACCAGGCTTTTCAAGTGCTACTGTCCAACAGAGAGGGACCTTGTGTACCATGTTTGCAGAGAAGGGGCTGCTGAGTGTGCTGAATATGTGGGCTACCAGCACACAGCTGCTCCCTGCAGGGCCTTCCCATACCTGATGGAAGTTTGGAAATACAATTCTGTAGCATAAATGGTTTTGTGATCAGCCTTCACATAACTGGGAACCTGTCTGACAAGCTGCTGAGGTTGGTATCAAAGCTGGAAATTACCCCTTCTGTGGAGAGGCCGTGCTGTGTAGGAGGGCATGGACTGAGCTGTCTGCCAAACTGGGCTTTATCTCCCTCCTTCAGCTTCTCTGCCAGTGCTCTTGGAAAGTTCTCCATGATGAAGTATGCTCTGATTCTTACAGTCTCCCTTGGATCTCTTTTACATTTTCACAACCTACACCTCTCCTTCCCCAGTTTCTGCTATAGCAGAAGCCAGTTTGGCTCCACATCCACGGGAGGAATTCCAGGCCATGCTTGTGCTTTCAAGGCTGGCTGGATAGAAAGCTCTTTGCTTCCAAAACACAAGCCATAGTAAAAGGAAAAAAAAAAGCTTTCTGACACAGCTGTCTGCCTGTATTCTGCACAAACTGCTTAGGGCCTGCCATTTTATTCTAGCTTTCAGAAATTTTAGGTTGCTAGCAGTTGGTTTTCATCTCAGCACCAGGCAGGGACAGGGCAGGGTTTCCATGGCTTGGTGGGGCTCATGAGAAGCAGCAGATTCGGATCCCCAGTGTGAAAGGTCAGGTTGAACTCTGTGGTGTGGGTTTATCAATTTTTAACTCATACTGTCTCCTACTGCCAAGGCAGCAGTAATGCAAGACTAATGTGATAGTGGAAAGTGTATAGGACAAGTTTAAGGAGGATGGGGGAGATGGGGCATTCCCACCAGAGAGTGCATTTGGAGTTTTCACTTGCCAATTCTGTGATGATTTGACTGACCACCCTCACTCCCTCTGCCTGGTGTGTTTAGCTTCAAAGCTGAGGCTGTGATAAAACACAAAATAGGGTTCTGATGTGAGCAGTGTCAAAGCTCAGAGGAGATGCTGATACTGCATTTCTTTAAAAAGCATTTTAGCAAACATATGGATATGTGGCCATACCAAACAGATTGTGGAGCCCCTTGCATACTGTAAACAGAAAGCAAAGGTCAGTGGGATGCAAGAGCATTTTCTCACTGCAGTTCCTGCAATCCCTCTGGTCATGGGGCCATCTAGTGGGGTCTCACCCTGGTTAGTGGGGCAGGGGGAGCTGGCACTGCTGGCCGTGGTGCCCAGAGAGGGTGGCTGCAGGTGAGGGTGGCACAAATCACACAACCCCACAAAACCTGCTGCCTGTAAGCAAAGAGTGTAAGCCCAGAGCTGTCCCAGGAAGGCTCAGCACTGACAGGCACACAGAGTGTAGCTGCCTCAGCAACCCTAATCAGTGTTTGGGGTCAGGCAGTTTGCAACAGTCACAGACAGAAGCCTTTAAACTGAGCTCTGCTTTCACGTTTGAACAGGGCTGGAACATAAACCTTGATGTCTGTGTTTGAAATGTTAGTGCACTCTGCCAATAAGTCCATTCTCTTGGAGTCTGCAGTTGCGTAGATAAAACACAGTGTTCAGAGCATCAGGATTTGTTGTCTTCCTTTTGACTCTAACTCCCCTAGAAAAGACACTCTGTTGTTAAAGTGGCCATTTCCAGATGATGGGATTTTAGGAGTGGCATTTGTATCACAGGTAAGTTCCTTGTTTCCTTGGCATGATCTTCCTTCAGGCCTTTCAGCCCCTCAAAACTGAATTTCTAAACTACTGTGCATTGCAGGAAATTGCTCAGTGTCTTTGCTTCTATCACATCTACCCTCCTGAAAGATCACAGAGTTAGCTGTTTGACAGGCAGATGAAGCTGAGAATGGTAGTCCCTATCTGCCTTTCACCTTAGCACTGGGAATGCCTCCCTGCAACCCTGGGCACAGAGAAGGTGAAAACCATAGAACTGTCCTGCACCACTTATTTACAAATGAAACCCAGAAACTCTCCAGTGAGGACAAAAAGAATTTTAGTGGGAGTCTCAGAACCTCATTTTGAGTCTTGCAACTTTGTTTTTTTCAGTGACAAACCATCAGCCTGCAGGAACAGCAGCGTTCTGCACTGTTCCAAAACTTAGGTCTTGGGGCCATCAGATGACTCTTCAAAAGTCATCCTTGAGGTTTTTTTCCTATTTTTCCCAGATTCTCTCCCCCATCCCAAGCTGGGAGGTAGGAGATGTGTGTGTGTAGCATGTCTGTGCCACGCTCAGTTGCTGGCTGGGGTTAAACCACAACAGAATAGCTGTAAATTCATGCCTGGAATTTAGTATTTAGTCCTCTTGGCTGTAGAACTAGGGCTGGCACCTTAGGAATCACTAGGTGAAGACAGAGAAATCCCAGAAAACATGTGTATGAGACAGAGCCCTTAAAAAACCCCAACTTGTTAATAATATTTTTGGTGTCTTAAAATAAGATTATATAGGAGATATGTAATAAAATAGCTATGAGGAGATGGACATGTCCCTTTAACTTTTCTGAACGACACATCAAGATATAAAATGATTGCTAGGCCACTGCCTATTAAAGATAAAAGCATAGTAGCTCCTCACTGCAGAGATCAGGCTTTGCGGTGAAGCTTCCATTACCAGGTACAGCTGTGGGCACAGCAGAAAACCTCCTCTTTCTTGGCAAAGGCACTGAATGTGCATCCAGAGGCACAAACCAAAATGGTAGGTATTTTTCTGCTCTGTTCTCATTTTGCTCTGGCCTCATTTTCATTACCTCTGCAAGTTCTCAAGGTAAGAACTGCTTTTTAGAAAATCATATTGGGATGATGCACAAAACCAAGATACTGATCACTGGTCATTACAAACTATAGAGTTAGAGCAGGAATTCATAAATCCAATGCCCTGCCCTCTGAATTACAGTCCACCTTTTTGAAATTCCCTCTATATTAGTGATTTTCCAAAATGTTCTGCCCTTATGGAAGAAGCTTCTGCTGTGGCAGAATAGCCCAACGAAGTCAAATTCAGGGGTTCTTGCAGATTCCTGCACATGGTAAATGGGCTGGGAACTGGCAGGCTGAGCAGAGCAGCACTCCAGGATTTCCTGTAAGAGAAGGCACACAGTGCCCTGTGTGACCACTGGCACGAATTTAAATCAGTCTTCCCCCTCCCTTTCTTTTCTGTTCAAACCAGTGTCAGATGTAGAGCCTGTCTTCCCTAAGTCAGCTCCCAAACAGATTTACAAGAGCACATCAGATCATATCAGGCCCAGAACTAAAGCTCCCCCTGAGTACATACTTCAGTTTGTTCAGAGTGTGTCTTCAGAAAGACTCATTTCTCTTGGATTTCTGGACTGAATGTAACCTATTACAGTAAAACATGACTCCAGGCCCCAGCTGTTGGGAAAGCACAACTTGTGTTTAAACACTAGACTAAACTGTGATGCTTAGAATAGGTTAAACAGCACCCATAAAAGAAGCAGACAATGCTGTATTTACAGTGGCTGCAACTATAACCAGTTAGAAATATTTCTAATCTTGGCATGCATGTGAGTCAAAAGTCCAAATATATTGCCAGTTGATTTCAAGGCATTACATGCAGTTTCTGAGAAAAAGGCCTGTCAAGTATGTACTGAGTTGCATGTGGGGAATATAGGTAATGAATAACAAACTGACCATATACAAAGCTAAACATTAACCTTTTTGGTGCTAATAGATAATGCTGATAGATTATATGGCTTAACAGAGGTGGATGTGCTCCTGGCCCTGAGGGTGTAGGGACTGGCCATGGTTGCTGAGTGCTGTGCAAGGGCAAGGCTTGTTCCATCTGCCTCTGGGGACACAGAGATCCCCTCACATGCAGGTGGGTCCCCACTGCTGCTCTTCACAGGGAGGGCTACAGGAATGATGTGCAAGAAGAACTGGTATCTAAAATAGGCTCCTAGAACTTTCCCTGTCACCTACCAGGCTGGTGGCCCTGGCCACCACATGAAAAGCACAAATGGAATCCTATGTTAGGAAAACCTTTCCTGTGGTCACTGCTTGTGGCTAAGAGCATTTCTGTGTACTCATTTAAAAACATGCTGAGGATTTGCTCATGTGGGGGGATGAGAAAGGATCCCTGCGAGGTGGCAACAGACCAGAACAAATTTCCAGCAGAAGTTTCCAGAAACCTAAAATGTGAATTCATGGTGTGCTCAGGTGGGCTTTATATAACAACTAAATAATAGGTATACACTTGTGAGTCACTATATTTGTCCTGTTTGCACACACTGGAAAGCCCAAAAGTGCAGTTAAAAAAAGGCTCAAGCAAACAACACAAGACACAGAGTACAGCAAAGTGATGCTTTCTGCTAAAGATGGAACACAGCTTTCTCCTCATTGCTTTGCACCCCTGGATCCTGCCAGAAATACTCCTCAGAATAACAGGATCATTTTTGTTGCTGGCCCCTGCTGTCTGCTTCATTCACCACCCATGGTCGTGGTGCTGTCTCAGGAGCTTCAATGTGAGACACTGAGGGAGTAGCCAGACTCAAGTCCTGCTCTAGGGTGGACAGGCATACAGATCCACCACCACTCCTGCCCTGCCTGGGGTCTAGGCTGGCAGGCAGGAAGGGAGTCACCTGGACAGGGTGCCACGAGTCCCCTTGCTGGGGATCCCTTTCTGACTGGGTGAATGACTTCCTTCTGCTTCATTTCTGTCTCTGCACCTCTGCAAGTATCTGTAGCTGGTGCACACCTTCCACACTGCAGCCAGCCAGGCCCTCAAGGCAGGATGAGCTGGGGAAGTTTGGGAAGGTGGCCTTGCTGCTCAGTTCCCGCTCCCAGCTGTGGCTCTGGGCACAGAGAGAGGTTCAGTGCAGCAGAATGCAAAGGCCCCTTTGCCACCACTCCAGTGGCTTCGCCCACACAGGGTGGCTGGTTTGAGTCCAGCCAGAGGTCCCTTCACTTCTCTTGGAGTGTCTGTGAGGCTGAGGGATGGTATGTGCTCATCAACTCCTATGCAACCATAGCTCTCCTTCTGTCACAAGAGAAACCCCAAATAGTGAAGCCAAGTCTGTTTGTGACTGGGGGGGGGGAAGAAATGAAAAAAGAAAGAAAAACAAACCCAAAAACTCACTTTACAGCTTTTTCCAAAATATCTTTAAACTGTCTGGAGTGACTCATTGAGTCTGTTACATCAAGAGATCTAAAGGTATATTTTAAAATAAAACTAGAGAGATGAATATTAGCTCCAGCCTCAGCTCCAAATGTATTTATGGCTTAGTGTTCTGGGTTGAGACTGTTCTAAATCAACAGGAGAACCTATGCTTAAGCAGGATTAAAATAGCCACCTCCTTATGCTGGACTCGGTGCAGAAACTCCAGGTGAGCTGTGCTCCAAGCACCATTTTATTATCTTTGGGACATAAAAAGCTTGCCTGGTTTGTCTGGCTGGTAAACACTTTGCCAGTAACATGTTGGCTTTAAAAGCCAACGTGAAAGGAGTCAGTGTTGTAGTTTTCCAGAAATGTAAATCTCTTAGTAGTGACTGCAAAGGCCAGGGACTTAGAGGTGGGGGAGAGGACGGGGGAGAGGACTCAGGGGCCAGTTCTTTGCATGAAGGTGTCAGAAAGTTTTAAATTAAATGTACTCTGTTTATATTTGAATAACATGTCCCAAAAATCTTTCAAATTATTGACTGCCACCCAGGAATGCAGGGAGTCCACACCTGCTGGCCCATGCTCCCTTTGGGAAGGCAGTCAGTGCACCAGCACTGCAGCTGCTGGTGGGAAACCTCCCCAAAAGGGGATTTTTCAGGCATCCCCTGGAACATGGAGCTGTTGGAATTCTCCCACTGTGTCCAGAGCTGCAGCATGATATTTTATACACAGTGATAACCACATTATCACAGCAAATAGGGTCAGAGGGGACCAGCATAACCCAGCACAGTGGATTGAGAGCGTTCCTGAATAGCCTCTCTTATTGCAGAACTGGGAAGTTCTTACAGAGGTGAATGGGGATGACTTCTTCACCAACAGGCAATGCATGAAGAGGTTTTCTACATTAGCTGCACAAATCTGCCCAGGTGATGGTAGGTCAGATGGATTTTTAACTTAATTTTTCATTTCAGTCCTTAGTGATGCACCTTCACACGCCCCGGTGACTTGTAGTCAGCTGAGTAAATATAACCCCAAACTGCTACAAGCCTGAAATGTCTGTAGGTCTCTCTGAGAACAGAATAATTGGCAAACAATATAGGTAGCATGTGCCAACAACAGATACAATCAGTACATGGTACACATACTTGCAGGAAGAAGTAAAGTCTGCAGGTAATCCTGAGCCTTATGATCCTTGTACGTAAATACCTTGTGGGTTTATATTGCTAATGGTTTTACAGCACCTTCAGCAGTATCTGCTCCTTTCCCCACACGGCAAGGTGATGCCAGGGTGCACTCTGGGCATCAGCAAAACCCCTGCTGGCAGTGCAGCCAGTGTGGCTGTGGCTCAGGTTGGTGCTCAGGCAGAGGAGGGAGGCATGGCACGGTGGGCATGGCAAAGTCTGGACTCAGACCGAGCAGCAGCCCAGGAGCTGAAGTTGCTGTTCTCAGGTTTTTCCTTTCCTTCATGGTTGGGGTGACTGTGTCATGGTTGGTGTAAACTGTGGTTTATCCTAGGAATGACAAAATGCATTGTCTATGTGGATGAGAAGCTGCAATGAGATGCCAGACCTGCTGACCTTTGTTTCCTTACAGAAAGAGTGCACTGAGAAGCAGAAATTCTGACAGCAATGGTGCAAAGCTCACCCTGAATCTGTGAGCAAGATTCCTGGTGCCATGCCATGCTTGTGAGTACCTAAATGCTCTGGCTGCTTTTGATCTAATACAGCTGTTACATTTGCCTACCAAAAGACAGTTATTCTATGTTTGGCCAGCATGTCTTTGTTAACCTGTACTTCAAAATGTTGGCCCTTATGTATCTGACTGAGCCTGCAATTTGCCCTGGCTTGTGTGAAGTGGCATTAAATGAGACAAAGAAGAATTGCCTTGAATTAAAAGCCCTTTTAAAAAACTACACTACACACCACACAAGTTTAGTAATTTCTTGGTCTTGGGTTTCCAGTCATATTTACAACAGTAAAATTTCATTATGCTCTAAATGGAGACCTGGCAGTCTTATCTACTTAATATAACATGGTTAGGTATAGAGACATGAAAGAGCAAGGAAATCTCACAGTGCTTACACTTTTTAGGACAGGATGGAACATTGAAAGTGATCTTTTACTAAAACATCAAGAATTTAACAGAAGGACCATTGTGATGAGATTCCTGCATCGTTTCCCCAGATGTTTGCTACTTCACAAAACTGTGCTAGCATGCAACAGGGATAGATGGTGGTTACTCAGCAGGTGTTAGCCTATTTGACATTACTAGTGTGTTTGAGCCATAGGAAGGGGTTCAAATGAAATAAGGAATGCTGTTGACAGGAATATGTGAATCAGTGAAGACATCAGAATATAGTTATGCAGCTGCTGCTTAACTGTCTGTAAGTGACAAGTGGCAAGGAGGGACCACAAAATGCAGCAGCTCTTACCAGGCTTACTCAGTTACTGACTGGAACATCTATTCTGGTGCCTGCTATTAAAGCACACTTTTAACAAAAGGGAATCATAGCAATGAAAGGTTTTCTGCAGTTCTGTGTCACCCAGAGCTCAGAACAAACAGGAATGCCTGTACCATGGTGCACTGGCACAGGGAACTGGGGATGTGGCAGTGAGTATGGATGAGTTACTGAGCACTTCCTGAGGGAGTGACAACAAATCAGTTTTCCTGGTGCACCACACAGCCATTACACAAATCAGCCTGGGTGAATTCTAGAGTAGCAAGGAGAGAAGTAGTAATGTAGGCCTGTAGGTATTTTTAATAGTTGCCCTGATTACATTGAGTTTAATTGTACAAGGCTCTGAGTAAAAGAAATAACAGGCATTGTGGATTTTAAATTCTGTAAAAGGTTTTCAGATAGTTCTCTTGGATGTGAATTGTATCACCCCAGGTACTAATTTCCTGGTCCTCCCCATCTATAAAGTGACATGTATTTAAATGATTAAAAAGACATTTGAGTGTTGACCTTTAGTGTGAAGCAAGACAAAATCCCAGGAAACTCAGCTACATCTCTGTTCCTCAAAATTCAGGGCTATGTCAGCAACTCATGGAAGCTCTTTAATTGCAGCACAAATAGCTATTAGCCATTCCCCTTTTGCTATAATGAGGAAAGCAGCTTGGTGTTTGGAGCTTGACAAGACAGCTTTGAAAGGTTTAGCTCTGCTCAAAGGGCGTCTCAGCAGCTTCTTATTTCAGAACAAGCTGAACATCCCCCTCTCACTGTATTTTGCCATCTCAAGCTTCAAGTTGCAGCTAGTGCAGAAAAATGTCAGGCAGCTTTGCTGAGTCCTTGAACTCTCAGATGGTAAGTGAGGGGAGTGAGGCAAGGCAATCTGGCCCAATGGTCTCCTATTGCACAATTCGGATTGTTACTCAGCACTGGGCCTGAAGAATAACACAATAACAAACATAATCCTAGTGACATGGCAAGAAAATTCCTGTTTCCCTGGTAATGAGCTGACCTCCAAACAGGACAAAATGCTGCCATTTGAGAGGTAACACAAGTCTCATTCAACTTACTTATCAGGGAAGTGTCTATACTGTCCTTGGGTGGAATGGCAAGTTTTCCCAGGGATCCTTTGCTGTGGAGTGAGAGCACTCCAGAAATACATGCCCTGAGACACTTTTGTGTTGGTATTTACAGTTCTTTGTGGGCAGTAAAGGAGAACCAAGATCTCACCTGTGTGCAGTGCAGTGCAAAAGGAGGTGCAGCAGGGACAGGTGGGATGCCTTTGTAGCAAAGAGAGGCAAAACGAGCCCTGTGTTTGGTGTTTTGGCCATCAACAGTCTTGGGTAATGTGGCAGGACAAGTGATCTGGCTTGTGTACAGTTACACCTCACAGATACATGATACTCTTACTGGGGTGAGATTCTACAGATATAATAGATAGATATACAGATATCATAGATACACAGATATAAGAGATACACAGATACATATATATATATANGGTGAAAAAAGTCATAAAAGTTCACCTAGTTCATCCTGGCATGTTCCCATCATACCACTTTTAAGGGTTTGGGATGGGACTTCAAAAATTAATGTATTTATTATACAATGGTTTCTTTACACATTCTTTTCACTGGCAAGCAGATGCCACATTCTGATTCCTGAATTTTATCTGAAAGAGCATAATTCTGTACTGTCTCATTACCTTCCCAATTGTCCCAGATTATCATCAGAGTAATACTTAGAATTTTTGGGACTGGATTATTGCCTATTGTCCTTAGATTTGTTAACAAACTAATCCTAGCAGGGAAACTGAAAACCTGGATGTCATTTAGAAATGCAATGCTGGTGGCCCAGCTATGGTTTTGCCCCCTGTGACACAAGAAACAGTATTAGTGAGTTTGAGCTTCTGGGGTCACTCAGGTGCTTTTGAACAGTTTTCCCTTCCTTGATCTAATGGATGGACAGATAGGCTGGTCCCAACTACCACAATTTCCAGGCCAATAGGTGCTATTAGATATTCTTTCAGCAGGATGCTTGGGAGATCTTTTCTGTGGTTCCCTTGTTTGCCAAAAATTAGTGAGTAAGCCTTGTTCAGTCGAGATGAAGAGAAATTAGTTCTGCTGGCTATAAAATGTTCTGTTCTGATTCAGATGGGATGAAATAGAATCTGCTGATCTTAAGAGTAGCTTAAGCACAAATACAGAATCATTATGTTCAAGACTGCATTTGGAAATCATATAAAGTTTACATAACAAATACAGTAAAAGCTCACTGCCAGTGCCATGAATTAGTACTGCTGGATGTCACCCTGATGCACTTGCATTATTGAACAGACTCTGCATCAGAGTTAACAATTGATGAAGCTGGTGTTGAAAGCTGCCAGACATATGAGAACTTTCAGGCAGTTGTTTAAAGCATGAATTAAAAATAACCCTTTGTCTGTACAGATAATACCTTATGAAAACATTCAGTTTATTTGTGCCATTTATTTTTCACATCTCTGTTGGTTTGTTCAACAAATCTCATCACACAGATTAGTCACATTCACCTTCATTTATACTTTACATTGTGTTCAAGTTGGGATAGTGCAGAAAAGGCAAAGTTTGGGGCAGAGTTAAAGCATTGCCTTTGTTCAATGAGATGCTTCTGGACTTTGGGAAAGATATAAAATTAGTATAGGCTCTCAGAAATCAAAGCTTTAGAAGTCATATGAATATTTGTTATTTTTGTTGAAAATGGGAATTCTGGTAAAAAGACTCTTTGCTTGTCTGTTGCTCTGCTCTCTTCCTTGTACTGCTGACTTTTCCCCAGCACAGCTCTCAGAATACAGTGTGGGCCACTTTCCTCCTTTTCCTTTCAACCTGCTCATCTGGGAGATCAGGCAGCAGCAAACTCCCCACCTGTTGCACTCCCACTTGGCATTCTTAACACTGTTGCAAATGACAAGATTTTTTTGGGAGAGCTTTCAATACCAAGGTGCAGTTTGGTTCCTGCAGAGGAGTGTCCAGAGGACTCAAATACCCTTTCCAAATGGGGCACTCCTCAGCAGTGCATTTTGCAGGCACCCTCAGCAGTGGGAAGATCAAAGCTCTTACAACAGACTTCACGGAGTTCCAGAGTGTTGCCAAGACCCAGAAAATGCTTGATGCCTTTAGACAAAACCATGGGGAAGGACATGGGCTTTTCTGGTGGTGGCACATTAATAACTTTTGTTATTTGCTTTTGGCCCATTGTGACTCGTGGTCCTAAAGAAGGGAGAGACAGCCTGTTGATTTTCATTTGGAAGGGGCACACAGAGGCAGCTTCTCAGCCAGAATGAACTCCAGTTAATAGAACAGCTCCAGTGTGCATCACTGGGGACTCTGAGCCACAGTTCTGGGGGTGTGAAGGAGCATCCTGTTAGAGAAATGTGTATATACACGCACACACAGGGGGGAAAATGTACCTGTGCGTGTGCCTGCTCATACACAGCCCAGCCCACACGGATCCTATGGGTAGCAGGCAATTTTTTTGGGCCACTTTCCTCCTTTTCCTTGTGTCTTGGGGAACACAGCTGCTCTGTCGATCCCAGATACATATTGGAACTATACTTGAAAAAATAAACGCACTCTTCTGTTCTGATGGCCTCTCTATCAGCCCCACTCCTTGTGCTGCTGCAGCCACCGCTGTCTCCCACGAGAATGCCCTTAGGAAAGGAGGGATCCCTGCCTGTTGCGGGGGAGAAGCCCCAGCCGTGCGGCAGGAGGTGTGGGAGGGAGGGAGGGAGGGATGCCAACCCCTGCCGGTGGTTCTGCGGGATGCTCCGCTCCGTGCCTGGGGTGCGACCGC
>VXBX01003492.1:52271-126013 GCA_013400415.1 Scytalopus superciliaris
CTACCCCCCTCTCCTGCCCCGCTCCCCCCGCATCCCCAGCCCGGAGCGGCTCCGAGCTCCTTTTGTGTGCGATGGGGCTGCTGCGGGGGGTCAGCGTGCGCTGGAAACCCGCCGGACATTACTTTCCTTTTTGTTGTTGAGTTTTTTTTTTCTCTCTCTCTCTCTCTCTCTCTCTCTCTCTCTTTTTTTTTTTTTTTTTTTTTTTTTTTTTTTTTTTTTTTTTTTTTTTTCTTGCGCTGATTTTNTTTTCTCTTTTTTTTTGTTTTGTTGCTGACTGTGCGTCCGTGCGAGCCCTTCGGAGGGTGTAGGTTTGGCCGGGGGTCTCTGCGCTCCGGGCATCGCACGGGGAGGCACAGCCAGACCCTTTTTAGCACTTTGCTCTTGGATTTAATAACGCGGATTACAGCCTGGCTCCGGTGCTGTGCCTCGCACGGGGTTGTTTGCTCAGGGGCTTTCCCTTTCAAGGTGCCAGTGCTAGGGGTGTTTTAAACCGAGCTTTCTAATGGATCACCTCCTCGCTTGCACACAGGTAACCCTCGATGTTCTGGTTTTGTTTGCCGGAGTTGCGCTTAGTTAGTCCCGGCTTAAGGTAGGACGTAGGCCCAGCCTAGCGGAGCAGCGCGGCTCGCGCTGCAGAGAAAGCCCCCTTGGGAGCGACCCACGAGGCTGGATAACTTCAGGTGCTCTTTGTTTTTAAAGGCAGGGTGGTTGTCCTTTGTCTCGCAGCGTGGGAAGGCTGCTGCTTTGCTTAACTCCTTCCCTGATTGCAGTTTCCGGAGCCAAGGTGTGGTGGTGTTGCTGCTTCCTTTGGCAAAACCAGTTATTTTTCTCTCTGGTGCTTTTGATTTGGAGGGTGTACGCTCTGCAGTGCAGTCACGCAGAGAAACTAGAAAGAAGTAAAGGAAAACTTGTTGTCCCTAATGTTTTTTTACTGAGAAAAAACCCAACACTTATTTACAAGAAGTTTAACTCTGTTATCTTAGGAATATCAAGGGTAAGCAAAGTTGTCAACCAGAAGCATGTGGCAGTAGGGAACCACCCTTCAGAGAACTCAGAAAAAGATAAAAGTGCCAAAACTAAAAATACATGCTGAGGTATTAATATAACTTCCCAGCTTAAAAAAAAAAAAAAAGCCAATTTACAGCTGCAGGACCCTGTTGTTCGTGTTGCTTCTTAACAAAGAAGTTCAGTGGTTAAAACAAGTTTTCCTTTGTTGTGCAGAGGTGTTTCTCCCAAAGCAGCACCTCCAGGGAGAGCCAGGTGCTGGTTTGTTTTACAGCTCTGAGGCAGGAAGAAGGGAACTGAATAATGACGGGACCATATCCGAGGGAGTGTTTTTTGTTTGTAATGCTTTTAAAGAAAATTAAGATAAGTCACACAGTACTCACACAGATAACTGTGGAAATCTTAACAAGTGGCCAGAGAAAAAGCTGGGTACATTGAACTTAAAACATTCCAGTGAACAAGCAGCAGGCTCTTGGTCGTTTAAAGCAAATGAAAATCGTTCTTTTTCAAAATAAATGTTGCATTTCCACTGGCATAGTAGAAAGTAGTGCCTCACTTCTCACTTCCAGCTAGTAACATGTGATTATTGTTACATTACACTCCCCAATAGTATGTAGAGTACTGTATTTTTCTTGTTCCTATTTGTTTTAGTGACATTAATTTTTTTAAAGATATGTAACACTGCTTTATGTCAAGTCACAGTAAATGCCATGCATTATTCGTTGGTCTAGCTGACAATATAAAATTAAACAGAGAAGGTACCATGTGAAAATTAATACCTTGTCAAAATTTAATGCATTTCCTATTACTTTTGATGCAAGCTCTGTGGTTTTATTTCTTCTCGTCAGTGGGGGTGTCAGCTGGAGAGAAGTATTTGGGAGTTAATTTTCTGCCGTGTGTAATTACAGAGCATCTCTCATCAAGTAGGTTGTCTTAAACTAACTCAGAGCTTGCTGTCAGTGCTGTTCCTGCTTGCTGCTGACCTTTCCAGAAAAGGATGGTGATCAGGAAGCTTTCTGGCAGCACCTGATGTGCCAGTGGTAGCAAAACACTGCAGAGTAGGTTGGAGAGCGAGTTCTTGGTTGGGGCTGCCAGTGGCTATTTTTGTCACTCTCTGGTGTTTCTGAGGTTTGAGGAGCTGGGGTTGACATGCTGAGTGATGCATGTTGGTCTAAGTGCCTTTCACTTGTCTCTGCAAAAAACCCCTTGATTGCAGCAGTAATTTCACCAGGTAATATGGAGACACTTTGGAGTATTGTTATTTAATGCTGGATGTTGTGTGCCTGTGTACTGGAGGAGTGTTGCTGGTGCTGGTATTTGGGAGGCAGCTTTACTGCAGTTCCTGAGTTGGGTAGAGGAGCATGTGCATCAGCCTGAATTGCTCTTTTGGCCTAAATCAGCTCCCCTTGGAAGCTGCTTGCCTGCCAGAATAGTTTGGGAGGCCTTGTGGTGAAGGAAGACTAAAAAAGCACTAGGAGGAAGCATGGATAGCAAGGGTGTTGATCTGGGTATGAATGTTTCTGCTCTAAATGAATAAGTAACACTGCATGTTGTTTTTTGAGTGTCTCTATTACTCCTGTTACGTTACTGTTGTGTAGGTTGGAAGTCTGGGAGTTTAACATTTAACAAATGGTTTTGCTTTCCCCCAGTATTGAAGGCAGGCAGGCGTGCTGTGTGCAGTGAGCAGTGCAGAAAGCAGCCTCTGCTTTGAGAGCTTCAGGCCTATCAGAGGAGAGCACAGAACGATTTCTCTGCAGATCCAGAGACAGTTTGTTGGTTTTGTAATTGGCCATTTAGGAGGAGATGAATATATAAAGTAGAAAGAGGGCAAAACCCGAAAATGGCTTTTGATCAGTGCTGTCACATGAAATGGTGTGCATGCAGATGTCTGCTAATTCCAATTAGAGCGCAGTCTTTCTGAGCTCTTTAATTTCTGAAACTTTGCTGAAGTTAGAAGCAGAGTAGCTGGAGGCGTTGGCAGGGCTGCAAAGTGTCACAGACTGAATCTGTTGAATTTGGAAGACGTGCCCCACCTTCAGCACTGTTGTGCAAATCATGTAATTATGAGAAGGAGTCTGGAACAGCTCAGATGTGGGATTTCTCAACAACTTTTCACAGACTCATCAAACCACAGGGAGCCAGTGCCTCACCTAAGCAGATCACAATCTTCTGAGCACACCTGTGGAAGTCTGAAGAGGTTTTCCAGCTTTTTTTCAGCGTGGTTGAGGGTTCATTAATTGTTCTCACTGGACTCACTCATGGTTCAGTGCAGAATTTGAAGTTCTGTTTTTTAGAAGAACAGCTGCAGGCATGGGACTGTGTCTGCTGAAATGGAGATTTTGTGATTTTTGCTGGGTTTTTTGGGTTTTTCATGTGTTTTTTAGAGAAGAATTGCACTTCTAAAGTCTGCTTAATACTGCTGCTTTTCAGCTCGCTATCAGCTGAATACATTTTTTTTCCTTAAATAGCATAATTTTGTCAGGTATTAAAGAGCAGTTCTGGTATTTCCTGCAAAAGCTAAATATATTTGCCTGGCATCTGTTTCTTGCTTTCTGACTTGTGTTGAGTAAGTTGAATAATTGCATGGTGGTCAGAAACATGTGTTGTGGTGTTTGGAGGTGAGGCTGGGACCATAAAAGAGGAGAGCCAGCACGAGGAAGCTGTTTGAGGCCCGGTGAACAATGATTAGGGTGGAAATCCACATGCTGAGTTAATGACTTTTGTGTGTGTGTTTAAAGCGAGTTACTAAATTATTTAATAAATTCGCTTAGTTCAGAATAGCCTCAGATATCCCTGATGCTTTATTTATAGGTGAGACCAAATGGTTGTGGCAGAGTGGAACGCTGAAGAACATGGGTCAGACTGCTTTGGATGGTTTCTGTTTGCTGCTTCCCCCCTCCCTGCCCCCCTGAGGTTTGGTTTCCTCCCCTCAGTCAGTGACACTGTTCCCCTGTCACTGGGGTAGGTGACAGCATTCTGCCATACTGTGCCAGCTACACACATTTTTAACCCTCTTGGCTTTCCTTTCCTTCCCAGCTGCTTGTGAATGTGGCTTCTCCATCTCTCTGTGTCTCTCTTTGCTTTTCCTGTTTTGATACTAGAGGTCCTCATTTATTCTTTCTTTCCGTGATTTCCCATCACGACCATAATATATATATTACGTAATATAATACAGGAGGAGGGAAAACTTGCTGGAACTGGAGAGGGGTAGGCAGGGCCTCCTTCCTAAGAAAATTTCAGTCCAGTGCTCTGCATGTCAATTCAGGCTAAGCTCATGGACAGTGTGTGGGCGTGTAATGTATTGTATGTGTGAGGATTATTTGTCACCCTGCATCTGGAAGCTGCCAGATTTATTCTGAATGTTAAATGGTAAAACAAGTATGAAAAAAAAACAAACCAAAACCTTTTTTTATTCAGTCACTTAAACTTAGTTTCAAAGTTGGGTAGTCTTTCATCTTTTTCTCTGGGTCACTGCAGTGCAGGAATGCTTGTTAGTGACTCTCCTGTATGGGTTGTTATACCTCCTTAGATTCATTCCCTGGCTGTCCTTTTAAGTCAAGCTTGTTAGACTTGTTTTTTTTCAGACTCGGTCTTGATTTCCTTAAAATGGTAATTTTATATTTTTTTCCATTTGAATCAGACCCTGATGTGTGAGCTAACCATATGGTCAGTAGTTACCTTGGCCTGTGAGACAGGGCACAGTGCTTTGGAGCTCGTTCTGTTAGATGTTGCATGTTTGTTGAGACGGGGTGGAAGTCTTAATTTCAGACTTAAATTTCCTTTTAATCACAACAAAAAGGGGAGTCTTTGTTTTCATATACTTAGTACATTTTAAAAGCAGCAAGCTTAAATTTATGGTGATTAATATTTTCTACATTTTCTTTTCAAAGATTTGTTTATACTCAACAGAATCACAGTCCATCACAAAACTTGAATATCAGCTGGGGGGAAGAGATGCTTCAGAGGAAATAAGTAGGCATTTAATACATTGCCTTTGTTGGGAAGCTACATCTAATCTTCATGATGATTCTGAAGATAAATTTCGAAGGACAGATTTTACTCCTGACTGTTGCAAAGTGTCCAGTGTTTTGAAATGACTCTTGAAAATGCCCAGCATAAGGAGGCAGGATGGTCTGGGTCTGAGGCACTGTGGCAGTGGGGTGAGACACTCCTGTGCGTGGCAGGCTCGTGATTTAGCCACAGATTAGGGCAAATCTCATTACAGTTGGCTTAAATTTAAGCAGGATAGTTTTCACCTGCCTTTCCCAAGCCCTCCAAGGTGTGCAGGCGTTAAACAATATCAGTGCATTATTCTTTGTTTCTCTGGTGGTTTCAAGGTGCTGAGGATGACAGAGTTAGACCAGTCAATTTTTTTTGTCACATCTGTGTCTGAGGTTGACAGGGTGAAAGTTTCAGACCCAGTGTTTGGAGTGAAATTAAGCTTTGAGCCATTTCTCATTCGATCAGTGTCACTCCCTTCATCGGGCAACCTGTTCGTGCTTTGCTTTCTGGCTTAACAAACATTCATTACCTAGGTAAGAAGTGGTTAAAGGCCGTGAATTGAAATAATCCATGGAGGCTACAAAGTGCAGTTTAATCAGAAATTTAGATATGAAAAGTAGATAGGGCTAGTTCCAATTTATATCTTGATATTGTTGGAGGAAACAGATTTTATTGTCGTGTGAATTAGGGTTGTATTCCTTGCTTTATGGTGCCCTCGGTGTGGGAGCAGTGTAAGATTTTGTGTCCTTGACAGTTCTTTTCCTTGATTATAAGAGGGTGTGTTAAATTGATGTGATGAGTAGTACACTTACCATTTGGCAATCTTATCTGGTATGTCAAAACAATCCTCTAGTGCTCGGGGTTGTTTTACCCCCCTGGGAATATCTTGCGTAATTTTGGATCCTGTAGACGCAGCTCGGAAATTTCTGTGGCAGGTTTTGTTGCCCATTTGGATCTGATCCAGTGCCCACAGGCAGCCTGGCAGCACAAGGTGGTGCTGCTGGAAGCTGGCCTGCCCCCAGCAGGGCTGGCTCCCAGGTTTGGGCTGGGGGCTGAAGGTCCTTATCAATTCTGTACTGGGCAGTACTGATTTTTCAAGGGACTTCATAGGTGTGAATATGAGCATCTGCCTGTCTGTGTCAAAAGAAGTGCATTTTCCTCAAAATAGCCATGACCCTTTGAAATTATATATATATATATATTTTTTACTTTTTTTTACTCTTTGGTTCATGTTTTTAGTTTGGTAACATTTTTGTCCGCTGAGCCTTCCATTTCTTTCTGTGTTTATTCACAGGGATGGTTAGTAATGTGTATCTTGCTGGTATTGGGGAAGCAGGAATGCAATAGTGGGGACTCCAAGCAAATAGATTCGGTACTATGTTATATAAAGAAAGTGAGAATGCTTCTTGCTGTCAAGTGAGAATGCTTCATGCTGTCTTTTGCCTCCTATTTCCAGCCTGAATGTTTTGACCTGCTATTGATTGCTGACTGACCCAAGAAAATTCCTTTCCTTAAGGGTTTAAAAATGACGTTACAGTGTTGGCTGTGCTGTGTTTTTTCTGGCTGCTGTCTGAAAATGGGTATTTGTGTGTCTCGCTCTAACATAAAGATTAACTTTTGTGTTTGGTTTTTTTTTTTTTTTTCCTGTGGCATGTTACTACTACACCCAGGAACAGTGTCTGGCTTTCTGTGAGGGCTAAAAGCATTTGAATTTAAAATGTAGAAGTATGTATGTGTATATGTATATTCAAATTTGGATGCTTGGTAATTATCAGAGTAGCCAAACAAGTAAAAATTGGGTTTAGAATATAAAGGAGAAATAAAGGCAATGATTGAAATAAGCCTGCCTCTGATGTTTGGCTTCTTTTTCTTTCTTCCCTTTGTTTTTCATTACAACAATGTGTATTTTTCACTGCTGCTTTCAGGTATGATGTGATTTACATGGTACCTGCGGGGAGATCCGACTGCTGACGTGTCTGTGCGTGCTAAAGTTTGCCTTGACTTGTATGAAAAGTGCCTTGCCCAAAGCAGTGGCCCTGTGTGCTTTGGGGGCTGGGTGTGTGAGAGCAGCAGTGCCTGCTGAGGCCGCAACACAGGCAAATAAAAACCAGGCAGTTTTTGGAACGTGCACGTTTTCCCTGTGGAATTCTGATTGCATAATGCAAATAGCTGAAGCCACCGAGGGAGGGGAATTCCATGCAGATGAAGCTGCTCACGTTGTTCTCAGACAAACATTCTTCACTGTTAGGGTTGTGTGGGGCACTTCGGTGACCTATTTATTCTGTGAGAAGTTGTTCCCATGCCCGTGTTTTATATTCTTGCTCAGTTGCTGTTCAGCATGTCTAAATTACACGTGGTTTTCCCGTGTAAATGGAGACGGTTCGCTGTGATCATCTGTGATATTTCTTAGGTGAGACTGAGAAATGCCTTTACTGAGTGCAGGGAGGAGGCAGCCACGTGTGCAGGTGTGCCTGAGAACAAGGAGGAGCTGACACTCAGAAGTTCACACACTATCACTAAATGACTTGTTTTCTCACTGAAAACTTCATCTTTCTGGTTTGGGCAGAAAAAAATAACTCGAGGTTTTTTTTTTTTTAGCTGTACATGAAGGTTGTTTCTTTATTTCTGTCTTAAAATGTCCCTTGGAGTATGGATTGAATTCTTTGAGTGTGATTTGAGTCAGGTTAACACTCCATACTGTTGAGATTTCTTTTCACTGTGGAAGAAGGCTTTAACATTTTTGTGTGTTAAGCAGTGCTTACCAGGAAACTTGCTTCCTTGTAAGTTCTCTTGCTTTGATCTAAATGTAATTTAAATTTTGTATTTTCTTACCTTTTCCTCTAGTTATGGTGTGTTTGCTGACTTTAAAACAAAGTGTTTTAAATAGTATAATTAAAAACCTTTTCTGTCTGGTTTCATTTTGACTAGAATGCTGTTTTGCTAAAATAGGCAACAAAGATGTCTAACAAATGAAACTTATGTAAAACATTGTTAATAGAATATTTTGTTCGTGTCAAGGAGTTTAGAACAAATTCAGTGCACTTATAAACCTCTTGCAGTGTGGCTGAGGGTAGGATAGAAAGACCAACTTCATGTAAAATGAGGTTTGAAAGCAAATGGGAGTGCTCTTTAAAACCTAGACAGTAAGACCAACCGGCTTATAAGTGTAGGACATGTCTTTAGTTTCCTTTTTCCTGCATTCTTTCTCTCAAATGGGGCTTTAACTTTCTCAGAGGTTAAAAAAATACTCTTGTAACATGTCCTTCCTTTTTCAGTCACCTGACTTTCATTGCAGTTACTCATCTAGAATTCACTGGCCTTCTTAAAATGTGGAGCAGATACTTTTACCAGATGCATAGACACTTTAAACACTGCCCTTTTCCTCCTCCACAACCCCAAACAAAACCCCCAGTCAACAGCCATAGACATTTTACTCTGTGTTTGAGATCTAATAACTTTCTCCTACGTTGTGGAGCAATGTTGGCATTCTTACTGCACTTCTGTGTATGGTCAGGCTTGCCCTGTCTCAGGATTTTAGCATCACCTTTAGCTGAGATACCCATTTTGTGTTTTTTGATTCCTTCTAAATGTAAACATATAACAAGGTCAGATAATAGTAAAGCTTGTGTGTATACCTGTAGGAACTGTCTTTTTAAATACAATGATGAATGTGAAGTCAAAAACTGAGATCAGTTGTATTAATAAATATGTACTTAGTGTTGAGTAACTTATATTGCCCGTTACAGATTTTTACATGCTGCTCATAAAAGTACTGATGGGCCTTGGAGAATACCTATATTCTTAAAGGCTTCTTTGATTCTGGCAATAAAGTGTTCTTTCTGTGCCAGTGTGAGTTCTGCAAATACCCACCCATCCTGCAGTCTGGACTGATGTTCTGACATGAGGAAGGCTTTTACAGTGTTTGCCTTGAGAAGCTGTTTGATTGGAACTGCTTTATAACCAAGTTTATGGGCCAGAGGGACGCAGTGCTGTGGTTTGGTCAGTTCATTCTGGTTGAAAATCTGCTGTTCCAGTCTCAGTTCTAACAAGTGTGTTTCACGTGGTGGGTTTGGAATCCAGAGAGCATGGATGTGGGCTGCACTGAGCCTGCAGCCTAGGAAGGGCTGGAGCTGCTGGACATGGTCAGAGCTCCACACTCTGTCTCCCTGCTCCCCTGAAGTGGTGCTTCTTCGTGGGAAGGGCTGTCTTTGACAGAAGGAATTGTCAGTTCTCCCCCAGCACTTGGGAGTAATCTGGAAAGAAGGTCCTCCAAGGGCAGGGGGTGTGTGCATTGAGACATTCCCATCTGGAATGAGTGGGGGATTCCTTGAGAAAACTCCTCAGCTGGTGTGTTGAGTCTGTGAAGAGCCTGCTGTGCCTGCATCCAGAGGGAGTTCAGAGCTGTGCATTCCAGGAGTGGGCAGAACCTTTGTGCAACTCCTGCATGCAAGGCCAGAGGAGGCACCACATCCAGCACGTTTGTCTCCTTGATATTCCTCACAGGTGAATAATTTCAGCAATTCCTGACTTAAAAAAACCAGCTCTCACAGATGACTCTCAGACCCCTGTACATGTTTTATTATATATGGGGTGGTTTATGTGTTTAATTCAGAGCTGCTTTGGCAAGTCACCTTACAAGTTTTGTGTAGAGTGGTGAGTTTTGGGATATTCCACCCTTCCCTGCAGTTAAAATGATTTTAAGGACTAAGGTGAACTTGGGGTGGTAGGTTCAGTTCTGATCTATGCTGATAAACTTAAAATTCTTCTGGTAAATTATTCAATCTCTTGTTCCCTGTCTGTAAAATGGAAGTGGACTCTCTGAGAAATGCTCTGAATCCCATGACTGAAAATCTTTGCATTTGAGATTTTTATTACTAGAGGGGTTTGTGTAGTTTTGGTTAAATACTTGTGCAGAATGTTGTATTCTCACCAGTTCTGATTGTTTCCCAGGATTTTTCTATTCACATTTCTCTCCCCTTTACTTCCAGATCTTTGGAGAAGGTAGCTTTTAGTCTGATTCCTTAGGCCAGGTGTGTCACAGTCAGAAGGATTGAGTTTTACAAGGAAGGGGTTTCCCGTTTTGGTATGAGGATTGTTGCTGGTTTTTTCTTCACCTGTTGTTAATCGAAACTGCCCAGCTCTTTTCTGCTGCAAGTTTCAGGTTCTTTAAGGAGCCTGCTATCAAATCTTAATCAAACAGGGCACTGAGGGATTGTTAGGCAACATTAAGTTAAAAGTCATGGGAAAGGAAAAGTAGTCAATTTCTTTTAACAGTGTTCTAATTGGCACGTGTGTACATACAGGCATACATATAGCATGTATGTGGCATATGTCACCAGGTGCTGGTGTTTGTGGGACAGCTTGCTCAGTACAGTATGTGCTCAGCTGTGTAAGTCCTGCTCCGGGTGTAGGTGCTGAGTGCAGGAACAGTGGCTTTTCAGTTCAGTGTGGGTGGTGTGAGCATGAACTGAACACAGCTGTGTGTGCAGGTTGGGGTGTTACTGCAGAGCCCGTGTCACTGTACAAGGGAGACAGCAACGCTGCTGCAGCTCCTTCTGGGCCTGGTTTTAAGGCTGTGGGACTATTGGAAATAGTTTAGTGACCCTAATGTTTCTATTCAGCGTGCTTTTTACAGAAGAACCAATGTGCAGCTCTTGCTATGCTGGCGTTTTGTGGCCTTTCCTCAGTGATGCAGCGCAGGGCTGTTGGAAAGGGCTGCTGTAAGCACAGTTGTGCAGAGCTCTGGCCTCGGGTCACTCGTGCTGCTGTGCTGGCACAGCCACCAGCCTGCCCAGATGTGGCTGTGCCCCTGCCAGAGCCAGAGCAGACACTGCACGGGGCAGGTTTCGGAGCTTGGCTGCCTTACAGGACCTGCTTCCTGTTTGTCTCCTCCTCTTCCTGCTGCTTTGCTCTATTTATTGCCTGTTCCTCAGCTCTGCAGTGTGCTCAGCAAACCCTGAGCTTCGTGCCTTGGTGGTGTGCTTTGAGATAGCTGTCCCTCAGTGGGAATTTCGTCTTTGTGCTGCAACAAATGCAGTGCCAGGAGGGTTCCTGCTTCTGGAGGCTGCACTGCGAGTCAGTTTTCAGTAAGAAAAAACGAAGTCAAGCTTGAGAAGCGCATATTTGCGTGGTCATGAGGGTGGGATGGGGTGGGGACCCTGTGGTGAGAATGCCAGACTGATTAGCCATATCTTGCTCATTCTACTTGGCATAACTCAGTGAGAGTTATCCGAGTGATTTACGGAAAGTGGAAGCCGGAGGGACATCTCTGAATGTTCCCCTCGTTATGTACTTATGTACGAGTGTGTACGCAGGGGGATTTGCTCTCCGGGGGATGGATTGCTACTCCATTTACAGAGGGATTTGTAGGCTGTGGAACAAGTGATTCCACTTAGAGAAATCATTCTGTAAAAGACAGTATTTCCCCTTCTTATTACGTGGTGAAAAACAGTGTTTCTAAGCTTCTGAATAAGGTGATTTTGATGTAAAGTGGCAAACGACACCGACTCAGACAAGGCTGTGGCACTGCAGGTTTGCTTTCCCTTTTTTTGACAGCTCAGTGTCATCTTTGCCCCACCACTTGCAGCAGTTCTAAAACTGCAGCAAAATGGGGCAGTCGGTGCCACTTCTGTTCAAGAGAAAGCAGCCTGTGTTCCCTGGCCACTGCATAAGGTGTAACAAGCACAGATAATTTTTTTAATGTGGTTAAGATGTTTGAACATAACTTTGATCCAAAGTAGAGGATGCTAATGGAGTGCACAACTCTTTTAATTTTTTTTTAAATACCACTAAAAGGAAACAAACAAAAAACCCCCAAATCCAAATTGGAATACTGATTATTGAGGCAATACATTCATACCTATACAAATGGGTTGGAGAGTCTCCTCGTGATTCAGGGTGACTGTCTGACGTGGAAGTGCAGAACCCCCAAGTCTGTTCTAAGGGCCAACTTCCAGTGTTCTTGGAATTGGGTAGGGATGTGCTGTGGTTTGCTCTCTCTCAGTCCTGGCCTACTTTTAAGCCCAGTGCCTTCATGTCAATACCACATCTGGAAGGAGTAACATGCAGTTCCTTCACGGATGAAGCCAAACTGTCTCCCTTTAATTGAGATTAGAAATAGTTCAGGGCAGTGACTGTGCTTTTGCTGTTCATTCTTATTTTGCCTGTGTTGATAAGAGTCCTGACTGGTGCCTGAAACTTCCACTCTAATTTAGTTTACTAAGTAGCAGATGGTGACTGCTCCAGGATCTGAATTGAGGAATACCTAGAGAGCCAGGCCTTAATGAAGGTATCTGCTGAGCCAGCCACAGAGAAACACGGAGTGCAATCTTCAGCATCATTCTGAAAAATCAATTGTGTAATTCTCTCAGAACAGAGCAATTGTAGGTCACAAATTTAATATTGGATTCTGTGTTTAATCTTAGCGGGAGTCAATTCGATGTTATTTGAGTTTGTGGGTGGAGATGTTTGTGCAGAAGATAAACTAATCTCATTTCTAATGTGATGCAATTGGAGCAAAGTTCTTCCTAAAAGTTAAAGTAAACAAATGAGCCATCTTTTCCTATTCCCTGATATGAAAGATGGAAAATTTTAGTGGATGCTGTTTTTCTGGCCTTGTGCAGAGTTGGACTTGTTTGCTGGATTTGTGCAGAACACTTAAACCTGCAGGGTGAGCATCACTTTAGTATAATTTAACACTTGACAAACAAGCAGTGCAGGTATTTAAAGCACCTGAATGTGAAATTGTAATTGTCTGGTACAGGGTGGAAAGTAAGAATAATTGTTTGCATCATAATGCTTTGGCCTGCTGGTTGAGAACCAGTTCCATCCACAGATGGAAGCAACGTAGTGAAAGCAAAATGTTGTTATTTCCAAGCAGGAGATTTCAGCTGGGATTTTAGTGCAGGGAAGGCCGTGTTGTGTTCCTGGCAAGGAACGTGTAGGGTAGTGCTTTGTTCACACAGCACTTGATCTGTGTTTAGTGGGTTTGGCTTCTGTTTCCTTCTGGTTAATATTTTACCTTTCAGTTTGTGTAGATCAAGCAAATACAATTGTATCAGGTTAGACCAGTGGTGCTTTTAGCCAATTTTTAGCTGGTGGTGGCTATTTAAGGTCTTCCCTTTCCCTTCTGTGTGCCAGTGCCAAATGTTGGTTTTCTTGACAACATTTTGGGCAGATTAGACAAACTTCTTCCAGTTTTCTGACTTGAAATGTAAACCAGACCAGCTCTACGTGGCTGCACTGTGTCTCTTGCAAGATCACCATCACACCTGTGGGAACCCATTGACTTTAGGAAGAGGAAAGCTGGGGCTCGGAGAACCAAACCCAGATAACTGGGGCATGTGGGAAAATGTGTTTCTCAAGCGAAGCAGCTGAAGAAAGCAATTCTGGAGTCTTTGCTAGAGGGTTTAAAGGAGTTACTTCAGAAAATATTCCTGGGTAATGTAGGTTATTTCTACATAACATGGTAAATTTCTTAGTTTTAAATATTCCTTTGGCCTGTGTATTGAAATACAACTATTTGTAGCAATGAACTGAAATCAAGAAAACAATTGTTTAAGAAGCAGTGCAGATATTTTTTTATTTTCATATGATTTAAATAGAAGATGTGAAATCTCATAGTGGAAAAGTATATTAACTCTTATAATAAAAAAAAATAGATGGTCAGTTCTCTCCTGATTAAAATCGATCCCTTTCTTGCTTTTTAATTACCATTTAATTTAATGAAGAAGCTGCTTCTGTTAGTTTGGTTTTCTCTGGTAGTCTTTGATCTCAGCAGGTTGGTATGTGCTGTGGGTGCACTGAATTTGGGGTGTTGCTGGCAGCCCTGAAGGAGCCTGCTGGGCTGACCCGGCCCCTGTGCCTGCTGCTGTTTGCCCACTGCCTTATTCTCAGGGTGACTGCACAAGGGGGAGGCCACAATAAACAGCAATATAAATAATTTACATGTCCACTAGGATTAGTCCTCTTCCCTTTGTGCTTCTTCCCCCTGGCTTTATAGACCATCGTGTTTCTGAGGTTTCTTTGTCCTGTGTGATTCTCTTGACTGGCTGCTCCAAAAAGCAGTTATTTGGGGGATGTGGAAAATTATGTGCTATCATATCCTTTTGTATTTTTGGAATCATCCAAGTTGTATGCTACTGGTTTTTTTCTGCCCTTGCAGAAGTGCACTTAACATTTTGTTTTAATTCTGTCATCGTATTACTTGGGTATTTGAAAGTGTAATGTTCTTTCTGTAAACTCTGTGGTAATGGGTAGCTGTTAGCAGTTTTACTTCAAGATACAAGTGTTGTATATCATGTCATCCCTCCTTCAGTGACCAGCCAGGGCTGGAATTAGAGTTGGAATATCCCATTTCTTTGACTCTGCCCTGGGATGGCATTTCACAGTTTTTTTTAGTATTTGCTGTTTTTTCAGTTTAAGCCCCTCAGCTTAAAACACCCATGTTTTAAAATTTCTAGACTTTAAAAGCCAGCCAAAAACTTTGATAGCATCTTCTGATGTGCTGAGTGGATTGTGCAGCTCAGCACTGGTGTTGCATTTTAACCTTGCAGCTCCCCGTGTGTGACTGACGGGGGGGAGTTGTCATGGGTGAATTCTTTATGAGCACTGCAGCACAGCAGTGCATATTGTAGAAACGGTGTTACTGCCATGCACTGCACACTAATTCATTCTGGGTGCTTCTTATCAGATCACCAGCCTTTCCTGCAGCACCTGCTTTAAAATGCTTCCTTGTAGAATGAGTTTAATGAAACAGAAGTGCTGTGGCTTTTTTTTTTCCTGTGGAAAAGTGGATGCCTTATTAAAAGCCAAAAGAAAATTTTCTAAACTTTACCAGTGTTTTTTGTCCTTCTGATACTTCTATATTGTGTTTTAAAATGAAGTAGATTTCATTCACTTGACAATTTTTTTTCAATCTTTTATAGTGTGCCGGTCAAATAAAAGTCCCTGGGTGTGTCTGACGTGTTCCAGTGTCCATTGTGGAAGGTGGGTACAAAGTGTGCACATCTCTCAGTCACACCTTGAGCATTTTCCTTTGTTGCCTGACTCGAGGCAGTTCATTCAAAATTGCCCTGAAAGAAACCTTTCATTATCTCACTTAACATTTTGTGTTCTACTTAATGTGGGTCTTTGCTACCTTATGAGGTTATACTCCAGATATGGGGGTCTTGTTTGTTTGCTTTTTAAAAGAAAAGTGGACAGTAAAGGTGATTTATCCAGGCACTTCTTGAACGGAGCAATTTAGTGGATTATTGTAAAATTCCACGTTTCTGTTGTGATAAGGTTAACCCAGTGAGAATTGTTGGAAAACCAGAAGTTGGCACAGCTTGTTTTGAGAGAAATAGCAACTGTCAACTTAGACAGAGAATAGCTTAAATGTCCTGCAGTGTAATTTTGGAACTAAAGTTGTTGCCATAGCATGAAGAACTGGCTGCCATCAGCATTCCTGCAGACTGCACCTGCTTTTTGCCTGTATTAATTGAAGTACACCAAATTTACAGAGGAACGAGGCAGTCACTGCTGTTATTGGTGTGTCAGGATAATTGCAGAAAATTTGCTGCTACATAAATGTTTGAGGTGCACATATTAATGGAATGCAGTTAGTGTTGACACTCAGACAGTACCTGAGATGTGAAAGTGTTTTCATGTGTTGGGGAACATCTGCACCTGTGTGCTTTTGTTCTGGAAAAGCATCGTTAGACTTTGAAGAGAATTGAATAAACTCCAGCTATTGTTTCTTTGATCTGGATAGCAGTAAGTGTCACAATTTTAATAGTAATAATGTCTCTTATTCAGAGTTTTCAACATAGAACACTTTTTTTTCTCTATTTATTCACTGATTTTATAAGTTTTTATTTGGTGAGAGCTAAGAGAGGGGGAGATACTGCATGTTATATGGTGGTGTGAAAGAAATAGTTTGGAATGTTTTAATACTTACTAATCTTAAAAAAAATATTGTTACTGCCCACATATGGCCTTTCTTGTGTGCAGTCAGTAGACATTGAGTCAGTTATTTATGCTGAGTTCAGCAAGTGAGGGATGGAGGAGGAGGGAATTCACCTCACCATGCACTTCTAAGTGTTAATGATTTAGGGCTCTTGCATTTGTAATGACACCTTTTTCTTTATTGAACGTGCTTAATTTCCTCTATCTCAAATGCATGGAAATGCTCACTGTGCCAGCAAAAGAGCTGTAGGATTTCAAATTTCTCTTCCAGTTATGTAAGCCCCAGCCCTGGAGCCCTTCAGATTCGTGAACTCGATGACTAATATTAAATGATGCTGCAGGATGGGAAAGCTGAAAATGGGTGTGCTGTTGTGTGGGGGTCAGCACACTGTCAGAGCAATGACAACCAGCAGTGCTGGGTGGCAGAAGTGGAGCTGCCAGGAGAGTGTGTGGGGAGTAACTGCATTGCAGGTGTGCAAACAGGGAGCTTATGGCTGTCTCAGCTGGGGAAGCGCATCAGTCTGTTAAGAGCACACATCCTGGCATTTGGTACCAGGATGCCACTTTGTGGTTGCTGGGAAGGAGGTGGAGAGATTGATTTGAACCACATGAGAGAGTAAAGGGATAAAAAGTTAAAAAATTTAACCAGCGAGTTGCATTTTTTAATGCCTGTATAAAATATTGGATGCCTTTTTTCTTCTTATTTTTTAATGAATGTTGATTAGCTGTCTAGAAGTATAATTTTTTTTTTTTGGTTTTCATTTATTTTAGATACGTGAATGGCCATGCAAAAAAGCATTATGAAGATGCACAGATTCCTATGACCAATCATAAGAAAACAGAAAAACAAGAGAAAGTCCAGCATACTGTGTGTATGGATTGCAGTAGTTACAGTACATACTGGTAAGGGTTAAACACTGTAATTTGACAACATTTTACATGCTAGAAGGTGAAAACTTCAGACTCTTGTGGAACACACATTTTTGAAAGTTTCATCTCTTGATTTCCAGGCTGGTTTGTGGCTAAACTCCCAAATGTCAAATGGCTTAAACAGAAATAAGTGCTGTGTGGTTTGGAGTTGCTTCTGTTTGCTTTGGGGTGTGTCAAGACCTAACCTTTTAATTGCAAAACCTGTTCAGTTGTAGTTACCCCTTCCATCAGACGGGTGAACCTTTCACATACCCCTTTACGAGTCAGAATTCAGAAAATAATGTGATACACTGTAGTTCCTGCCCAAGAGAGCTCAGCTGGAGGTGTGTCTGTGTGTGTCACTGCTGTGAGCTTGGGAAAGGGATGGATCTTGTTGGGAAGCAGCATCAGGTCTCTGGCAGGAGTAAGGAGAAGATTCAGAAATGTTTATTTCCACAGCAGAGTGGCCTGGACTGAATCTTTCTGTGTGTTTCTTAGAGTGAGATGAGCAGTGTTCAGGGAGAGTTCATATTTGTGCTGCTGATGTTGGGTTCCCCATCTTCTCTGTTCCCCAGAGAGCAAAGACTCAGAGTCCCTTGAAAGCAATTTTTTTTTTTGCCTTGAGCATCTTCCATCCTCTTCACCCTTAAGCAGAACTGTTGACAGGTGCCTCCCCATTTGCAGTCAGTTCATGGTTTCCCTTGGATGTTGTTACATTTGAACAGTGTCCATGTCAGGGAAATCTGTGTTACAGCCTTATACAAGTACTGGGTGTGTGGCTCCCCGATCAGTGTTTTGCTCAAATAATTGGGTATCTTTTGTGTACTTCTCCTGGGAAAAATATGTTTGCTGAAGATTGAGTGTCCAGTTTTATGAGGAATGTGTCTGTAACACATATTTTTATCCCCTGCTAGCAAAAAGTTAAGTGGTTTCACCTGAAGGAATGTTCTTGGGAGCAGCTCAGAAGCTGCTCAGCTGGTGCATGCAGCTGTAGGCATGTCAAGCACAGAAGAAAGGTTTGAGTGGCTTTGGGATGGGGAATTTCCCTTTTATTTATGTTTTATTTAAATGACCAGCATTTTCATCTGCTCCTGTGTGAAAACATCAGAAAACAGAAAGTTTTTGCAGAGGATACACAAGCACAGGTTACCAGCACTGGAACAGCTGTGGGAAGCTAATTTCACTTTCCCAGTTAATCGGGGTAGCGACTGAGTTCTGTGCTGTGGCTTTTTGTTCTGTTTGAAGTATGACCTGTCATCCAGTCACTCTGAAGGTAATAATCTGTTGAGGAATTTTAGCAGGGTGTTTGAAGTCTTGATTGTATCTCATTATGACAAACATTATGCCCAGCTTGCTGAGGCTTGACGAGTTACACCAGCAAGTCCCAGCACCCCACTGACCTTATCCCAGAGCCAGTGTGGGCACTGGGAAATGCTGGGGTCTATTGCAGCAACAGACTGTGCTTGTGGGAGCAGGCTGGCATGCACTGGGGCATGCACTGATGTGTCACTGCATGCTTGTGGCAGGGCAGATGGGAAGCAGTTTGGCATGTGATGCCTTTGCTGCTGCAGTCGGAGTCAGGGGCTGAGTCATCTGGGGATGAACTGGAACTAATGGCAGCGAGCTGTGCCTTGGGGAGTTCCTGTTGTGGGGAATTCACTAGCAAATTACAACTCCTGTGCTAATGTGAAGCTGAACAAACTTCAGAAGCAGCAGTTTGGCTTTGCTTTCATTTAGGATATTTCAGTTTTTCCCAGGTGATAATCAGAGAAAGGTACCTGTCTTTGTTACTGCACACCGTGGAAAGGAGCTGAGCTGTGTGGAGGGGGAGCAGAAAACATTCCGGCCAACTTGTGCTCTCTCTCTGTCTCAGTGCTGTGGGGGCTGCTGAGAACAGGGCCTGCCACCTAAAGCAAGTGGCTGGGTGGATTTGAGCTTCTGTGGCCAATGGATTTGTAAATGCTGTGTGTTAGCTGCAGTGCAGTGCAGTAGACAGTGCTCTGTTTATGCAAGGAAGTTTCTTTCAAGTAAATTTTTATGCAAAGATTAATATTTTATGCTGGCGTTCGTGGGCTGCCTCAATAATTTGAGAGTCAAGAAAATACCATCCTAAGACTTAATTGAACTTTACTTCTCCTGTAAAAATAATGGAGATATTTTGATGCAGTGCTGGCTTTTATGTTTTTATTTGGAGTTTAGTTAACTGCAGAGAGTTGAGTAGAATACCCTTGTTCCCTTTTTGCCTGTGGATCCCAATTTGCTGCGTTCCTGATCTTGCATGATGATGGCAGGATCAGACCTGGATGGGCTCTTTTTTAATGAGCTTTCATTTGATCCTGTGCTTTTCCCTGGCCATGTCAGAAACTGCTGCAGTCACGAGAGCACAGTGCAGGGTTTGCCCCAACTATTCGTGTCAGTCCAAGAGGAAGAGACATTATCTGAATGTTGAAACCACCATGGTTTATTGAATTTTTTTTTCTGGTTCATGTGCAGTGTTGCTGTAAATGAAAACCAGATCCAGCAGTCTGCTGTAATTGCATTTCAGGTGGAAGTCTAGATGTATATGTTTTCTTCTACATGATGACAAGCTTTTAAGATAGCTTTGAAAGGAAAATGCTGCAATTCTGGTGGGACAGTAGTTAATTTTTATTGTTTTTTTTAACCTGAGATGATGTTTTTATTGTATTTATGAATTTGGTAATATATTGGAAAATACAGGCATGCTTGAGGTATCATTAAGTACTGGGCAACCAGGGATTTACTTTCCAGAGGTTTCTGATATTTATTCTGAGCCCTACTATTCACCTGCTCAGCCTTCACATGGAGGAGTTGAGAGAATGTTAATATTTTATTCACTATGACAGTATAACACTCTTCTTGATTCTTTGGGCCCCGTTTGAGACAGTGGGTGCAATACTAAACCCTCAGACTGAAATACTTTTGGGACCTTCACTGCTGAGAAGAAGAGAGTCCTGAATTCCACTTTTTGGAGGTAATCAGCCTTTCAGTGAGCTCTAAAGCATTAAACACAAAAGAGTTTACAAGAAGTACAGATCTTTTTTTGTCTTCAGCCTCTCGTGCAGTGCTTTGCCCTGCTGTGTTAGTGGGTTTTTTGTGCCTGAGAGGTAAAGTGATACGTGTAAGAGCCCTGCTCTCCTGAAAGAGCACTCTTGTAAATTTGTTTTCTCTGTGCAACTGCACAGACAGTTGGCACAGCAGAAGAAAGGCTGCCCTGTTTATACATTTGCATAATATGTTTCCTGTGTTCATTTAATCCCAGACACAGTTTGCAGGTCAGGTTTCTTACCCATTAGTCTCCTTGTTATCCCTTAAAGGGACACTGTGTGTGTGTTCCTGGCTGATGTAAAAATAAACAACTGTCAAGAAAATTCTTTTCTAGTCTTTCTTTTGGTGATGGTGTTTCTATTTAAAAAGCAAAACAGACTTACTGTGCTGGTGCATGAGCGTTGGAAAATGAGATTACTTAGTGCTATTATTTTGCCTTCTACAGTCAGTGAAAACTAAAGAGAGTTTAAAAACCTTTTGTGCAGAGGGTAAAACTTGAGTTCACAGTTTGCTCACAGAAAGCGTTAGCACAACTAAGGCAACTTGGTTTTTCTTAATTTTTCCTGTCCTGTAATTCTTCCAGCCCAGTGAGGGCTTTTAGGCACAGCCTGGAGCTGTGCACCCCCCTGGCAGGCCAGCACCAGGCAGGAGTGTTCCCAGAGCAGTGCATACATTCACTGGCTTGCTGCCATTTGAGAAGCAAATGAGGCCAGAGGAGGCCAGGCCTTGGAGGTGGCAGAGGCACTAAAAATAGAAAGTGTGTGGAGAGGAAAATACTGTGCTAAGCCATACAAGGGACCCTCTGCAAGGTATAGAATTTGTTCTGTACCATTGCTGGTAAAGCATGTGGTACAACTGCTGGATGCAAAAAAGGTGTCTCAGTAATTTGTGATAATCCCGAGGATCACAAATTAAGCATCTGTTTTGAATGGCATATTCACATATAGGATGTAATTTCTCAGCAATTTACTTTTAAGGTGTGTGGGCTTAGCAAATTTAAGTTACTAAAAGTTAAACTGCTACTTACTTTGTTTACTTGGTTTATCCAAAATAGACTGGTGGTAGTGCTGTTATTTCAGGTAGTAATGGTGAGTCCTCAATGTTGCAAGAGAGGTGGTTTAAGAAACCTGCCCATTAAAAAGAGAAATAGAAGAAGCTTGTCTTGATTTTAAGTGAACCTTCCAATTGATTTTGCACTGTTAAAAGGACCCTGATATTTACTGATGTGTTTAGATTTATGCTCCCATCTTGGGGAAGGTGCTAAATTAACACATGAAAATAAGGCTGGGTTCATTGTTTGGGTATCTTGAGACTTGCATTACTTTCTCTTCTTAGAGGCAAAAATCAAAGAGGTCCTGGACAGACTGGCCTTAGGGACTCCATTCAGTGGGAGGATCTTTTCTTCTTCAGCTCAGGTCACAGAATATTCTCAGCTGGACTCACAAGAAGCAGCAAGTCCAGCTCTTGAGTGAGCAGCCCATACAGGGATCAGATGTACAACCTCAGTGTTATTAGCACCATGCTCTGTCCAACTGAGCTAATCTCAATTCTGTAGCCCCCTCAACAATTTAGTGTTTGAATTAACACTAGCAATACTGCAGATTTATGCAACAAAAGAGTGTTGTAAATTCCAATTGTGCCTGAGGTCGGTAGCTTCATTAAATTAGGAAGCAAGTATGGATCTGCTCCAGCAGAGGAGTAACCTGAGGGTATGGTGGTGTACTTTGCATTTGAGTTGCTCTTGTGCCAAAGGAAGGGAGAGACATGGATACAGTTCTGATATTAAACATATCCAAAGTCAGTTTTCTTCACTGGGTGAGTTCAGTCGCCTGCAGAATGTGACGGTGCAGTTTGGATGCCCCAGTAAGGGCTGACCAACACTGGGGGCTGAGTTCCCTTTGGGGGGTGTGGGAGGGAAACCTGTGACAAGTCTCTGCTCCCTTTGTGCCCCAGAGCTTTCAGGAGAGCTGGGGCAGTGTTAAAGCCTTTCTTGCCTTGCAGTTTCCAGTGCACACTGCAGCTTCTGCAGTGGCTGCCATTCTCCAGAAAACATTCCTTCCCCCCTTTCAGAAATGGTCTGTAACCTTGGCCCTTGTGCACTGTGTGAGGTGTTACAAGCCCATGGTTTGAATATTAAATTATACTGAACATCTTTGCTTCTCAGGGAGCATTTCTTGTAGAATGTTACAGGATTATAGACTTCTGTAACCATTGCAGTTTTGATTTGGTTTCACTTTACATTTGCTTTGAGGGATCAGCTTTGCACTCTTTTTCAGCTCAAGTAACTTGCTTTTGCACACTTACCCTGGAAAGGCTCAAAATGTTACCTTAACTTTTGTCATAAGAATTCCTGTATGTATAAAAACTAATGAGCCATTGATGTTTGTGGTTAAAGCACGAGGTGGAAATTGCCACAGACTTCTGGCCTGACTTTGGAATACTCCCATGATCTCTTAGTTCATCTTCCCTAGTCTTTTTTCCATAGTACAGACTTGTGCATCCCGTGTGTATCTGCTCAGCACCCCAGGTTTCAATGATGGCTTTACAGTGTTAAAACAGCTTAAAAAAATAATAAAACCTTTGTATTCTGTTTATTGCGTGTCAGTCGATCTTTTCTGATAAAACTCCTATGGATTGACTACTGCTGCTGCTGAGTTTTTGTTGAACTGGAATTCTGCCTTGAGACAGACAGGCAGTCCATAATTCTTGTGATTCCTGACAGCTGAAGTGGAATGAAACCCCTGTGCTGAGGTAGTGCCTGTACCCTGTCTGGCAGGAGGGTGGCTCTCAGAGGGAGCCAGGCTCAGTGTGTGGCTGTTGGGCTGCCCAGCTCCCCCTGTAATCTCTCCCTGCATCACTTCAGTGCTTCCCCCACCCAGCCTTGTGTGGTTTCAGCTTCCCTGAGGTGCTTCGCACCTTCTCATCGAGGTTTTTCTTGCAGTTACCGCTGCGATGATTTTGTAGTCAACGATACCAAGCTGGGCCTGGTACAGAAGGTCAGAGAACACCTACAGAACCTGGAAAAGTAAGTGGTTTGTTTGCACTCAGACTGCTTTGGGGGCACTTCTAGTACTGCATCGCTTAAGTGGTATTCCTGTCTTATGTGTGTGTGTGTATATATATATATAATATATTTTGCTCTTTTTGTGTGTGTGACACTGTGTATGTTTAAATAACATTTACATCACTGGGAAGCAGGAGGTGCAGAACAGATTTGACTGATCTCACTTGTAAATCTTGCAGAGGCAGCGTATTTAGATATCAATTAACTTTCTTCCTACCTAGACAATAATTACTGGGTTTTTCCATATAAATGAGAGAGATTTTTCAGAACAGAACAGAAATAGTTCTGTCAAAAAAAAACCAGTAAATTTGTTTATCAGAGAAATGGAAGTGAAAATGCAGGTGGAAGTAGTCTTCCTGTTAATTATATAGTTTGGGTTGCAAACAAAAATATTAGGAAGGCTTATCAACTTGAAGTTGTACAGAAAAGATGTTTTTTTCTTTGCATTTGTTTTGTGCTGTTGCACTGGTGTGATGCCAGTGCCAGAGAGCAAGTAGTGTTTGCACAGTTTGAAAATCCCAAATAATGCTGAGTAGAAGTCCATGTGCATTCAGTGCTTACAATGTATTTGAATGCCCCAGAGCTCAAGTAGGATGTTGGGAAATGTCTGAATCCTCCTTAAGTATCACTTCCTTAGTAGGCAATATTAATGTTTTCATTGTTTTGCACTGCCTTTTGATGGCCTTCTCAGGTATATAATGAGATGTAAAGATACTAAAGCATAGTGAGAAGTGCACATTAAAATTTTGGAAATGTCCAGGAGATCTGTCTCTTTTGGAGGTGAATGATACTGTGGAGGCTTCCATTCTGTGTTAGGACAGTTCTTGAACGTTTGGAGGGCTTTCTAATTAAAAAACCAAAAACCCCAGTGACAAAAAAAACCCACCAAAAGAACAGCAAACCCCCAGTAAACAAACAAACAAATCACCCCAAAAATCCAGCCAAAACAACCTAACCCTGAAACATGGAACAAGTTGATTTTGCTATTAGATGACAGAGCTCAACTGCTATAATTGAGGGGCCAGTAATTTCCTGTGATGTGCAAAAGAATAAGTAACTGTTCTTGTAATTTAGTGTCACACAAATGTTACAGCCTCATGCATTGTTATTTAATTAAGAGAAGGCAGCTGTAGTACATAGTGCTGACACTCCAGGTATTTTGGATTTTTGCTAACTTGGTCCTGATTTTTTGGCAGTTGTCTTTCTGAGAGCCTAGATGATTCTTCTGGCAGAAGTATTTGATGGAGAATGCTGTATTAATGATTTCTTTGATTAAGGAAATCGATCAGTATTTTAGATGACAAGTAGCCTGCTGCTAAGGCCACTCCTGGGGGCACCCTCTGGCACACGGATAATGTGATGAATCAGCTCCTGAGTGCTGCACAGGGCCTGGGGCTGCTCTCACAGGGAGGGGCAGCCTATTTTAAGACTGAAGAAGAGCTTGTGTTGCAATTGGGAATCTGCTGTCAGTGACAACTGATGGACTCTCCCTGTTAAACATGAGGATGATTATCTGCTGTCCATTTCACACAATACTTTGGTTTTGTAGTAAATAACCTCTTTTAATTACTTTCCTGCAGTTCAGCCTTTACATCAGACAGACATAGGAAAAGAAAACTATTGGAAAACTCATCTCTGACCAGCAAGTTATTAAAAGTAAATGTAAGTATGACAGATTCAGTATAATGAGTTTAAGGGGCTTTTAGAAACCTGTTGAGGCTTAGAGTTGGCCTAGACTTGAAATACTTACAGTCACCCAAATTCTGCTTGGGGCACTTCGTCTTTCTCATCTTGTGACACCTAGATGAGCCCCTTCACAGAAGCATATTTGATATTCTGCTACAATTCTGTTGATCTGGACTAAGAGCTTCCCTGGACTTAAGAGGGTTTTCATTTTTATTTTTTCCCCCCAAGTGCAGAAGGCAAAGAAGCAGGTGTAGACTTTTCTGGGAGGAGGGGATGAGGGTAATTGTTAGGAAAAAAATACAAAATTTTAACAATTTTATGAAAGAGCTTAGTAAAAGTTGCTTTCAAAAGGAACTGTGGACTATTCTGAAAGCTTTTCTTCTCATCTTCCTGCTGTTTTAACTTCAGATCTGCCAAACAGCACCAGGAGAGGAGGATCCAGCCCTGCCCTGATAACTGAAGGGCTGCATAGTTCCTTCCAGACACAGAATGTCCCAAATCAAATGGCTGTGTTTTCCACAGATTGGACTGAGGCAGTTTCTAGTCTTCAGAAGTTCTCCCAGCCCTTGAGGGTGCAGAGATGCTGACCCAGCTGTATTCAGCTGCTTCATCCCCACCTTGGCCAGGGGGAGTGGGGGAGCAGAGCCCCTGGGGCTGCAGCCATAGCATCAGGAACTGGTACTGAAATTGCTCTTGAGAGGAGTAGCAATGGAAATAAGAGGGTGGGGTTGGGAGCAAAGCAATCAGTTGCTGCTTTGCAGATTCTAAAGGGGTTTAGTTACTTCAAAAAATGGAGTACCTACAGTCACTTTAGAGTTCTCTGACTGTGCTGTCTCTTCTTCTGTACTGGTGGAAATTGAGGAAGCCTCGCAGAAACAGTGGGGGTTTCTGGCTATGGCAGTGCACAGCATCATTGTCTGGAAAACTCCATGCCAGTAAAAACTATTAGAGAAAATTCTAGGCAGCTTTTAGATATGGAGAAGACAGAATTAGAAAGCATGAACTAAATGCTGCTGTTACTCCTCTTAGTCTGTGCTGGTTTCTCAGTTTTATTAATACTTGAATGTTGCCCATGACAACAGATGCTCTTTTCATTGTTGGCACGTGGGACCCATATCTAGAGCAGGAGGGGCACTGCTGTGTGGGTTAGTGCTGTGCTCTGCCACCCTGGGCAGGAGCCAGGAAAGAATATGCTGAGGGCACTGTGGTGTTTGCACTGCTGAAAGTTAGTCCAGCTCCTAAACTATGTGAGAGCCATGAAGAATGCCCAAAAATTTGATGATCCTTCAGTGTGATATTCTACAGACAATGGAATATGGCCAAGTGTTGCAGATTTTAGAGTCATAAATGCAGCATTGTCCACATTTCTCTTCCCTCCTCCCCACCCACCCTGAGATGATCTGACAGAAAGCAAACTCATATGGGGGTAACATTGTTCTGGACTGTAAATGGTGCATACTTTGCTTCTCTTCATTCAACACATTGCTTTTTCTGTGCACAGTCTAACTTGACTGTTTCTTTCCCAAATAAATGCTATTGTCTTGTCTCTTTAAAATCTTCCCAGCCACCACAGAAGCCCACTGAGATTCAGACCAGTGCTGGTGACCTGGAGGCAGCCACACTGTGTGTTAGACATGGGAATAGATGGATGAGGATTGGTATTTTCATTTTCCAGGGGCACTGTGCAGAAACAGCTGTCCAGTTCTCACTGAACATGGGTGGAGTATGAATATTGAACATGGATACACACAAATCCTTGGCATAAGAGCCTGTGATTAACTCTGTGTTGTCCTGTTCTAGATTTATTTGCACAGGGAAAGGTGTAGTGCAGTTTTCTTTTGACAGGAGTGGGTAAGAAACAGTTGTCATGTCAAGATGGAGCACCAGGGTAGTTTGAGCCAGTGAGGTGGTTGCTTTGTCTTTGAAACTGCACTCAGCGTGGTTGGTTATTGCTCAAACGTGTGCTGATACAACAGTGATGGCTCTGTGGGGGAAGGTGGGGAAAGTCTGTGTTTAACTAACTGTTCTCCTCTGCAGGGAAGCACCACTGCCCTTTGTGCCACAGGCCTTCGGAACCTGGGGAACACGTGTTTCATGAACGCAATCCTCCAGTCACTCAGGTACCTCCAGGGCTCTGCCCTCACCTCTGGCAGAGGGGCTGGCTGCTGGGGCACTGGGCAAGTGAATCTGGCAAGTTACCACTGGACAAGAGCATGGCTGGATCTGCAGGAATCTGCAGATCTGCCTGTGGGTACCCCAGAGTTGTGTCCTGCGGTGTGAGGCGTGTTCCTGTGATGCAGCATTCCCAGGAAGCCTGTCTGCAATGCCTGCCATGACCTCAGCAGAACAGCAGACTGCCCTTCAGTACTGAGACTATTGAAATATGGTGGTGTTTGTGGTCTGTGAAAGCAAAGACAGTCTTTGAGATGGGGTTTCATGGAAGTGAGCAGGAGAGCAGGTAGACTGAGCTGTTAGACTTCATTTCACCGCTACCAGAACCAGCTGCTCTGCAACTGTCCCTTTGCATTGCTGAATTTGCCTCCTTTGCTGGGAGACTGAGTTGGGCTGTAGCAGGGCTAACCAGGCTCCATTCCCATCACTGAGGCTGCTCTGGCAGGAGCTGAGGCACACGTGTTCCATCACTGGCACTGTGGTAGCAGAGGTCAGAATTGAGAGGTGGTGGTAGACATGGAGTCAACGTTCTCCTCAGCAGATGCAGGCTGGGTTGTTTACCCCAAGAAATGATGCCTCAGTCTGTCATGGTACCTCTTGGTCAAAGCAGAGACAAAGTGTAATTATTTTAGGTATCTGGGATGAGGATGATATTTACAGATCTGCTCAGTTACTCACAGAAGATGAGTATTTGCTACAGTATTCCTTGTATCTTGCACTGTTCCTGATTGTCCTCCTCTATCCCTGCAGGAAGCTGCATTTCAAAGAACAGGCTCCAGAATACATAATAACATCTTTTTTTCTCTGCTCTTTAAGGATTTCATTTGTATTTCCTTTTTCCTAGTAACATTCAGCAGTTTTGCTGTTACTTCAAAGAGTTGCCTGCGGTGGAGCTGAGGAATGGGAAGACAGCAGGCCGGAGAACTTACCACACCAGGAGCCAGGGGGACAATAATGTGTAAGCTGTGTGTTCCTTGTTACACTGAGCTGGGCAGGAAACAGCCTGGGCAGCAGAGCCCCTGCACACTTGTGATGGTGCACAGTTCACAGGTGGCACAGGAAAAGAGTGTCCGTACAGAGAGACTGGTATCACCTGCAGTTGCTGTTTCAGGTGTGCTGCTGAAAGGGGGGGGGCAGCTGGAGTTTAACTGCACCTCAGTGATGCTCAGAAGTGCTAGTTTAGATGTACTCCAGGCATTATGGTGCTTAATTCCAGCTAAAATACAGTCATGGATGTGGCTGCAAGTCAGCATATTCCTACTACTACAAAAAAGGGTTAGAAGTGATTCTCAATCTGTGGCTTGCTACAGCAAGTGTTTAAGGAATGTTAGCAGAGTAAAAATGGCCAAAGCTGGATAGATTTCCAGGGGAGTCCTGAACATCTGAACTGGAGTTTTCCTAACCTGTGTGTCTCTCCAACATTATGGGTAGGAATTTGCACACAAAACCTTTGAAGGTACTAGAAGGGGTATTTACCCAGTCATTACAGTCTTAACCAAGCTAATGTCTGATGAGCCAAGTAAACCTCTAAGGGTTGTAACACAAACCCACATTAACCTTTTATTTTCTTTCCAGTTCACTGGTGGAAGAATTCAGAAAGACACTCTGTGCTTTATGGCAAGGAAGCCAAACTGCATTTAGTCCGGAGTCTTTATTTTACGTCGTTTGGAAAATAATGCCAAATTTTAGGTAAGTTTTGTAAAAAAATCCCAAATCCATATTCTTGATTACAAACTTGTATTGCTGGTGTCCTTCTCTAAAATGGGCTGCGTCTGCAGGCTCTGTGCAGCTTTCCATATGCCTACAAATACGCTTTGAAAAGGATATTTGCTTTGACTGACAGTTTTGTGTCCCATCAGTAGTGCTTGCTGGTTTTCCTGCCCTTCTACCACATGCTACCTGTGGCAGTGTCAGAGAGGACAAAGACCTCAAATCAGAAACAGTAGTAGTTGTACCTTTGAGCCAGTGCTCCAGAGGGTGAAAGAATCAAGATAGTGACTGGTAGGTAAGTGCCAGGTGCAGGGTGTTGACAGAACCCAGCTTGGCTGCAGTAAGAAAGTGATGTGGTCAGATTAAAAAAGATACAGCACCCTAAATGCAAACATACTGGCTGAAACTTCCTTGATTCTCTCAAAATACTGTAGTCACCAGCTGGACATGAAATGAGGGCTCTGAGAGAAGGATCTTGTGCATAAATAGGCATTTTGTGCCCATACTGACAAAACAGACAATAAAAAGAAAAGGAAAAGAGTTACCAAAGTAAATCGAAGTATCGTTCCTCTCCAAGGTCTCCCTGTCCTGGCCCCTGAACCTCTTTCAAAGGAGCACTGAACCTGTTAGGATATATTGTGATGAAGGTAAGTTGCTCCATGTTCTCAGGTAGTAAAGATGTTCTGTTATCTGTCATATCTCCAGCAGTGCTGAAAAGATGCTGTGAACACACAACACAAATCTGTTTATTCTGTTCTTCACACTCCCAATTATGTTTCACTTGGCTCATGAGAATCAAGGAAGTTCAATACCAGTAGTTGCAAGCAGTGACCAAAACATTACAGGCAAATGAACATCAGCCATAATGTGCATGACCAGTTTCCCTATCACAGTCTTCACTGTAATTCTTGTTAGATGAAGCGAGGAACCAGTTCATTGAAGTTCCTCAAGCACATTTTCAGCACTGTGGATTCTATCACAGCTTTTAAAAGAAAAAGTGCTGTTTGTTGGGGTTCTCTCTCTTCCCTTTTTAGTCCCAGTTTTCTGGGAGCCATGCCCATGATTAATGGATAAGGGAACTCGTAAAATCAGATTGGAGAATAGAGTCAGCTGCTTAGCAGGTCCCCACTACCACATGATCCAGGGGGAAAATCTGAATTTGTTCAGTGCTTAATTGCACCTTGGAGAAGCTGCAGTCCCAGTTCTGCCATGTGCACTTCTTGGGACACTGGGAGAAGCCAGGTGGATGTGTGGTGAAAGAAAGCCAGTAGCATGTTAGCAGCAAACCAGCCACTTTGGCATGAAGCCTGAAGTGATGGGGCAGCGGGAGGAAACACTTGGAAATGCAGTGTAATTGTTTTAGGCCAGAGAGATTCAGGTGCCAAAGGCACGTGACGCTGCCTGGAAGGATGGTGAGTGAGGTTCTCCTTGAGGAGGTTACAGAAAGAGCTGCTGCCCTCCATGCCCCTGTGTGTCATGCTGCACCAGGGAGCAGAGAGCATCATTTGTGGGTGCTGTAGGCACAGCTGCAGTGCCTCAGGGCTCTCCTGCTGCTGTGCAGGTCCTGCTCCTTGGCTGCTCCTGTACTGTGTGCCAGGAGAGCTCCGGAGCCTCATGCCGAGCTGCAAGATGTGTGTTTTGCTGATTTACTGCTGGATAAATAGTCTGCTCTGTTTTCCTGGTAACTGTCCCTGTTTGTGTCCTGTCCTCTTGCCAGTGGGAAGAAGAAAGTTGGAGGTGGGCTTGAGTTGAATTGCTTCAGTTTTGTTGCACAAGCAGACTGTCAAGAGAAGCTGTGCTTTTTACTGAAGGGCTCTAAGATCACAGTTAATTTTAAACAGTGCATTGTCCATATCACCATGTCCTTTTAAAGATCTGTAATCTGTACTTTTTAACAAATCCAGAGGATTTTCCATCTATAATTAGCATAGTTGTATGCAAGTGTAAATACATGCACCATGAGCACAGCCAACCATGTGGAATGATTCCAAAGGTTTGTTTCTTCAAACTTGTTGCAGAGCGAGTGTGCCACGTACTTCAGAGCTCTTTTATGAGGAATTCAGTGTCAAAAAGGTGTCTGAAGCAAAGACTTGCCATAAATTTATTCTTCAGCTGTTTAATGTGGTTGTTGTATGTTTACTGCAGATATCTGTATTCAGTAAACTATGAAACCCTGTGTTACCTCAGCAACTTCCAAACTGCAGAATTAACATGCAGTTTTGATGAAGGGTTCTGTTTTACTCCTTTGTTTCGACAAATGTACAATTATTTTGCAACTCCGGTTGACTAAGTCCTATTTTGGCTGTACAGGACTGTGGCCTGTTGAAGCACAGCAGTGTTTCTGTGTGCCAGTTTTTGTGTTGTAAAAGGTAGGCAGTGCTGCCCATGTTTTTCAGTGTGCTGTACAGACTTGTTAATTTATTTTAAAGCTTCTAGTTTGGAAGAAAACATTACTGTAATCCTCCCAGGTGAAAGGCTTTATTTAATTTTTATTCTGCTACCTCCTAGCAATACATCCCCATGTCCCTCCCTAAGCACATCAGCCTCACATTGCACCGAGTCTGTTCTCAGTTCTCTCCAGCTCTGGGTGCTCTGCCATGAGTTTTGCAAACCTTTTTCTCTCCCCTGAGCACTGGCATAGAAAACCCACTGGTTACTCTTTCCCAGACATTCCTGTGTGACAGTTATTGCCAATACTTGGGTGGAGTAGTGAGGTGGAGAAGGGACAGGGCAGGCCTGATAAAACAGCCTAAAAGAAGGGACAAGAGGAAGAGGCAAAGCCAGCCCCTCCTCTGTAGGGGTTTTGGTAGCTTGGCCTACAACAGCTTGCACATAATTATGTCAGTGTTGCACAAAGCTTTCACTGTTTCCCTATGTATGCTTTCCTGCTTTGTCTCACTGTACAGCTTAATGGCAAGTGAACAGCAGTTGTTTGTTGAATTTGATGCATGATTTAGCTTAAATAACTGTAAAGGCACATTTTACCCTGATGACTCCTCTGTTCTCCTGGGTAAGTTTTGGCAGTGGTGAGAGAATGGTGATGGAGCAGCATTGCTGCTGAGGGCAGGGCACAGCTGAGCCTGGAGCCCCATCCCACCAACTCCAGGGGCTCAGGAGGTGCTCTGAGTGCCCCACCATTCCCTCCCTCCCCCTGCAAATGGTGTGGGAGTTATGCAGGGGAGGTGTGCGGTTCTGAGCATGGCTACAGATCCTGGCCTAGAAGAAATGATGCTCTTGTCCTAATCATTTCAGACTTCGTATGGAAACAAACCCAGAGATTAAATCCCCTGCCTTTGGTGGGGAGGGGAACAACCAAGCAAGCAAACAGTTGGTCCTGCCAAAGCAAGTGGGATTAGTGGCTGCATGAAAACCACTCACAAATCCTGACTGAATCCCACATGAGCAATACATTTTGTGGTATCTTTCTTTTGAATCTGACCAGGTTTGAGAATACAATATGTTGACCATAATGTGTGGCAGATTCAAAGTAGGGGCAAACAGTGCACTGTCTGAATGGGATTCATAGCAGTTCTGCTGAGGAATGAATCCAGTCCAGTCAGTGCCAAAGCAAATGGAGGGGAAGTCCCTGCTACCATTGTGTACTTCTAATTACTGGGGTGCTGCTGGCACAGGCTGGGCTGGGTGAGGCCAGTTAACATGGCCTAGTATGCTGTGTTAACCCAATTCCTGGGCAAATGGTAGGTGTCTGCTGCTCCCTGTTGTTTTCCTATCTAAAAAAATACATCTTCTTAAATGTTTCTTCATCCTCCAAAAGAGACCTGCAGAGAGCACGAGCTGCAAAGGACCAAAGTCACTTAATCAGTCCAGACATTGCTGTGCCTTCCCAAAGGCTGCTTGGAAAAGTGTGTGTGTGTGTGTGTGTGAAGTCTGCTCAGCGTGATTAAACAAGCAGGAGGTTTTGTCCTGCCCCTGGTGCTGTGTGAGACCCCCAAAGCAGCCTGTGCACTGTGTGACTTGGTGCTGTTGTTCCCTCCTGTCCCCAGGGGATACCAGCAGCAGGATGCCCACGAGTTCATGCGGTACCTTTTGGACCATCTACACCTGGAGCTCCAGGGCGGCTTCAACGGCGTCTCACGCTCCGTGATTTTGCAAGAAAACTCCAACCTCTCTGCAAGCAACAAGTGCTGCATGTAAGGAAAGGGGTTTCATGTCTTCAAAGCCTTCGTGGTGGCCCTGAAATTGCAAATGTCCTTGGTTTAAGCTTTCTGCAGTGCCCCTGTAATGTCAGGAATTGCAAAGCTGCAGGTGATGAAGGATGAGCGTTCTGTAGGATCTGGGTGCTTCCACAGGGACGTGTCTAGATCAGCAGATTTGTAGGTGTGAGTGAGCAGACAGGCTGAGTTGGTAGGACATTTTAATAATAAGGGTGATGGATGGGCCTGCATGTTACAGGAGCAAAGAACATGGCCAAGTGTTTGGATATTTGACTTGTCAGCAAAGCTCCTGGATTAATGACTGAGCAATGCACTCACAGCTGGAAATCAGTTTTCCTCCACATGATGTTGTTGTATTTGCATATCACTTGACACTTAAAGCTGCTGCTTTTTTTTTCCTGGGTAATTTTGATTTTCATGTTCCCTGGAAACAGAGGTGTCATTTGTGTGTTTCACTCATCTTTCTGTCCTTAAAACACTGTTGTGTCTGAATTGTGTCCCAGCTCTGTTTTCTCTCAGATTCGAACTGTCACAGAGAGAAAAGCTTTTAATTTGCTTCAGGAAGGAACATTAAGGGAGTTCAGCCTGTACATTTGTCCCTAAGTCCTTGATTCCCTCCATAAACCTCGAGTGAGTTTTCCATTGCCTGTGCTGATTAGGACACAGTAAGGCAGGGCTGAGAGAGACAGGGTTTTAGAGATGCTTCATTTGGGAGAGCCTGGACTTCAGACTGTGCCCTTTACTGTGTTTGTTGCATTGCTGATGCTTAAAAATCCCACAAAATAATCTTACAATGTTTGTAGAATTGACATGTATGTGAAAACTAAACCACTTTCCTTTTGTCACCAATTTGAATGTCACAATCCAGGGGGAATTTAAACTTTGTTCACCCATCTACTGTAATTTTGCCTTGAGAATGGCTGTTCAGATGCACAGGGAGGTGGAGTGAGCTGTGCTCTGCTGAGGGCAGAGTAAGGTCACAAGCACTTACAGGCCTCCAGTAAAGTAATATCTGTGCTGCAAATGCTCCCTCTTTGTGCCCCAGTGTGTTTGAGGAGCCATTTGCTCCTGCTCCAGCAGCCTTCAGGTGAACTGCAAAGACACAGCTGGGGTGCAGGGCAGGAACACGGGTCTGGAGTGTCAGATCTACACCACCAACCAGCAAGTTCAGCAGTTTTATAATAATGTAACTTAAAATTTGTTTGGTTTTTTTTTAAAAAATTGGACTATGGGAAGCAGACCCATTACATAGCCTGCTGAAAAAGTGAAGTAGGAGAGTAGTGAAAGCTTAGAGTACAATGATGATATTGCACATTGTTTATCAGGTCTTAATGCAACTTCAGCTGTCTTTGGCAGTGAAGTGCACCAGTGTGCTCTAAGAATTCAAAAGGACTTGTAACAAAGGGTGTAGAATTAAAACAAAAATATACTTGACCTACCTAGGAGGGAAGAATTCTTGTTTTAGATACCTCCCTAATTACGGTGTTAAAATACTGTAGCTGTGTGAGCATCAGGTACAGCTCCACTATAGAAATGACACTTGGAGTCTGAGCATCTGCTTAGAGCACACAGAGTTCACCCTTCCTTTAGGTACAAGGTGAGGCAGAAGTGGTGTGGCCGCTCAGTAGCTGCTGTGTAGCCCCTGAGGGGCTGCTCTGTGCAGCTCTGGGTGAGTGCCCTGCCAGGGGGATGTCTCAGCCCCTGCTACCCACGGACAGCCAGCTGGTGGGAGGTGTAAAACATGCACCAGGTACTGGGAACTGAGCTGACTGCACCTCTCTGATGTGGTTTGTCTAGAAACGGAGCATCTACTGTTGTCACAGCCATTTTTGGAGGCATTCTTCAAAATGAAGTCAACTGCCTAATATGTGGGACTGAATCTAGAAAGTTCGACCCATTCCTAGGTAAGGAGTCTCTTGCTTTCAAAATACCACCTGACTTAGGGCAGAAAATAAACCTGGGCCTTGATGTATTTGGATGCCATGTGACTGACCCAGAGTTGCAGCCTGGAAAGACCAGGCATTGTTTTACTCACGGTTTATTCATTTATGTTTTGATCTTTGTTTTTCTAGACCTTTCGCTAGATATTCCAAGTCAGTTCAGAAACAAACGTACTAAAAACCAGGAGAGTGGACCAATGTGCACGCTACGAGGTGAGGGGGCTTGGGCAGTGCCACCATCCCCAGCGCTCAGGGTGCCCCTCAGGCTGGGGGGTCCCTTTTCCCACGTTCTGTGGTGGAAGGTGCCAGAATCATTGTCCATGTGGGCCTTACCCCAGTCACCGTGTCCTGGCTCTGCCACCATAAACTGGGGCCAAGAAGCCCCTCAGGAGGGCAGTTAAATACAGAGGAGGATTCCAGCAGAGGTTGTTCTCTCTAGTCAGAGTGTTTCCAGTGTCTCTCAGTCTTCCCATCCAGCTCCCCTGCCCTGTTCCCTGTGGGATGTGCAAGGCTCAGTGCTTGGAGCCACGTGCCCCTGCACACAGGAGGGGGGTTCTGCTTCTCAGACAGCAGAAATGCAGCCCAGCAGGTCGGGCAGCAGGGCTCTTACTGACCTGGTTTAAAAGCATGTTGAATTTTACAGATTGGTGAATATACTTGCTGCAGATTGTGCAATACTAAACAAAACCCTGCTATTGTCTCTGCTTTGTATCTAAAGCCAAATTACCTTTCGAAGCTGAGTATTCTTTGTTAGAAAGTCACGTAGCTCTGTTTGAAAACAGTTGTGCTGAATGTGGGGCAGAATTTTGTATGAAAAGTGGAGATTTTGTGAATGTCTTTTTTTTTTTTCTCGTCAACTACTTATGGCTGTTTTTAGGAGTAGGAAGGCTGCATGTCACAACATGGTGTTAAAACACAGATTACAGAGGTTTTTGCTGCACAAGTGGGTATAGCAGAATGGCTGCAGCAGATGTGCAAACCTTCCCTGCTGTATTTGTTACAAAAACCTCTTCATGTCATCTCGAATCTGGTTTCTTTGTGTGGCTGTGTCAAGTTTTTGTATCCTGTTCTTTTTTAGATTGTCTTCGCAGTTTTACAGACCTGGAAGAACTTGATGAGACAGAGCTGTATATGTGTCACAAGTGCAAAAAGAAACAGAAGTCCACCAAAAAATTCTGGATTCAGAAACTACCAAAGGTTCGTATAAGCACGGAAAGCACCGGTGTGACAATATGCCGAGGGAAAGAGTGGCTGAAGCAAGAGCTGACCCTGGGCAGGCTGTTGCAGGTGGCTGGCACTGAGGCTGAGCCCTCCCTGTCCCTCTCCCTGTCCCCTGCAGGTGCTCTGCTTACACTTGAAACGCTTTCACTGGACAGCATATCTGAGGAACAAGGTCGACACATACGTCGAGTTTCCCTTACGAGGCCTAGACATGAAATGCTACTTGTTAGAGGTAAGCAGGCTCACCAACCCTCTCTGCAGACATTTGTTTCGTGGCATGTGTTACAAATCACAGTAGGTGCTCTTGAGATTTGAGGATCTTTCTGTTTTTCCAACCCCACAGCCTGAAAACAGCGGCCCAGAAAGTTGCCTGTATGACCTCGTGGCTGTGGTTGTGCATCATGGCTCAGGGTGAGTACAGGGAGTCAGCCTGTGTTGGCACAGACCTTCTCCCACTGAAGTACATGCAGGGGTAGTGAAGGCTTTTCTGTCCCTAGAGAATGTATTTCCACTGATGGGCATAAACAGTAATTTATAAACTGGCATGGAACTAAGTTTAAATTAACTTCAGATAGATCTGTAGTTACTCCTGAGAATGCCCAGGGGCAGTCTGTGGGATAATGACCAGAAGTGTGAGATGGAATGAAAACAGTCCCGTTCCTGTAGGAATGGCAAGCCCTAAACCAAGAGAATGAATCAGGGGCCCTTCCAGAAGTTGGAATGCCTCATTTTGAGATTCTTAGTACAAAACAGAAAGTACATTTGTGCTCAGGAAGTGTGTGAGCATGTTTGGAACAACTGCAGCCCCAGTGTGGACACTGTAAGAGCAGCTCCTCAACAGCCCTGCCCCAGGCCTGGCCAGTCGTCCTATTTTGAAATAAAATTGGGTGTTTTTTAACTTTTCCCACCCTTGACAGATCTGTTGAGAGAACAGTAGTAGGAACAAGACAGCTGTTATCCTGAGAGAAACGTGTTCCTGTTTAGGCAGTCAGTCTCTGGGGGTGAGCTGTGAGGGGAGTTTTCTTAAAGAAATGAAACCCCATCACAGCCTTGCTGATACCTGAATTTAAGTCTCAGTTCTGTCCAGAAAGCCCCTCCCTTTGCTTTCTCTAGAGGAGGGGTCTGAACCCTTGGGCTTGACTACTAAAGGCAGCCCATGTAGGAACAGGGGGCATCTGCCTGGGGCTTCAGAGTCAAAATGCCTACAATGGACAGCAAAGGAAAGAGGAACTTGAAAAATTGTCTTCTCGATATTCTGGGATTAGTTTGTGCTTTTGATTATATTTAGACAATGTGAGTCTAGCCCAAAAAGGGGAAGATTTCTGAAAATAGAGCACAGTGAGATTTTTATAGCCAATGCTTGAATAATGGACTTGATTTGCACATAAGCAAATATGGAGGTTCAGTGTTGGACAAAAACTGTGGGGTTTTAAAGCAATTTTTATATGAACTCCTCCCAGTCAGTGATGATTTTACTTAATATAAGGCTTTAGTTTGAAGAACTGGGAGCTCCACAGCTCAGGCAGGGGGAGCAGCTTCCTGACTGCTGGGGGGGCTGTCAGTGCCTGCCTTTCCCTGGCAGTGTGCCAGCCCTGGCTCACAGTGGGGCAGGGTGGGGGGCCATGTCCCCTGGCTGTTGTCCCCTCCAGAGGTGCTGTGTCCCCTGTCATTTCCCCTTTGGAGGTGCCCTGTCCCCTGTTGTTCCCCCCAAGGTGCTGTGTTCCCTGCCTGTTGTCTGTCCCACCCCGAGGTGCCTGTCCCCTTGTCTGTCCCCCTCAAGGTGCCCTGTCCCTCATGAGGGGCTGTGTCCCCTTGTCCCCCCTGAGGTGCCCCATCCCTTTGTCTGTCCCCCTAGAGGTGTCCTGTCCCCTGTTCTCCCCTCCGAGGTGCCCTGTCCCCCATGAGGGGGCTGTGTCCCCTTGTCTGTCCTCCATGAGGTGCCCTGTCCCCATCAAGGTGCCCTGTCCCCTGTTGTCCCCTCAAGGTGCCTTGCCCCGTCCCCCCGAGGTGCCCTGTCCCTTTGTCTGTCCCCTGCCCCCCCGTGTGCCCCGTGCCCTGACGGTGTTTCCCCGCAGGGTGGGCTCGGGCCATTACACGGCGTACGCGGCGCACGAGGGCCGCTGGTTCCACTTCAACGACAGCACTGTGACCCTGACGGACGAGGAGACCGTGGGCAAGGCCAAGGCCTACATCCTGTTCTACGTGGAGCGCCAGGCCCGGCCCGGGGCCGACAAACTCTGATACCTCCTCCTCAGTCTCACTTATCGAGTCCACGGGACAAAACATTTCCATTTCTCCATAAATACTTGATCCAAGACTTATTAATTTCATTGTGCACTTTTCGATTTCCTCTTGTGGGTTTTAGTTTTGTTGTGTCAATTGGTAGCATTTGACTTACTGAACTTGGACACAAACTAACTTTTTTTTTTTTTNCAGAAAACCTCAGCAGATTTTGATTTGCTGCTTTAGTTGTGATAACTCAATTTTTATATATATAGTTTCATGAAATAGTTATTTGGCTTTTTTATATTAATGTTTTCAGTTCTCACTTTCTAAAGGCACATTTACATCCAAGAAGCTTTCTGTCCTCCTTACAAGCAAGATAAATGTGCTTCTGAAGAGCAATACCCTCCATGCTGTTCCAGAGCTGTTATGTAGATACGATTTAATCTCTTTTGATCAAGGAATTGTTTGCACGTACCATTTTCCCTCGTGCAAGAAACTTAAACAGTGACCTCTGAGCAATCATTCTGTGTCTGCAGAAGAGAGGAGGTGTGGCATCGTTAAATAGACCAGGTAATTGCTGCTATATTGGTGTGTATTCAGGCTGCTGACTTTCAGGAATCATTGTAAATAAACAGTTGATTCAGTTGTATCAATACTGCAATTTAATTCAAGTAATCCTCACATATGGTCTTCCCCCCACTCACTTAAAATTTAAAACAATTACCTTAAAATTACCTGCCTCAATTGTGTTGAGATGTCATGTTTTTTTTTAACTGAACCTGATTTGCATTAGACATCCCTTGTTTAAGACTGTCATCCTGAAATTTGACCATGAACACTTGCTTGAAAACGTGGGAGACTTGCTGGCAGCGTGACCCCAGCCCTGTTTCCTGGGGGTCGTGACAGGTCTTGGTCTCAGTGTAGCTCTGCCTGCAGTTGAGGTGACAGGCAGAGGAGGCAGAGGGTGTTTCCAGGTGCTTTGCATGGAGCTGTTGGATCAGTTAAATGCAGACTGAAGGGAGGATGCAGCAGAGCCTGGCTGAGGGGGCACAGCCCCGCCTGCAGCTGAGCAGAGCAGCCTCAGGGCCTGTGGGGCAGCTTGATTCAGCCTCGAGGTGAACACGGGAGGAGTGATGCACTTTCTAAAACTTGGCTGTGCAATGGAGAAAGGCATGCTAAAAAAACAACCCAGCTTTTAGCTGTGCTGCTGTTCTGAAGAGGGGAAGTCAGTAAGGTGAAAAAAGGAGGGAAGAAAGCACTGCTGCCCAAGCCAGGAGTCTGACATGGTATCTGAACTGTGGCAGATGCTGCATTGCTGTCTCTGCCCCAGCCCAGCCCATCCTTTCCAGCCAGCCCCCTGTGCCAAGCAAGGAGCTGGGCACTCCTGAGGGATCCCAAGGGTGGGAGGAAGAGTAGAATATACCTGATAGAGAGTCACCATCAAGCAGCCCCTTTTAGGTCTGTTAGCAGCAGTCTGAAACAACAACTCCACCTGTGATTACCCATTTTAGTTAATGCTCCTGGAAGGCCTGGTAGTGTGGATGTACCCCAGCCCTGCCAGGGAACACTCAGGTGTTTGGGACTGGCATTCTTGAGAGCTTTTCCACAGCATCTTAAACCAGGAAAGGGAGAAAGTGGCTTCATCTGGATCTGCAGAAAGCATTCAGCATAGCTAGTGGTGTACACAGGTTAGAACTATATATTATTTGATACACAGTGACATAGATGGTGTTTTAATTAAGCTTAAACATTGCTTTAAACTGTAGGTAGTTTGTCACCTTCCATTTCTCCCTTTCCTGCAGGCAGAGCCTTTCTTATCACTGAGAATAGGTCACTGGTATTTACACAGGCAGAAAATGGTGTGAAATCGGTGTGGGGCAGGAGGAGCAGCATCACACCAGGTTACCACCCTCCCAGGAGCTGGGGAGCTGCATTTTGTCTGCAAGCTGCTTGCACTGGAGTCCTTTTGAGTTGCCCCTTTGCCAGTGCCAGGCTCAGGCCCCGGGAGCTGTGGGCCAGCAGCAGCTCAGCAGGCAGGTGCACGCAGCGTTCCTGCGAAACAGCGATGTAAATGTGCCTTTCTGTATCCTTAGAAATTTAAATTTGTAACCTTCAGCAACATTCACTTATTTTAATCAGCTTCTCCTTCCTTTTGGGTCAGAGTTGTGTTCTCACCTGTGCATTTCCTGGAGCCCCCCGGGGCCGTGGTGTGTCCCTGTGGGCACACGATGCAATCACAGCGGGCGCTGCCGAGCACTCACTCAGCCATATGCCCTGCTGGAACAAGGACAGTGTCAATCCTTTCCTAATTTAACTTTCTCCCACTGCAAACCCAGATGGACAGTATGAACAGTTTGTTGTGGCAACACAAGTATTTCTCTTCCTGGTGGAGAACTTTGCTTATCCACTGTATTCTATTCAGTGTTGGTGTCAAAAAAAAAAAGTAACTGAGCACTGAACCAGTAACATATACTGCACCTGGCCTAGTATTACATTTTTAACCTTACTTGTATATCCTATATTTATCTACTAGCTTGTGGGGGGGAATATCTCTTTCATTTAAGCCAAATGTTTCTTTTCTACTTACTGCTGATCATAGTACACACTAGGCTGGCAAGAATTTTTTTTCTTGCTTGTGACTGCTCTGCAAGCAGCAACTGCTCTCTACAGTTCAAAGACTTGCATATTTTTCACCAAAATTTGTCCCATCAAAGGTTGTCCTTTTGTTAGTAATTGTTTAGCCACGTATACAACTGGAGACAAGGTTTATGTCAAACAAAACTGCAACATGCCCAGCTCTCAGAGGTCACCAAGAGAGCTTAAACCTGAGACAGGCAGGGCCAGTGGACTTGGATCAAAAGCAGGAGGCGGTTTGTAAGGATTTTACTACATCCATGGAGAGTGTAACACGTGGTGTTCCAAAGTTTCCCCACCAATGTTTCATTACTGCTGTGTCTGTGTCTTACTGATGAGGTCGTTGGCACCTTGACAGCTGATTCCAGTGTGCTTTAGGATCTCCTCAAGTACTGTAGTGCCATAGTTGTAATTGTTTACCATTAAACTCTTTGTGTGTAATTTTCAGTGAGGAGTTACTGACTGTGCTCATCTTGTGTGTTTCTGGAGCATTTCCAGGATGAATGTGAATTATATCTCATCACACAGTGTGTTTATGGAAAATGTGCCATTAAAGTGTCTCCTTTCCTTAGAACATGAAACTCCTCTTGTCCTTCTCCAGCCTTGCAGAACAAACATGAGTGTCAGCCCTCTGAACACAGAGGGCAGGGTACTGACCCTCGTTCTGGGGAAAACACAATAAAGCAATTGAAGTGTTCTATGTACCACCTCTACCAGACTTTGCATCTGAACCCAAAGAGGACCTGCCAGTCCATTTCAAAGGACCTTGTCACCCAACTGCTGTAATTTTTGTCAAACTGTGGTGCATCCACTCTGGCTGGCAGGAGTCCAGCCTGGCACTGCTTACCTTGCCACTCAGCTCTGCTGGCTTTGGGGTTTGTTGTCATGTGGGTTTGGTTGGGGGCTTTAAATACTACCTTTAAAATAATATTCCTGTATGTGTAACAACTCTGAACAGTTTCAAAAATGAAGGTAAGTTCTTAAAAGTGAGAGTTGAAAATGCAGTTATGAGAATGAGGAACCAACCTGCAGGCACACCATTTAAGCTGCTGATTCCCAGTGACTGGCTCACCTGGTATGTGAAATCTCGTCCCCTTCTTGGCTTCACAGAGTGGTCATGGCACTGTCCAGAGCCTGTTTCTGAGCAGAAGGAGCAGGAATCTCCTCCTCATTTCAAGGAAAAGATTAAATGGCAAAGGATATGAAACCAGAAAGGCTGCAGAGAATGAACTGAACCAACTGCCACTGCTTTGTGTGCCAGCTGTGGGCAGGCAGTCCTGGCCCTCCAGCACTGCTCAAGACACGAAGGGCAGACTGTGAACAAATTTCAGGTCTTGTTTATCAGAGTAGAACTTCAAATTGCACGCTCAGGGCAAGAAGGAAGAGGTACACCTGGTCCCACACTCAGCCCTGTTATATATTAAACCACTCCTAATTAAAATGCACAGGTACATACAGTGTCCCAGCTCTTACAGATGCACAAGGCCCTTGAAAGCCCCCAGTGCTCTTTTGCTGTTTCTACTGAACAATTTCTTAAATGTTTTCCCTTGGATTTACACCAGGCAGAAGATGGGGATAAAATAGTCTCAAGCATTTTTGTTTCACAAACATGAAAGTTAAAGGGCTGCTTGTTGCTTTTAATTCCAACCCATCATTTGCTGTCGCATCATTTTTCTTCCAGAGGCAACTTCCTACTACAGTTTCCCCCACTACTGGAAAACAAATACTTTTACTGGTAAGACCAATTTTGTATCTCCTTTTTCCAAAAGGTGGAAAAAAGGTGTCTGTGATAACAGAGCTAAACCTACAAAACCGACCCGACCCCACTTGGAACCCTCAGGCTGACAGAAGACATCCATTTAAAGCACAAGCCCACACTGAGCTAAACATAGCCCTGCTGTTCCCATGTGTGTGTCATTCCTTCCCTCCTGCAGAAGGTGGGACACAGCCAGCTTTGTTTACAGCCCCAAATAACTGCAGGCCTGGAAACTGAACCTGCACAGTGTGTGTGTGTGGGGGGGGTGCCTCAAAGCCCCCAGGGAATTTTTCAGCTCCTTTTACAAGCTGAAAGTTCATTATCCAGTCCTTGAGCATGAAGCAAAAGTGCAACCTCACAAAAAACCAATGAACAAATAAAGGCCACAGTTGTTGTACACTGCAAACACAAACTGCTGCTCAGAAAGCCAAGTCCTCCAACTGGGAAAGGCTGGCACAGACACTCCTTGCAGCTGTGGTTACACCCCCTCTCCCACTCTGGTAACTCAGCACAAGGACTTTGCTAAACTTCACCAGTGTCAAGGGAAAAAAATCCCTTTTAAGGAAGCATTTCATGGCAGTCAAGGCCTGCTGTTCTACATCCCATCCCACTGCCTGCACGTTCCTTCTCCTTCCCCTGCTCGGAGCTGCTGGCCCAGCTGTTGGCCAAAAATAGCCCCATTCCACAGCCATATATGTGTGTGCAGGAGGCTCTGGGAGCCTGAGCCCCTCTGGCACTGCTGCTGCTCCAGCCCTGCCATGCACATAACCCAGCTGAACCGGGAGTGCCTCCTGCACCTCTTCTCCTTCCTGGACAAAAACAGTAGGAAAAACTTAGCAAAGACATGTCCCAGGCTGCTGGAAGTGTTTCAGGATCCTTTGCTGTGGTCTCTGCTGAACTTTCATTCTCCAGTGGAACTAAAGAAGGATAACTTTCTCCTGGGACCTGCTCTAAAGTACTTGTCCATCTGCTGGTATTCAGAGAGAGTCAAGGTGTGTAACATTGAGGACTGGATGAAAAACAGTTTCCAGAAAGACTTCTGTAACAGACATGAACACACTGTCAGTGATTTTTTACTAGACGTTTGCAACAGGTACGTTCTTTGGTGTGACTGTGCAGCTTCCCTGCCCTGAAATGAGTGAAGTGAGACAAGTGAGAGCTTCTTACTATCTTATTTTTAAAATACTCCATCCAACCTGCCTGAAACAGAGCAATGAAGTATGTGAGTGCTTTGACTTTACAATTTTACTGTAATGTTAAGTTCATTCTATAGTGGCAATAATGAATATTTCATATTGACTTTCCTTAAGCCTATTTTTTCCTTCTGTTTCTTAAGAATGAATAATGAACATGGGAAGGTGCAGGACTGCCTCCCACATTGCTGCCTACCTGAACCACACCATTCTGGCAGTGTCTGGGGTGGGGGCCTACAGGAAAGTAATGATTTCAAACACTAAACACACATCAGAAGAGCAAAGTTCATTAATCATCTTACTAAACATCTGATCTATTTCATTCTAAGAAAGAAGTATGGCTTTTATACTGAAATCTAATTCAGCTTCTTATAAACTACACTAAGGGAAGAGTAAAGCAGCTCAGGGTGCAGAGCATTTCTTGCAACAGCTTTGCTGCTACAAAGCAGCTCTAATGAAGGAAAAGCTCAATTCCCTGAGGAGGTTGCAAAGAGGGGGTAAAGCCAAGCCCAGGGCTGGCTGTGGCCCCAGCTCAGAGCCCACAGGGGGGGCAGTGCCTGCCTCTCAGGGGGTACCTGAGTGCCACAGCCAGCCCTCAGCTCCAGGAGGGACATGGAAAGGGCCAACACTCCCAGGATACTCCCAGGACACAGTGACAGTGACAGGGGAGAGCAGTCACAGTGGAGCTCAAAACAAGGACTGGAATGGATGTTCAAAACAGGGCATTAAGCTGTAAGTACCAAATTTCAGAAGTACCTGTTCTAGAACAGCTGATAAAAACCTGGATTAATAAGCAAAGAATCAGCACACCTGTTCCTACACAGGATAATACAAGTCCCTGCCCTTTCTTGCAGCAATCATTGAAAGTGTTCCCCTTGGGAGAAAATTCCCAGCATTCAAATGCACATTCAATATCCAGTTTTCTCCCTGAGTATGAAGTACTTTTATTCTATTGAAAGCACAAGGGATCTCAGGTCAGAGCCTTTCTTGACCCTGCCAGCTTTTTTCTCTAACTGTTCCTAACTGGAAAGGACAAGAGTAAAAAGCCAAGCTCATGCAGCTGACATGATTCCCTCAGCTCCAGAGGTGAAGTGGGGCAGCAGCAGGGACACAGGTGGGGTGCAGAGGAGGAGGAACGTGCTGTGTGCTGGTTTTTAAGGACAAATGACCAGGGTGCAGTGATGCAGGACCCACGTTTGCCCCCCACTGCTGCTGTGCCCCTAAACCCACGTGCTGTAAGCACAGACCTGCCCATGGAAGTGCTCACAGACACCTCACACTGCTGACAGGGTGCAACAGGCTCAGGTGTGTCCAGGGGGCTCACAAGAGCAACACCAGCATGGCCTGTGCTAATGCAGAAGCTGCTGAGCTGGAGAGGTGTGAGCAGGAGCCCAGACACTGCACAGGTTTGAAGGTTGGGGCAGAAGAGCTGCTCCAGTCCTGGCTCAAGGAACAGCCCTTTCCTGAGCATTCCCAGGGCTCCCAAGCAGCAAGAAAAAGCTTTTTTCCTTTGCTGCATCACTGTTTAACAGTGAGTTCTCAGCAGTTTCAGTGACTCAAAGGAAAATTTAAGACCTGTGTGGGGGTTCAAACCTCAACTCACAGGTGGCACCTGTTCAGTAAATCCAGGGAGCTGAAATAGACCCAAAATTCCTGAAAACCAAGAGTGGGAGTTGTCCTACTTGCCCACACACAGCAGTCTCTTCTCTCAGCTGTCCTCACCTTCATCCTGAAATGAGTCTCATCTCTACTGGGTCTGCACTCCCTGTGCCCCTCAGCACCTTCCAACACCCTGAGCTGCACCTCCAACAGGCCTCCACAGCTCCTTCTCCACTGCAGGAGAGCTGGAGGTGCTGCTGCCAACAGAAAAAGCCTTGCCATTAGTAAAGATTAAGATCTCCACATGCCCCACCTACTCGTGCCATTTTACCCCTCCTGAAGGAGATTTCTATTTACCCCTGACAGTACCAGCTTGTCCAAGCTCTGGGATTCCTTCCTCCTTTTGTCTCAGCTGTCACCATCATGTTTTCAGGTGCCCAAACCTGCTGTCCCTGACGCTCTCAGGATGTGGCCATGTCACAGATGAGTGCATCCTGCTGCTCCTCAGGAGCTGCCCCAAGCTGAGGACACTCAAGCTGGAGAACTGTGTGCGCATCACGGACCGGACCCTGCAGGCCGTGACTCTCCACGGGGCCTCCCTGCAAACCCTGCACGTGGATTTCTGCAGGAACATCACACAGGCTGGGCTGCAGACACTCAGGGAAAAGTGTCCCTCAGTCCTGCTGAGGGCAGAGAGAAGTGCCAACATGATCCCAGACAGCCAGCCAGACAGAAAGCTGACGCTCGAAAAAGCATCAAGGAAATTGGTTCAGCTTTAAGTGCAGCAAATTGTATTAATGTGCATGATCAGGGTGGGTATTTCACCTCACCTCAACTCTCCTCTTGGAGATCCATGGCTGCTTTCCTGGCTCCTCACTCCAAAAAATGGTGATTTATCTTGTAAAGGCTGCACTGGGAAAAGGCATCTCCCCCAGGACAGGCTTAAGGAAAAAAAATCCTTTGCTGTCTGTTGTTCTTTGAAACTGGAAAAGGCTGCACTGCTGCCACCAAACCCTGCAGCCTGGACACCCTGCTGTGGGTGAGTGGAATGCAGCTCACTCAGAAGGAAGCAGCAGTGTGTTTTATGGAGGCCAAATAATGATCTGACAGAGTTCAATAAATTGGATGGAATTTAACCAGGTTTCACAGTAGTCTGAGAAGGTGCAGTAAGTTTGATGGGCACAGTTCACCTAATTACTGATACAAAGACAAAAGCAGCATACAAAGAGGTAGAATGATTCACACAGAGGTTCCAGAACACAAACATTAAGTAAAAGCCTCCCACGGAGGTTCCATCAGGAGGTTCAGTGGACCCCACACCTTCAAAACTCCTCAGTAATGGGCAAGGGCCCAAAGCCAGGCAGATACTGAGCATGATTTCCACAAACATCAGGGCAGGAGGGATTAACAGATTTCTGTCAAAGGGCACATCCACACCCATCTGCCAAGGGGGACAACCACTCCCTGCAAGGGCTTTCCAGCAAAAGCCTGACAAGCAGCACTTCCTTAGTGATTAACAGTGGGAGATAATTACCTGGCTTTTTGATTCCATGAGGGAGGCACAGACTCAATGCACAAAAGCCACAGGTTGACCCTTTGCATGATGTAGGACACACCAGGCAACCTTTTCAAGCTGACATTCAAGGAAGCACAATATGAACAAATGCTGGTTCAGAGAACTAACCCACAGGAAGAGACAATGACTTGCAACCTGTAGCTTTAAATGCTAAATTAGGAACACACTGCAGACACTGTACATAAACACCCACTTCTCACTGCCAAGTACAAAACAAGGAGCTATTTTCATCTCAAACCACAGGGCTGTCCCTTTCCTGCTGCTCTGCTACACCAAAGTGGAACTACTGCAGTTCTGCAGGTGATGCTGTGCCATCTACAGAACCTGACAGCAAAGCCTGGCACTTTGCTTCTGCTGTATAAAATCTGCTGAGATACAACACCCAAGACTCTTTATGCCCTTCCAGACTTTTCCTGAGGAAAAGTTAAACATTCCTGAGTGCCACCTTCCTGTGTCCTGCAGTCACCTGACCCAAGCCTGACTTGTGGGTCAGTCTCAGTCCAACAACACAGAAAAACCATTGTGACCAAGTGTGAGTTCTTCAGGGTTTTGTTTGAACTACAGCCTTCCATTATTGCCCATTTTGTTCACCAGTTCTGATGTGGATTCAGAAGTGTGACTCCCAGAGAGCACACCATACACAGTCCTGCCCGTTCCTGCTGACTCTGCAGCTGAACCTGCATACACCTTAAATCTGTCCCATCCACTGTAATCCACTGAAGAACTTTATGCTTACCAAGAAAGGCAGGTCATGAAATGTGGGAGAACCAGTGCCAGTTCAGCTGCCACATCAAACAGCCCCAGGCTGTGTATGGACCAGCTTCACCCAGCCTGGATCCCAGGGATGCCTGCAGCAGTTTGCATTTTAACCCTGAGCCTTACACAGAGTAGGAGCACCTGCGAGTCTGTGTGTGTGTCCTTAAAGCAGATTTAGAAATACTAACTCCTGAGACACTGCTGTGCCCCATGAGGAGTCTCAGCTCCTCTGTTCCATGACACACCAGCTCCTTCCTCAGGACTGGCAGCACAGCAGGCCTGGCTCTCATTTGCATGGTTGGTAATTAAATCCACTGCAGTGACAGAGCACTGATGAAATCTGTGAGTTACAAACACATGAACTGGAATTCAACTATCAAGACTATCATGGTTTAAAAATAATCTGCTGCATTTTAGCAGCTATTTCCAGCTTAGTTTTGCAGCCTTACTACTTGTCTGCATTTTAATTTTTGATGTAACTGAAAGACCGTAAGAGCCAGTTTGTTCTCTAAGGAAATTTGTGACTTCTGATTCTTTCAGAAATTATTCAAGGATGTCACAAATTTCCAGTGATACATGTTCTCTAAATTCAGACAATGGTGTGACTGTAGTACCTCTCTAAAACAAAAAGGGCATGTGAAAAACTGCTGCTGAAGTAGAGCAGACTTTTTCCCTTGCTCACTGGCACCTAACCTACAGAACCAAGCCCTCAAGTCAGGGCTCAGTTCCTTAGGAATAACTGCTTTGATTTTCCAGTTTCTCACCATATTCTTTTTACCACAGTGTTGCTCCTTTAATTATTGTGCAGGAAATGCCTGGGGTGCCACAAGGACCAGCTTGGCCCTGGTGCCTCAGGACTGAAAGATTTATTTCAACTGCCTTTTGTTCATGTTTGAACACAAAGAATGGAAACGTGTTATCAAAATTCCACCTGAAGCCAATTTTTAGTGCAAGAGCAATTCTGGAAAATTGTATTTCCAGTTTCTCTAGGAAGGGGAATGTCAAACCATTTCAGCAGAACTACATACCTAGGGTGGTTTCTTCCCTCTGCAAAACCTGACGAGCCAGCTATGAACTCCTGAAAACATTCTTCATGGGAGACAGCAAAAATGGAAAGAACTTCACAGCTCTCAGCATTAGTGAATACACTCCCTGCTCCTTTCCATCCTGGTCCACAGAGATCCTTGGTACACTCTAATTTGGCTGAGCTAGGAAATAAACCACAGCATTACAGCAGCTTAGTCAAACAGAGCTGAGTTCTAGAGAAACACGTGACTGGTGTTTCTGTAAGAAACACTCAGGAAACAAACAAGGAAGGTAACTGAATTATTGCATCTTCGTAACTTACACATATTTAATGACACGACACTGTAAAACTCTGCCATTTCATTAACTCATTCCTAAAATTTCAGCAGGAACCTCATCCACCAGAGAGGAACAGAACTGGAAGTGTGGGCGGGAAGGACAACCAGCAGCCCCAACCCAGCACTCCCAGCGTGCAAAGGAGACTGAGCTGGACAGAGTCACTGATGTGGGAACTGGGATGTTGGCACAACTCCCACCTTGGACACACCACACCAGTTGCACAGAGTGCTGACAAGCCAAAACAAGGCAGGAATTTACAGTCACACCAGGAACCACAGAGCCTTCTGCTGCTCTCCAGCCCTCTGGGATGAAAGCTGTGGCTCTGGAGGAACAGAGGATCAGGAACAGATTTTCTAGCAGCTAAAAGATATGAGAGTGGGTTTCCATCTGTCTACCTTTTTGCCAGTTTTCTGTCAGGACTGTTTTAGGGGGAAGGGGGTTGTGGCTTTTTTTTAACTTTATAGATCTGTCTATTTATATACAGATGCTCAAAGTCTCACTACTTTGCTCTTCCCCCAACTTGAACGGGGATATTTGTTCATGACATGTTAAAATTCAAACACAATTTGTTGATACATTTTTTCAGCACCAATAATAACTTTTCTCACTTAGCAATCCAATTTGAAAACAGAGGCTATAAAGTGATTACATTTTACTCAGGGTATGATGGAAGGATGGAAACACCTCTATGGCTTTCTCTAGTTCCAAGCAGTTAAAATTCCATCAAGCAAAACCCTTTAATGAGCATCAGTATTTACCAATATCAACATCCTCTTTCAATTTACTACAAACTGCCTCCAAAAATGCCCTCATTATCCAAGAAGGCAACTGCAGAGTCCACATAAACTGCCATTTTTAGGCACAGCTCTGTTATTTTCTGTGCCTGATTGAAACAGGCTGACAGATCAGCAGCACTAAGACACATCAATGAAGTCCAGCAGGCAATAACACAGGCCTTAACACAGCACTTTCCCCTTTTATTTGTAATACTGTATTTTTTATGTATTACGCCTATAAATTTAGACACAGGGTGAACACACCCAGAACACAGCCATGGGACACCCAGAGCTCAGTGCAGTTTGGAATCACAGCACACAGTGAGGCAGGAAACAAGGTGTGCATGACTTCAGAGCCCTGAGACCCTCCTCCCCAGCCTGCTGACCCCCCACTGCAGTGCCTTGGCCACAGCTGAAAGCCTTGGGCCTTCTCCATGAGCCAACAACTAGTCCTGAGAGAATCTCACCAGTAAACCCCAGAGCTGCAGGTTCTCACAGCTCATCCAGCCCCCTGGAGCACTGTGAGCTCCAGCAGGGACCAGTTCAGGCTCAGACAACCAGGATGTTTCCCAATCCATCCCTGAGAATGCACAACAAACACATCAGGGGAAACAGCAGGAACTTCTGCCCACCCAGCCTCAGATGGACCACGTTGCCCCAGGTGAGATGCCAATGATACACGTTCTGGGCAGCCCTCAGGCCCCACAGCACCTTCCCCAGGAGCTCAGAGAGGATGAGGGTGGGGGGAATGGGGACAGACTCTGCAGGCCAACCCTGCTCCTGAACACCAAGCAGCAGTCCTGGGTTGCCACAAACCATCCTTTAGAGACACTGGGGAATTACCTGTGGCCCAGCAGTGCCCCCAGACACAGAGCAGAGACTCCCTGTGCAGTACCTGCCTGTTCCAAGCACAGATGAAGGTTCCAGGTAAGCCAAACCACGCTGATCAGAACAGCTGCAGCTGCAAGAGAATGAGACCAAGGGCACAAGTAGGATTGTGTACAAACCCCACAGCCTCGACCTACTGCCCTGTCACTGCCATTGGAATTTTTTGGTACTCTGACCAGGAATCAACTCTGTTGATCAATATATTAAAAATCATTTTTAATCCAAAGATTTAAAGGTTTCTGAGTCGAGGTGGCACCATGTCGTTACTGTCAACAACTCCTCTGGAGGAGCAAAATGTTTAAAGGAGAAGCAAGAAGGACTCAGGCATGACATGGACTTGCAGTGCAGCAGGAGGGACCCAGCCAGCCCTCAGGCACTGGGAATGCAGAGCAGAGCCACACACCAGTCAGTGCAGAGAAACATCCTGAGGTGCCCTGTCTGAACACTGTACCACCACAGTTTCCTGAGCCCCAACACACACAGTAAGGAGGCTGAGCAAACCAACATTCACAAAGGCATACAAGCGACCGATTCTTGAATTTGCTTTATTTTTTTTTTTTTCTGCATAAGGAACCCTGCACAGGCAATTCAAATTAAAACAAAATAAATATGTGAATATTCATGTAAAACAGTCCTGGCTAATGAACAATTATACACAATGTACAACTCTTCATGTTCACTGGGAGGGCTTACAAATGTACTATTCCCAACAAAAATGCACCAAAATGTCTCCATGCAAACTTATCAAAAGTGACCAAAAAAAGGAGAAAAAACTTACCAATCAGATTTTTTTTGTTTTGTTTTTCCTTTTTTCCTTTTGTACAATCACAAAAAAATAAAAACATCTAATTTTTTTTGTTACATTTAGAGTAACTAAATGTGGCCACCATCTATTAACATCTGGTTTTATGCTCCTAAAACATCTATGGTTACCGTAAAATCATGTCAACGATGAATTGGACTTAGGGCACTATTTGTAGTAAAAGGAAGATGGTTTTGTTCACAGAATGTTAATAATCTGTGTCTGAGCCCTCTGCATTGTCCACATTCCGGGAGAGCATGTAATTGTCCATGTCTATAGACCTGCAGTTATTGATTGCATAGCGCAAACGCTCTGCCATGATGAGTTGACTGGAGTAGGGTGGGAGCCTCAGTTGAAAGAAACAAGTCTGTGAGGTAGGCAAGCTGTCGTAAGGCTGTGGAGAGGGACACAACGGGGACACCCGTGAGTTCTGAGTGCAGGCAACAATGCAGCACACCCGTGTCTCACTGCTCCTCCCCTCCCCTGCCTCTGCCCCTCAGCAGCTGCACATTCTATCTCCACATTCCCCTCAGGAAGCAGACTGGCCTCCCTTGTTTACAGCATTCGTTTCATCCTTAAGTACGTGCAAACTTCTGCTGCATCACCTACTCTGGAAATAATTCGACCCCTGGAAAAGCTGATCCCACTCCTCAGCCCTCTGGAAGGTACCAAGCAACACTCAAATTCCATACCATAGTTTGTCCCAGCATTTGGGACACCTGACTGAAGATGACAGACAAACCACTGTTATCTTAGATTTTGTCACGTTTTTGATTCATGTTGTTCACAGAGAACGTGCTTTCACTGCACAACCCCCCAAAATAATGCCAAATGAAGCATCCTGGATGTAAAACAATACACTGCAGACTCATTGCAGTGGTTTTTAAATGTGAGAATTCACAAGTGGTCATGTGTTGCCACTTGCACAAAATTAAAAACAGAATGACAATTACCAAAAGAAAAAAAGAGATGAGAGCAGAAAATCACTGTGGGCAAGTTACAATAGAAGGTGGTTTGTTTCTAGTGCAAGGACTTGTCCTGACCTCCAATCACCAACTGCTCCAAACTAATTAAGATGCAATTCATGCAGCCCATGTCCTTCTACACAATAAAAATGTTTGGGGTTAACTCTGAGCACATCCCATTCCATACTTGTTCTGTAAGTTCACAATTACAGAAAACTGTCTCCTACTGGCAAAGGACAGACTATGCAAGAGATGAATAAAAAACTAATAATAATAATAAAAAGGACAAACCCAGCAACTTACCCTATCAACCTTCATGATTTGGAATCGCTGAGAGATATCAGCTGTGTTGGCTGGCAGTCGAGATCTTCCCGACACAAACCTCATGAAAAGGACTCTCTCCTCATTGGAAAACTCCTCCAGGGTGTGCCAGAACCACTGCACCAGCTGATGCTGCTCATCGACCTCCCTGTAGCGCACAACCTTCTTCAGAACTTCCACGGAGATTTCTGGCATTCCACAGACCATCTGCTCCAACTGCTTGGCAGTCAGAAGGGACAGCAAAGGAACAGGAACAATCCAAGACATTCCTTCCCTGACAGCAGCCACCTGTTGGCCAAAACCAGAGGAGACACTTGAGGTGCAATTGCCTTATCTGTGCCATTTCTGTATCATCCAAATACAAAAGTCACTTCTCAGCTGAGAAATGGGATGGAGAGACAGAACAAATACCCCCTGCAAGGGCTGCACTGTTTCTCAGAATCCTGGAGAATATTACAGGCATTTTTAATTGTAACTGCACATTAAAAAACATGTTTCCATACTAACAGAACTACTTAGAAGTACCAGCTGGCAGCACAAACGATGATGGCTAAACCTAAGAACTGTGTAAACACAGATCAGACTTTGTTCCACCTCAGGTGTATGGTAAGAAGGCCACACTTGTTCTGCAAGACTTAGGATTTGGTACCTCTGATGAGAAAGGGACTTTTCTAACCCAGATAATACCATGCATGCACCTGTATCCTGTCATTAGTCCAATGCTTTCACAAAGTTCACTGATCGGATGGCAAAATACACAGAAGTTTGCAAACAGGTAACAAACATTTCACAAAACGTATAATGAAATATTTTCAGCTTCTGTGCCAAAGCAGAAGAGAAAGTTTTAAACTGTTGGTCAAAATTATGTACTTTAGATATTCTTCATGTTGTCAAAATGTCCAATTATAATTGGACATGCAAAATTGCAGGTTCTTTTCTCTCTAATGTGAGACAAGCTGTGACTTCTAATTCTCTTCTGCCAACTGAGCAATTACTGGGAAAAGTAGGACTAATTTAAGAGAAAACTCCAAAACAGTTTGTGGGGGAAGAAAAGCCACAGGGATGCAGAAAGCCAAGCTTCTCTTATCACAAACTGTGAAGGAAACTGGGATAAACCAACCCCCTGTTCCCACCAACAGCAGGGATGGGTCACAAGGAGTCTTACCTGACGGTCCATTTCATGGAGTCTGTACTCAATTGCCCTCTCCACATACTCTTTCCTGTTTGAAAAGGTAAGTGGGATACTGTTCCCTCCAGGGATTATGGGAACCATTTTACCATCAGCACTTTGGCCAACAAAGGAATCTAAAGGAATCATCTGTGATGAAAACAGGAAAAGCAGAAGTCACCCTAAGTGATTCAAGTTTAACATTTTACTGTAAGTCATCTAATATCATAAACTATTCCAAATGCCCACAAAGCACTTGTTATGCCAAGAACAGAGACTGAAACAATCTAAATACTGAAGTGAAGGTCAATCTGATCAAGTAACCACTTCCAGAATAAACCTGAAAGCTTCAACTTTCTCATCTTACCTCATGGAAATTTTCTTCAGTAATCCCACTGTCTTCAATGTGAAGAATGCTGTTGAGGGTCTGCACATAGAGCAGATCTACCTCCTCCAAATCCTCCAAGATGAGTGGGATACAACAAAGTTGCTTCCAGACCATTGGAGCCAAATGAAGATCTAATGGCTTTTTCGTACGAATAGCTACCCCCATGAGAATGCCCAGGAACTTAAACTGCATGAGATGTTCATCTAAACACGCTGAAGGGTTAAAGAGAAACCTGAAGGAACAAAGAGTCAGTGAAAATCCTCGGGTATTACTTCTCTGCTACTTCCTCAGAAGTAGAAGAGAAAGCATTTCTAAGCACAGCACAGTAACTGCCAACACCCTCATCACCAGGAGTGTCCAAATAAGAACATTATTGTCATCTTTAGCTGCTCACACACTGGGGGCTGAGGAAGGCAGCACTCCTGACCACCCAGGCTGGCATTCCCATGTTACTCTGAATTCTGCCATCAACAATCCAGCAAGTTCATGCTAACACCATACCCTTTCCCCCACAATAAATAACAGCACAACCTGAAGGAAAAAAATATAATACTAGACACAATCATGAAGCCTCATCATTTGGTATAAAACAGTTAACAGATTTTGATTTTCACCCGCTACCATCTGCAATAAAAGCAAATCCTGCACAACTTACCTATCCCTGTTGTAGCCTACTTCAGCTGTAGCATTTGGGGAAGGAATGAGCAGGTCTACTATTCCAGTTTCCAGTTCCTTAAAGATCAACAACAAAAAGGCCTTCTTAGACACAGGAGTAACAAACTTATGTCAGAACTATTAAGACATTACAGCATTCACAACAGAATATTCCACTACAGTAATGATTATTCCTTACAAATATGAAACACTGAAGAGAAACTAAACATGGCAGGATGACTGTAAGAAACAAAGGCTTTTTTTTCTTTTCCCCAAGACCTGCCCTTAATGTCAGACTATAATGGTTATTTTCCTTTGGCTGCTCTGTGATACATTCCTGGTGCCTGTTTCCAAACTAATCAGAAACCATAATCATAAGCTCTTTACCCTACTGGTGCAGCTTTTCCAAGATCCAAAAAAATTCTGAGTTCTGTTCTGAACCCTCATCACACCTCAGACTGAAGGTAAACTGTCTAGGAAAGAACCCAAAAATAATGCCTGAAGCCCTTACCTGAATCAACCCTACTCTAATCTTACAGGCTTCAGAAAATCCACTACAAAGGGAGTTTTTCTGTTTCTTCCACCCTGCATTCTACCTCTAACTCCAGTGTTACCTCCAGCACTATCCACAGGTCCTCTCCTGTCCCAGACTAGGCAGATGGACTAATTATCCTCCCTAATCCTCATTCTTTGTGCTTTGAGGCTTCAGGAAGATTAAGGAGCAACCAAACCTCTGAAGCCACCATTGCCCTGAATTCCTCTCCTTGCTACAGTCATGGTTGTCACAGGGATGAGACACACCCCTAAAACCACAGGCAGAACGCATGAGCATTGACCCGCTTTATCTTAGTTCTGTAGGCTGGAGCCTCCAGGTCCTGGGGCATCTGGAAAGACAGCTGTTAACAACAGCCCCAAAACCAGGCACTTCCTGCTACTGATGATGTTTCCAACACTGAATCTGAGAGGTGACACATGTCTGCAGGTACCTGCCTGAGGTGTTCCTGCACTGTATGCATGGAATGAGCTTTAGGCACGGAATACAGAGCAGCTTCTCTTATAGAAGGTACTGGCTGGACGGAAGGGAAGGCTGCAAAATGCTCCCAATAATGTGTAGGGGCCATCTCAGAATTCCAAAGGGACTAATGTAACACTACTTATAGTGTGGCCTTATAGCATCAACTTGGATTTCTTTATCCTCAGAGATATCCCCAAGCAGGCAGCCCTGGTGCTGTGCTCAGGACTAAAGAACAAATGCCTGCTACGCTGCAAAAAGGCAATTTGAAAACTACAAGACACCAGAGAGAACAAAACCCCCGCCCGGGCATTTTGAGTTGCCAGACATACCTGACACATTTCTGTAATAGTGTCATCGAACACTCCACCCGCATCATCAGCTCCTTCTCCAACCAGTTTCACCTTCCAGGCTCGGGAGGGCAGGCGAAGGTCCGAGGCATTGAGCTTCACCACCTGCCTGGCTATCTGCACGAAGATGGGCTTGCACTTGCGCCCTCTTTGGGGAAGAACACACACACACAGGGCCACACAGCGTCACTCCCAGGGCAGGGCTAACACAGCACGCTGGCAGCTCAGGAGGTGGGAGGGTGCCGTGGCACTCACCTGGTGGATATCCTCTTCACAGTGATCTGGGGCCCGTAGTTCTTGCCCTGCACCATGGTCTTGCCTATGGAGCGCACCATGGGCAGGGTGTACACCCGCGGGGCCAGCAGGGGCCTCAGCTGGCCCTGCACTATCCCCCACGTGCCAGCGTTGTAGTGAGATGTGCTGTTCTGGAAGACAGCAGCACGAGAGCAAGCACGTCAGTTAAGGGGATTCATTCCAGTCTTTACAGAATAAAACCTTGCAGAGCAATCACTGCCACTCCAGTGCTTCAGGAAACAGGTTAGCACCTTTTGGGTTTAATTTGGAGGCTAATAAGCTTTTGGAAACTGAAACACTGACATGTCAGTGCTGCAAGTGAAAATACAGAGCAATACCTTGGCAAGGTTTGTTTTAATCCACAATTATATATATATTTACCTTTTTTTTTTTTTTTTTACAAAAAAAACCCCTACGGAGCCTATTACTAAGATCCATCTTTACCTGGCCAGAAACTCTGGCACCATGGCAGAACACAACACAGCCAAGCCAGTTTTTTCCCAGTGGGATTTTACCTGGTTGTTGGGACTGAGGTTCAGTAGTCTCCACGAAGAGTACATGAGGTCAGAGAAATGGTAGAGCAGCCTCAGCCTGGCTCTCACTGTGTGGATGCTCACTTCCTTCAGTGCCCCATACTGGGGGGGGATGGCATCAGGCAAACCCAGCTGCAAAGGCACCGACACACCTGCCCAGGAGGAGAAACAAGGACGGGTTTGACAAAGGGCATGGGGTTTGCTTCAGGCTGGCACGGAGTTCATTCTCCCAGGCAGTCAGCAATAGGACAAGGGGGCTTGAGCTCTGCCAGGAGAAATTTAAGTTGGATATTAGAAAAAAAATCTTTCCAGAGAGAGTGCTCAGGCCTTGGAATGGCCTGCCCAGAGAGGGGAGGGATTCACCGTCCCTGGAGGTTTTTAAACTGAGATTGGCCGTGGCACTGAGTGCCCTGAGCTGGGAAAGGGACTGGAGTTGGACCAAGGGTTGGACTTGATGATCTCGGAGGGCTTTTCCAACCCAATCCATTCTGTGATTCCATGATTCCATCCCCACAGCGGCTCAGCTGCCTACTGGGGTTAAACCAAGCGAGCAGCCCAATTAAGACTGAGAGCATGTGAAACGCTGCACGGGCATGAAGTTGAGCCCCGGGTGTTGAGCAATCCCTGCTGGTGGGCCGGGCCAGCCGCGGGTCCTCACCTGGGGCGCGCGGTGGCACCGGGGGCGCGGTCCAGGCGGCGCTGTGGCAGCGCCCCGCCGAGATCTGCCGCACCGTCTTGCCCTGCAGCACCGTCACCAGCGTGGGCTCCCGCACGTGGTTGGTGTGGCCCAGCCCCAGCTGGGAGAGGGGGACACATGGAAAAGGGGACAGACAACAGTCAGCAGCCAGCTGGGGTGATACTGCTAAGCTCTCTAAGCAAAACTTCAGAGTCAATAGTAAAAAAATTGTATTTATCTGCAGCATATACTGGGATTAAAAACATTTAACATACATACAGTCTTATATTTTATTTTTGATAAAATGTTGCATCTATACTCCACGGGAGTAGCAGATCCAGGTGTCAGAGACTTGAAACAGTGGAGACTTCTGGCAGGATCTTTTCCAGAGTGAGGAACTCAGGAAAAGAGTTCTAAGTCATCTACACTTGTGCTAAGTCATCTACACACTGCAACGTCTCACACAGACAACTGATCTCCTCCATCTCCTCTGTGCCACTTAAATAACATGTTTTGTTCTAGCATGTAAATTCCTACAATAGCTTATGACACTTTGTGTAAAGAGAAAGTTTACTGAGCCTCATACCATATTCTAATTTCACGTTCCATAGGTTAAAAACTTCATGTGACGAGAGTGTATTTTTTTACCACTCTGTATATAAAAAATATTTTGAACCACAAGGAAAATCACATAAAACAGCTTTCAGAAACAATTTCTCTGTATATTTTCCTAACAATTTCTTCTCTTCCAGAAACACAAAGTACCATATATATAAACACCCCCCCAACAAATCAAAAACAATTAAAAAAAACCCCAACTTCAAAGAGGTCCCTCAGTATTCTAAAAGACTTAATCAACTAGGCTTCTCAAAAACTCAATCCTCACACACCAGAGAATGAAATTTGCCCAAATTTCCTGAAACACCATCAGCTGATACACGAAGAGATTCTTTCTGATATCTGTAGCATGCAGAAGTGTCAAAAAGCTGAATTCCTTTCAAAAATTTGAGTTATACATGTGAGGAAGAAAAATGTATAATTTACTGAAGTTTTTTCTGGCTTTAAAAAAAATAGCACTCTTTTAAAAAAGTTAATTTACTTTTTCACCATGAAAAGCAACTAAAGAGTTCAGAAATCTTGTTGCCACCAAGCATAAACTTTATTACGTTGAAAAACTTGGTGATAGCTCAAGAATTGGGAAAAAAATATGTGAATTTTTTAAAACAGCTCGGATTAGGATAATCTGTCTGGAGTGTTCTGAGTGCTTTCCCAAGCTGCTATACCACATAAGAGCACAGGGAATAAATAAGAAAGCAACAGGAACTGCCTAAACACGACCGAGACAGATCCACCAAATACACCCGGCAAAGCGCAAGCGCGGCCCTGTGAGGGTCGGGCAAGCCCCGAGCACGTACCTGCCCCTCGGAATTGCTGCCCCAGGCATAGACATCCCCGGTGGAGGAGAGGGCCAGGGTGTGCTCTGCCCCCACGGCGATGTCCTCGATGAAGATCCCGGCCAGCACCGGCACCTGCTGCGGCCGGTTGTGATTGCGGGCGCGGCCCTCGGGCAGCCCGATCAGGCGATCTGGAACAGCAACACAGCCCGCTGGGCTCAGGGAGCACTGCAAGGGCTCTGCAGGCAGGGACACAGACTCTGCACAGTCCTGCAGCCAGGGGGAATGGAGGGGATGCTCCCCACAGTGCTCAGCAATTCTGCTACAGCTGCCTGGAACAGGATCAAACCCCACTACACCAAGACTTCTAGATCTAAATGGACAGTTTTAGAACACACGTGAATTAACTGGCCTGAGAAGTTTAATTCTCCTGTCCAAATGTTTAAACACACAGGCATATTCTTTATCAGACCAACTTTGAAGTAACCCCATGTTTTTGGACACGTGAAATTCAAGGAAATTTTAGGAAAATGCTCTTCAAAAAGGGAATTAGTAAACTGAAAGTCTGTCCTGAGATCAAACTACACAGAGCTACAAATCTGGATTTTAGGTGTATGTTAAAATTGCATTGCTGAAGTTCCAAAATTCAAGTTAGAGCAGCACATTTCTAAAAAGTAGCATTAGGGCAGTTGTAGAAATGTGTCCTACTATTCTTCTTTTTCACTTGCAATACACACAAGGCTGTGGATGGGAAGGTCCAAGGAGCTGATTTGCCTTACCTTGTCCAAAAGTATATACATGACCATCTTTTGTCAGTGCAACAGAGAACTGGGTTCCACAGGCAACCTTTTTGATTCCAATTCCACAGAGAATATCCACTTTCTAAGGAGTAAAGTGAAAGAAAACAACCTATTATATGGACATGAACAGAAAGCAAACATGAACTTCATCTGAAACTGCTGGTTCCAAAAAGGAAATTATTTTAATTCCCCTGTGCACTGCATACATTGTTGCACTATACTAATTAACACTTGGAAATTAGTACAGGAGACAGAAACACAGCTTTCCTTGAATGGAATCAACACTTTATGCTACGTACAATCATTCATAATGCCTTCTTTATTTTTTTTATAGAAGTGAGGGAGAGTGGAGGAAGTAGATGTGAGTAAACAACCTTCCCCTCAATTTCCAAAGCAAGAAATCTCTCTTCTCTAAGAGAAACCTCAGATTTTTCCCTATTTATATTACTACTGAGACAAGGACAGTATGAATTATGTGAAATTCTTTAGAGTACCAGGCTCAGCATCATGTGTTACCAGAATTATTAGTGCCAGATTATATTACAACAGCATGGAATTAATAATCTACCCTCTGAACACTGTGCAACATGTCTAACAACACTGAAAATTTATGCAAAGAGTAGTTTCCCGAGGAGTTCTGACCTGTGGTGAGGACTTTGCAGTGGAATTTCCCAAACCAAGTTTCCCATAATCTCCATCTCCAAAAGCCCAAACCATTGAGCCATCTGTTGACACAGCCACAGTATGATTGAGGCCACAGGCCACCTGGGGAGAGAAATATGTTACTACCACCAGTTTTGCTACCTTACTACTAATTCAGACACTCCAACTATGTCTAAGAAGAAAAATTAAGTAAAAAAAATAATTAAGTATCTTTGTAAAAGCATTAAAAATTCTCTTGCTTTTTAGAGTGTTCTAAAGACACTTAGGACACAGCAGTATTTTCTAGTGTTTGTCTCTCTCAGCTCATAGAACCAAAGGATAGTATTATGCTACACATGTTCCCTGTTTAAAAATGTAAAGAAGCTCAGCAATTCCTGCTTAAATTTGACTAAATATTGAAATGTTCAAACGTTAAAAAACATGGGCAGTTTTGCAAAAAGAGGATCAAGAGAGTCAGGAAAGTAATTATGTAAAAAATTATGCATAGTCAAATTCTGTCATCATAACCAGAATAAAAGCCAAGGTTAAGAAACAAGAACCGACCACTTAAATACATTAAACCCATCAGCTTTAAACAAAGATCCACTGCTAGTTTAGATAAACCACACCTGTCCAATCTGGTAGCCCTCCAGTGCTGTCACTCGTTCTGGAAGTTTCTTATTGGAAGTATTCCCAAGTCCTAACCGACCATAATCACCATTTCCAAATGTAAAGAGTTTGCCATCTGCTGTCACCACAGCCGAGTGTTTGAAGCCACATGACATCTGGAAGCAAAATAATCATCATTTTTACCCACATTTTAAATTTGGGGGGAAGATTATATTGCCTATTATATGCATGTAATATACATGGAGATTTTCCTCCCCTAAACTATGTTCACAGACATTTTAGTATTAATGATTTCTCCAGCAACCACCTCTTCTTTGCAATGGTAATGTTATGGAGGAGGACCAGGGGATATTTGCTGTGTGATTGTCTTATATTTATAAAGAAACCAGTCAAAATCATTGTTGGTACTTAGGAGGAGGTCCTGGTGACTCGTTTTGTAGGTCAAAGTCACTTGCCAAGGATGAAGAGAAGCTTGTAAATCATGTCTGTACTTCGATAATCTTTAGATCACCCCTCTCTCCCATGCTCTTCCTAATTTGTAGCCTTCTCCAGTATCATTCATTCAATTAATATCCCACATCAACAACGAGCTCTGTGGTATTAACACCCTTCAACCTGGCTCATAAAGCCCAGAGAAGGGAGAAGTTGCCAGTTTCCCTTCAGTGACCACAGTTACCAGCCCTGCAGTTTCAAGGAGACAGAAGACATTTTGGGACCTGCACCACTTCTTCCCCTTGCAGGGCCTCGATCTGCCGGGGCCGGCGCTGCCGGTCGCTGTTGCCGTGCCCCAGTTTGCCATAGTCTCCATCTCCCCAGCTGAAGACTTCCCCACTTTCTGTCAGAGCCATGGAATGTCCATCAGACCCACAAGAGGTCACCAGCTGTGTTACAACAAAGCCTGTTAAAGAAAAAAGGAGAACCCAAAGATTAGAATAACTTACAATAAACTCTTAACATGCAAGTGTTTCTAATGGCAGCCAATTAAGTCTGGGGAAGGGAATGAAGCACAATAACAGTTTTCTTCTTAGAGCAATTAATTCACTATTATTTTGAATACAACCTTCAGTTCCTCACGTAAAACTTATGCTTCTGTCCTGCCATTAGTTTTGGAATTAAACATTCCTAACTTGAGCAAACACTTTGCCCTGAAGCCTTCTGAAAATTCATGAATTTAAACATATTACTACTTAAATATTAACGAGAAATTAATAGCTAGTTTATTTGTTCATTGTTTTTTAATTAAAGATGACAGTATTTAATGTCCAAATCTGCAAAAAGAGCATCAACACAAATAATCCTGCTAACTGCCAGGATGCTGCTTTGGGGATCCCTCTCAAACCCAGCAGTGTTACCTTGCAGTGCTGAAATGACTGTTAAGACATGAAGATCGTCAGAATTTCCCTGTCCCAGTCGCCCGTAACTGCCTTCACCACAAGCCAAAACTGTGCCATTAGCCTGGATGACAAAGGTGCAATTCTGGCCACAAACCACCTGGTGCAGAAAGACAGGGAGGAATTTTAAAGTGTGTTAAACGCAGCAAAGATGTAATACCTGAATTACAATGCACAATTTCCTTTCAATTTGTTTTCTTTGTAATTAAGACAATATTATACCAATGCAATGTTATTTCAGAAAGCACATCTGCCACATGTATTATGCTAAAGCTGTGCAGGTATTTTCAAATCATGCTCATCTAAAGTAATTCTGTGTCGTCAGATTTCAGCAGCTTCTTGGTTTCAATGTCAGACAACTAAGATTTCATTTTCAGCGAAAACCCACGTTTTGGAGGTACCAACAACAAATTCAAACAACACCTTGAAAAGACATTTAGGGAGATTTTTGACAAGCTGTACAAGTGACAGAGAGCAAACCCATCAGCCCATGGCTGGTTCAGAGTGAGCACCTGCTGTGCCTGTGAGAAGGACGGCGCTGCCACGGGTATCATGACGTTCCTGCCCGCCTCGGCCAGCTGCCCGTGCCTGCCCGCTCCCCACAGGTACACGTCACACTTGCCCCCCAGGTGCCAGTCCTGTGCAGGAGCAGGAAAGAGGGTTTCAGAACAAGAGGGCTTCCAACGGCTTACAGTGTTTCAAAAGAATGAAAAACCCTTCAAAGCACCCCAAACCACCGGCTTCACTGACCTCTGGCCTTGATGTTGCCCAGGACATGATCTGCTCATCCATGCCATTGATCCATTTACTGTTATCCTACACAGCAAAAGCCACAGTTACCACCTTCAGCTCAAGAGATGCACGTTTCTTTTTTTTGTTATGTAATGCATATTTTCCTTTCTAAGAACAATATTCAAATTATTCTAAGCTATATAGCTATAAGAATGGATGTGTGCAGACTAACAATTACACTGCTATCTGTGACTTGCAAAAAACCAAAAACCAAACAAAATCCACTATGAAGTCATCTTTTCCTATTTACTGATGCTTGGGGCCTTTACAAGTTTCAATTACAAACACTAGCTTAAAATGTTATAACCTTGCTGATAAAAAATTCTTAATACAAAATTTCCATTTTGGTTTACATATCATAAGAAGTCATAAAGAAAACTGACACCAGCAAAATAATTTAGAGTAGGAATGTGCCAAAGTTACTCCTAAAATGGCATTGCAAAGCTCTGCATTTCTTGCTTCTATCACTTATGAAAACTACCGTCACAGTTTTGGGTTGGTTTTTTAATATGCTACTGACTTGTGCTCATTACACACACCCAGAGCAATCTCAGCAGTACATTCTAACCAGTTAATTAAAAATAAACTTACAGCTATCGCTGGTGCTTATATTAACACATATAAATCTTTATAGCACAGAGGTGTGCATTGTACCACGTGCTCAATAACAAGCTTTGCTGTTGAGACAATACAGCAGATTTTACCATCAGCAGAGTAAGCTCATCCTCTGGCACCGGCTCCAGGTCTGGAACAGTAAAGGACTCTGGGAACTGTGCTCCCTTGGCCAGGGCCTCTGCAGCCTTTATGGTGGTGGAGAAGCACTCGAGCCAGCCCCACTCGGTGGGGTTCCAGGCCGAGGGCTCGGGCAGGCAGCTCTGCAGGTGGGGTGGCACTGGGGGGTTGCACAGCAGCTGGTCCAGGTGAAGGCCCACGGCCAGCGAGGCCAAGCACTGCATGTAAGGGCTGTGAACCAGCTGGTCTCCACACACAACGTGGGGCTGCAGGGCAGAGGAACCAGACACGTGTTAGTCAGGTCAGAAACAGGAGGCCTTCAGGAAATACTTTCCTCCCTCCTTAATCAGTTTTTCTAATATTTAAAGTATTTTCAGATTAGGTGACTGGTTTTGAGAACACTGAAAGATATTTGCAGATAGGATGGAGGGAAGTCTTGTGGGTTGTCTGTGGTGAAAGACTGAAATCAGCTGAGATTTTCAAGCAGTGACTTCATGTCAGAGATGGATTTTAGATGCTGGCATTAGCTCCTCTCACCTTTTCATAGGCATACTGCTCCTGAAGCATGATGGGCAGCCTCTCCAGGAAGGCTCTCATGCAAGGAGCCATGTTCAAGCCCAGGACTCCCTGCTGCTTCAGCGCCGTCCTACACGTGGCCAGGACGTGGTTGGCAGATATCCACTCTGAGGTGCAGTTCACCACCAACACATCCTGTTCAACAGCAGGCACAGCACACAGGAGAAATTAAAAATCCATAAAGCGGTATTATTCAGCTCCACTGATTTATCACCAACCATCTTAGTTTCCACAGGGGCCAGAAAACACACAAGTTCAAATATTTCTGTCTCTGCTGGGGAATAATCTGCTCACAGCAGCTATGGAGTAGCCACCTCCATCTGCCACTTGCTCACATTCCCATGGCAACGCTGCCAGGATCACTCCAAGGAAGAACACAAACATGGTGAGAAGCAGAGCTCATTTCAGTGAATGCTGTACCCTGAAGTTAAGATTTAATTCAGATGCAACCTTAATTTAGGACTTGCCTAAATTAGGATATGGCCTCTGACGCTCAGTTGGAATTCAGAAGAGACTGTCAAAGAATTACAGAATACTCAGAACCACAAGCAGCATGACTCTTCTAACAGGAGCCATAACTTGTGCCATATGTATTCAAACAAATACCATCTTTTGGAATAATCAGCTGTTCTAAAACTTCTGTTCAGATGCCACCAATTCCTGACACAGCAAACACTGAAGTAAATTCTGCTGCTTCTTAAAAACTTCTGAGGTTGAGGCTGTTTTAGGTTAACTCAGATCACCAAATTATCTTATTTGCCGGGGGAAATGAAACATCCCTTCATGCTGCATAAAGGAATAAAAGAAATAAATCTGTCTTCTGTCTGTTTTCATTGTTCATTTACATCTGCTTCCATTAAGCAGAGAGGCTGATATAACCCATGTGCAGCATCTTTGTGAGTTCAGAAGGATTCCACCCTGCCCTGCTACATTAAACACAGGGTACTATTAAAAAAGCCCAGTCTTTTCATGATAAGCTGAAATCTAAAACAACAATCTTGAAAATGCAAGAGAGTTATATTTCTATAGGAAAAAAAAAGGGGGGGCAGGAGGGAGAAAAGAAAGCAAAGACAGACAAATGGCATTTTTAGTGAAAGAATGTCACTTTAAGCACGGTGTCACCTTGGATCTGTTGGAGCAGGCAGCTACTCCCACCTCAGGGATCCACACTGCAGTCTGGATGGCTCCCGAGCCTATGACAACACTCTGCAGCACCGAGCCATCCTGGGGACAGAGGGGGCTCCAGTCAGTGGGCACACACAGCCACAGCTGCCCCACTGCATGCACTCACATCCCCAGGGCATGATACCCCCCCAGGCTGCTCAGGAGCTATTCAAAGAGTGAAATGCTTATCCTAAAAGCAAAACAACATCTAGCACTTTAATCATATTAAGGAGATAACATACATAAGGATTTAGAAATGCTTAATAATCCACATTATCTGGCTCTTGAAAAATCTTCAAAGTAAGAGAATATTGTTTTCAACCATAAATAAACAGTGGCTGGTTCTGCAAAGCCTAACTAACGTGACCAAACCTAGAGAGTTAATCAATAACAGAACCATAAATATAAATAAATTCAGCGTTAAGTATTTCAATTTATATTTTATTACTTACAATTTTATAACATTATTTTACACTACTCTAACATTTCTAACACATCTGGGGAGGGGGAGGCCTTGACCATCTCAGATCCTCGTGCTAAAAAAAGAATCAAGCCCCATGAGAGGTGAGCTTACCCGTAAAGACCAGATGTTCATGAGGCCCCCAAGGCCCCCAGACACCAAGGCCAGTCCATCAGGGCTGAAGGCAACAGTCCTGACAGGGGTGATGTGTCCCCTCAGCTGGAACACACACTTCACTTCCACAGCCTTCCTGTAGCCATCCTGCAAGCAATTCCACACTTATGGAACACTGAGCTGCTCACAGGCAATGGAACAGCATGACAGTGTCTGTACTCTGCCATGAACACTGATCAGCCATAGGAAGGGGTTTGTTCCATTGAACAATTGAAAAGAAACCCATTACTGTGACAATATTCTATACACATCTTGTCACATTGTCATCTTTCCTCCCCTTACAAAATGCCACCAACAACATTAAAGACCACATCACAACTTTTGTAGGTGAAATTAAGCTTGCCTCTTTTTATCTACAGAAAACTTTAAACTCTTACTGAATTTTAGTATAAACGTATCGACTTTTAAAAGGATGAAAATAGATCAAGATATAAACTTTAGCCAAATAAAATTTTAAATTTCCTGTTCTGAAAATGCCTGCACATAGGCAAATGTAATGTAGATTTTTTTAGCAAATGTATTCTCACAGGAAACACTGAGAGTCAAGTAATTTGCTCACACTTCTCCTCCCTCAATATGAGCAGAGAGAATTTCTTAAACACTCCTTTTACCTTGGCACTTGTTTCTTGCTCCCACCATCCTTCTGAGCATGCTGAGCTGGACTGCAATGTGATCACTATGTCCTGGGGAACAGTCCAGACACACACCAAACCATTGTGGCACCCCCTAAAGCAAGGCAGGACAAATCAGAAAAACAAAGTAAAGAGATTAACTAACAAAATATCAGTGGTCTGGTATTAACTTACAATATCAGTAATGTTACCACCTTCCTATGAAACTGTATTGCATGGATGAGTCTAAAGTAGATTAATGTTCCCAATGGATAAACACATTTTTTCCCTACTCCTCACACTGTAGCTTTTCAATTCCTACTAACAATGTATTCTCAGGAAAAACATTTGAATGGGGCAAAAAAATTCCAAGCAGGACCAGCATTCAGAGGTCTCATGACATGGAGAAAAACAGCTGGTAACACGACCAGGGTCACTATTCTGGAATCCTAAAGCCTCGTGAATCTCCTGGCAAGTGGGATTATTGTAGGAGTATGAGTTAAAAATCCCCTTTTTCTTTGCTCTGGACACTCCAGAGTGGTAGAAGAGAGCTGCAGGAGAACCAGGCACACAGTGAAACCTGACATACGTGGCTAAGAGGAGCTGTGCCTTGGGCCCCTTGCCCGGCAGGGCACACCAGGCGATGCCGTTCACGAGCGCGGGGTGTGCCAGGGAGTGCAGGCGCCTCCAGCAGCCCCCCAGGCACCCCCAGAGCTTCACCGTCTCCTCTTTGGCACACGTCAGCAGAATCTTCCCAGTGGGATCCCACTTCATGCTGACAACCATGTCCTAGTGGATTTAAAAGAAAATAAGAGAGTGGTATGAAGTAACAGGAAGAAGGGAAAACTTTGCTCTCGGCGCTTAATGTCACTTTTAATTATTAATAAGAAAAACATTTTACTCTCAAGTCGTTACAGAAAGAGTTGTAATTATGAAATAACAATAATACTTCCCAGAACTATCAAATTTAATAGACTTTAAAAAGTCTGCTGAAAGGAACTAAATGGAAAGCATATAAAAAGATGTTTTCTTTTCACTGCAAACCGTTCTTGATTCTTTTCCCCCATGAAGCAGACAATGTTCACCTTCTTTTTTATAGTATGAAATTGTAGTACAGATTAACTTAATGGTACGTGGTTTGGAAACATATTAAGCAATGAGCCAGGATATAGCTTTGAGTCTGCCTGAGACAGGAAAGGAGAAGAGCCTGTAGTGAGAAGGCAAGGACAGATTTATCACCACAGCACCCTCCTTTCTGGGATTACCCTGCTACAGACACCAAGGAAGCACTCAAGATGCTCTTACTGCACCAACATTTGAGGACTTCTCCTCTTAGCCTAACAAATAATTTATGGACTGTTAATGACTTATCATTATTACATACTGGCCTAGAGAAGGTTCCAAACTTTTGCAACTGCATATTTGGACAAACACCTCTTGCTTTGCACAAGAAGCTAAACAAAAACATGGGATATGAGCAAAATTAGTATTTATTATGAGCACCTTTACCAACTAAAAGAACTGGTCTTTCAAAGCCAGTGTTTAACACTCCTGTCACTGTATGCACATACACTTAACAATCTCTAATAGAAAAATAGGCTATCAAATTTATCTTCCCTTTTTCTTTTACATTTAAAATATATTGTGTTTAATATGTGTATCATAAGTAGGTATCAGTTCTTAATATACACCTGACTTTATGAATAGCATTCATATAGAGAAAATAGCTTTAACTTTCTTTATCTACACAAATTATACAATAGTTTAAAATGATTACCTTATGTGCATCAATCAGAACAACTCCTCCTTTCTCCATTGGCTCCTTTGTTCCTATGAGCAATTTCCCATCTGAATAGCCAACAGCAAAGGGTCTGTCTTCACTGAACCAGGCAAGGCATGTGACAGACACTAGGAACAGACAACACAAATATTAATTACACTCAATGAACTGCAGAGGTTTTGCAGTGCAGTTGTCTGAGCTATGAAGTGTAACAGCCTTCCCACCACCAAGGTCACAACATACTTTTGGGCTGAAAATTTACTTGAATTTGTGTGGTAAAGGCAAAATTGAGTTCCACTGTAATGACAGCTATTGAGAATACTTTGTACTAGTTTTATCAGTCTTCTTTTTATTCAAATAACTGAATTCATATTCCTGGCATGGTGAAAATAACTATTCTAGGGGGAAAAAACAGTAGACTGAATCCTATACATGTATTTGATATAGCTCTGAGAAACAACTGGCCTTTCTTAGCAAGTACATATTTCCTCAATTGATTCTTCAAAAAAACCAATCTGCAGACTTCCTGAAGAAGCAGTCTGCAAAACCACACAATACTGCCAAAAATGTGCTATTTATGTCCCCTGGACTGGACACCATGAGGGAAAAGTGGCAATCATTCAGGAATTGAAATGACACTGGCTCCATGCTACCTGCAGACAGAGCAGACACTGCAGGGGATCTCTAAGGATTTTCCACAATGCCAAGGAAGGTCAGGGTTTGACTTGGTTGCTACAAGCTGTTTGTCCCTGCTCTGGGGCAGTCAGGGTGCAGATGGAGATCTCTCAGACTTTCCTCCTCCCATGAACAATAATAAAAAACTGAGATTATATGGCTGCCCAGCAAAAAGGGAGGGGGGGATGTTTTCACAGTGCTCATTTCAGTGCTGCTCAGTCCCTTACCATCCTTTCTGTAGCAGTGCTCCAGCTCTAGGCGGTGCATGGCTGAAATATCCACAACTTCAATAAGAGCCAGAGATCCATCCATCCGACCAATCAACAGCAGCTCTGGAGCATCTCCTGTCCATGCTGCAGCTGGCCCTTCCTCTGGCCAGGCCAGGGCAGATACCCAGTGTGGCTGAAGATCTAATAATCCTTTTCCTCCTAAGAGACCAAAAACTCTTTTAAAACTACTTCACCTTCATAAAGAAAACAACAGAAATCCTTATTTAGAGCTAGGACATACTAGAAATTCACCCAAGTAACAAGAATACAAAGCAGTGGTCCACTAATCTGCACAGACACAAAATGTGGGTAACAAATCTCAACTATCAGTCAAGTTACATGGTTTTGTTAAGGAAGGAACTAAATTCTTCAGTACTTGATAAATTAACACCTTTCCTGGGGACTGTCTGTCAACACAGGAACATCACCAGTTACTCTGCCTAAGTGCGGAGCAACTGAGTGAAGTCTCCAAGGTTACAGATGTCATCTAATTAAAACTCAAAGATGTAAATCACCCATCCCCTCGAGGTTAGTGCCTTCTCCAATGAAACAGGTTCACAAGACACTATGGGAGATGTAGGCATTTAAACTGGAGAGCAGACACAGTTAAAACAGTTGGGTAAACAGATATGCAGTACCATTCCCTACAAATATGTGGTATCATAAGGAGTTCACAGGTAGCAAAGGGCGTACCATTGACTTGCCATATGTTCACCATCTTTTCTGTAGCTCCAGCCAGATACTTGCCACTGATGCTCCAACACACAAGGGACAAACTAAGGTCACTGGGTGACCCCAGACCTTCTTCAGAATCACCTTCTCTATAACAGAAAAAAATAATGCAGTTAAAGTGGGCATTTCCTTTAAGCACACAAGAAAACACAGAATTTATGAAATATCTGAGCTAAAACCTGGAATCCTGCCATCACTGCAGATTTATGTAACATTTTTCTGCTCATCCTTCTACACTCTCTCTAAAACCACTTCAAATTACAGAATGACATACTAGTTACTTCTAAGAAATTTCAAGTGAGGTTTTGATTGGAAAATAATTTAATTATCTTTACCTCCTTTATTCTCAAATCTAGTATCTTTACTGAGTGTAAAATTTTCTGGGAAGTCATGAAATGTAAAAGAATGGTTTGGACAAGAAATGAAAGAGGCAGATCCAGCTCTCAACTCTATTTTAAACTCTTCCTCCTGTTAGTGTGCTACACTGTCTGCTTTGGCTAACTGGAACAGGACCACTGATACCTTTAATTGCCCTTAGGATCATACACAACATTTTTCACTGCTTTTAACAGACAAACGAGGACTATAATATTGTTATGTCACTCCATTCCTCCTTTGAAGGCCACATCTACCAGCAGCAAGCAAACAAGAACTAGAATAACCCCTAAGAACAATCTCCTAGTTCCCTACTGTTTCTTCATTCTTCTGAGTTAAATTCACCTATGCTCTACTAAAGGATTGGATTTTAATGTTTCCTTCTCCTTTCTTCCCTTTTGGACACACCCAAACTGTAGAAAAATACTTCCCAGACACTCCCATGAAGAATTACACTCAGTTCCTGCATCTCAGATGTCACAAATTCTTTTTGCACACTTAACCCAAATGACCATAGTTGCAATGACCATGTTATACTTTGGAACTCTCCACTGGACCCCACTGAAGGGATATTCAATTTTTTGTTATAAGACAGTCTCATACAGTTCCTGTTTTACCCATTTCTCCTTGCATCAGTTAATGAAGGAGGTTTTTAAACAGCTTGAACGTGATTACAGGGACTCTTACTAGGCTGGTATTTAAGTTCTGTTATCAGTTTTAAGCTACTTCATTTATTTTGCATGCCATAAACACAGCAACAATCCCAGAGAACACATGCAGGATGTATTGCAGGGCTGGCTCTCTTCATAATCTGGCACAACTACAGATCAAATTAAGTATCTGTTGTAAAGAATCAACTTACAGCTTGTTGAGCACACAGGTTTGTTGCAATGAGTACTGTTTTTTTGTCACATTCCACACTCTTATGGTGCCATCGTTTCCACTGGTTGCCAAAAGGCCCTTTTTATTGCACCAAACGCACGTCATGACCTAAAAACAGCAAAGCAATCATGGTAAAACTGGCATGTGAAACTCAGGTTGGTTTGCTCACTAACACTAAGCAAACATGAACAGTGAGGCAGAGCATCAGCAGTGTAACAACCACAGGTTATTCTTCTGCTTTTACAGCACTGTTTACTGCAATCAAACAGGCTTTATAAGCATGCCACCCTTCCCTGCACAGACCCTGCTGCACAGGCCACTGAACCAAGACAGAACAATTAATGCAAGTTCAGATCTAGTCTGAACAAACATTCAGGGTGATTCTACTGCCTTCCTGCACCATAACAACACTCTCATGATGCCTTTAATTGAAGCTTCAAAGAAGCCAAGCGTTTTTGGGCATCAGAAGTACAATAACTCACTTTGAGCAATAATTTAACCTCCAAAAGATTACTTCTTGTGGGAAATTGTTGTTGCCATAAAGCTTAATATAGTTGTAGATTTTAATATAGTTTTATAGTCTTTTGTATTTGAAAAGTAGCTTATAACCCCTTTACCAAATACTTAATCTAGATTTTAACCTCTGTGTCACATTCTTGAAGCCTGTTTCTGTGCTAAGGGGGAGATATTAGGCTGTGTTCAGATAGCTATTAGAACATGTTACAGTCAAANTGGTGGGTGCACTATGGATTGCTAAAGCTAAACTTTCAGTAAAGGATCTTTCTCTGCCTTGCCCTGTTGTGGAAGTTTTCTTCCTAGGAATTCCAGGCAACGCTGTCCCAGTCAATAATTCTAAAATCATCATCATCATCATCATGGCTGGGCTTCATGAAAGAAGATTTGGGAAGGGCTCTCCCCACGCTTGCTACAAGCATGCTGGTGGCTAAAAAGGCCAAGTCCAAACCCACCTAGAGGAGCCTGTTCAATAATCCATAACCCACGATACACCCAACCATCTCTTGCCAAAACAGCCTATATACCACCGTCCCCAGCTCACCCTTAAACTGAAGGACTAGAAATGAGCACAATAGCCCCACCTGCTAGTAAGACAGGTCGAGGTATAGCTAATGAGATGGAAGAAATGGGCTACATTTTCTATCATAGAAAACCTCAGTGACAAGGGGAGTGAAATCTCCCCTAAAAGGCGGATTTAGCAGTAAAGTAAAAGGATTATAAAGCGTGCTTAAAGCTGGCTCTGGAGCACGTACATACCGCCCGTCACCCTCCTCACAAGCCCTAAATAATCTAATAACTAATATGCAATCAGGCTNGAGCACGTACATACCGCCCGTCACCCTCCTCACAAGCTTTAAATAACCTAAAAACTAATACACAAGGTAAGTCGTAACAAGGTAAGTGAACCAGAAGGTGCACTTAGTCTACCAAGACGTAGCTATAATACTAAAGCATTCAGCTTACACCTGAAAGATATCTACCACATACTAGATCATCTTGAAACCAAACTCTAGCCCAACCACCAACCAAGTCCAACTAAATTCCTTCCTAAGACCTCAATAAAGCATTTTCACAAACCTAGTATAGGTGATAGAAGAGTAATCATGGCGCCATAGAGAACATGTACCTTAAGGGAAAGATGAAATAATAATGATAAACCTGAGCGACAAACAGCAAAGATTAACCCTTGTACCTCTTGCATCATGATTTACCAAGAACAACCAAGCAAAATGACACTTTAAGTTTGCCACCCTGAAACTTAAGTGAGCTACTCTCAAGCAGCTATTTACTGAGCTAACTGCTATGGATTTAAAATCTT
>VXBX01003497.1:0-38371 GCA_013400415.1 Scytalopus superciliaris
GAAGGGGCATGCAGGGAAAGTTGGGAGCGTGGATGCTCCGCGGGGTGCAGAGGGGAGCAGAGAGATGCAGAACGGTGCAGAGAGGGGCACAGAGGGGCAGAGTGGTGCAGAGAGGAGCAGAGCAGTGCAGAGAGATGCAGAGAGAGATGAAGAGAGATGCAGAGAGGAGCAGAGAGGGGCACAGAGGGGCACAGAGGGGCAGAGTGGAGCAGAGTGGAGCAGAGCAGAGCAGAGTGGAGCACAGAGATGCAGTGAGATGGAGAGAGATGGAGAGAGATGCAGAGAGGAGCAGAGAGGGGCACAGAGGGGCAGAGCAGTGCAGAGAGGAGCAGAGACTTGCAGGGAGTTGCAGGGAGGATCACAGAGGTGCAGAGGGCAGCAGAGTTGCAGAGAGTTGCAGAGAGTTGCAGAGAGTTGCAGAGCGTTGCAGAGCGTTGCAGAGCGTTGCAGAGAGGTCCTTACCCTGCTGCTGGCACTGCCCTGAGCGCACCTTCTGGATCTCCAGGCCCCGGATGGCCCCCGAGCGTGCCATGACACACTCATTGTCGTAGGTGACGCCGTCGTCCCCGCAGACGGGCTCCCTGCGGGGCGGGCAGCTCTCGGGCCGGGCCAGCAGCTCAGCCTGCCGCGTGCGCGCGTTCACCCGGCAAACGCGGTTCATGTCGTTGAGGACGCCTTTGCAGGGGTCTGTGCACAGGGCAGAGAGTCAGGCATGACCATTCCCTGCCCACAGAGGTGTTTCCCAGGCTCTCCTCTTTCCCTGGGTGGCCCCAAGGGCTCCGTACCTTCCCTGGTGGCACTCAGTGTGTGCCCGTCTGGTCTTTGGCACTGGGCTCTGCACATGCAGGACTCGGTTTTTACTGAGCTCCACACACCACAGGCACGTGCCCTTTCCAAAGGGACCACTGATGGGATGAGCTCTGACTTTTTTCCCATCCTGAGCTGCTTTCACTCCCCTCTGATTCTCTCCTGAGCCAGGGAGAATCTCCAGAGTCCCAAAGTGTTTGCTGGGCATTGCAGGGTGTTTGGTACTCCCATCCCACTCCTTCCACTCGGCCTCCCTTCCCTGTCCTCCCAAAGTGCTGGAAGAACCCTGAAAGCAGCCAGGGCCACATGCTGCCAAGCCCAACAGCTCTAATCTAGGTTTAGGCTCTAATCTAGGCTTATCTGGATCCCCCTGTCTGATGAGCTGAGCTCACTTCAGCACACCAAAGACACGGGCAAAACAGGTGCCGCCTGCTCACTAATCCCTGCTCTAGCCCTGGGATTTTCCCTTCCTTGCCAAGCAGGCACCTGGAGAATGCTGATTCATTGTCTGCAATTGCAGAAGCACCATGGGATGTTCCCACTTTTTAATCCCACTAGTCTGAAATCCGGGCTGACAAGGGAAGGAAGCAAAAAAACACCCTCAGTTTCCCAAGAGAGGGCCCTCCCTCTTGGCCATCCCCATATCCCATGGAGAAGGCTGGAGTAGGACAGGGTTACAAGCTGAATTCTTTTGCTTTGTCCATTTTAGCATGAAAATGAAGTGCTCTGACTATCCCTACTCTCCCCTACATCCAGCACATCCTCAAACCTTACAGCCCACCCAACAGAGTCCCCATACCTTCAAGTATTTCCAGGTCCTACAGCCCAGCTGCTCAACCCAGACTGCCTGAGCTTCTGCTGATGCCCAGCTAAAATCAAGAGGTCCTCAAAGGAGGCTCAAAGCTCATTCTCTGCCCTAGAAACCTGGAGCACTTGGCATGACATCACCTCCTTCACACCTCCTGCTTGCACCCATCCCGCCCCACTTGGAGCAGTGAAAGCGCAATTAAAGCTTTCCAGCCGGTCCCAACACACTCCCAGGCTCCTTTTCCCAGGGACAGACACTGCTCTGGCACGTGTCCTGGCTGATCTCATGGTTTGCCTAATGAATACAGTTGTTTGTAATTACCAGTGTCCACAGGCACCATGAGCCAACGAGGAATCCACCCTCGGAGCCCGGCACTGACTGTGCTCCGGGATCTGTGCCTGGCGGGAGGCTTTAATTAGCAGGAGCTGCCTGGGATGCTGGTGAGCAGCAGGCTCCTTGCCAAAAGCACAGCCTGGGGACTCTGGGCAGGGGAACAGCAGGAGGGGAAGGAGGTGGCACAGATGTTGGAATTGCTCTCTAGGTCAGTGGGTCCCGAGCAGAATCACCCACGGCATTTGGCTGTGGAATCACTGGCTTGGGCTGTGTTTCAGAAGCTGTCACGCACAGACTGATCCTTCCCCACCCAAACCAACCCATTTCTGCCCAAACCAACCTTTTTTCTGCCCAAAGTAACCTTTTTCTGCCCAGACTGCCCTTTCTGAGCTGACGCCAGCAGGCACCCAGCCAAGTTTGCCTCCCCAACCCCTCTCATTTCCCACCGCTCTGCCCTCAACATCAGGTGGGCACATTTTTTAAACCACCCCCCCTGCCATCCCCCAGGTATTTAAAGCCCCCGGGGGAGGGGACAGAGGACTCACCACAGGGGCCATCAAACTTCTTGAACACGTTCTCCTGCTTGTCACAGGCGTGCTTGTTGAGGTCGCACTCGCTGCGATAGTCGCGGCCGTCGCTGCCGCACACGGCGCTCTCGGCCACGCCGCTGCAGGAGGACGGGCACACACACTTGGCCGACTGGCCATCGGTGGAGCGCACACAGGTGCTGCCAAAGCTGCAGGTCACCTCAGCACAGGGGTCCTTGGAGCCTGGGGGGCACAGGAGGGGGCACGGCACAGGTGTGAGCACAGCAGTGCTGCTCCCGTGCCACGCTCGTTCCACCCGCAGGGGCAAATAACCCTGAGATGTCACAGTTTCACCCAGACAACCCCGTCCCTCCAAGTGCCCAAAAACAGGCACAGCACCAAGGGATTATTCTTCCATCAGCTTCGATCCCGTGCCATGGAGCTGCTCCTGAGCAGCGAGCTCATCCACCCCGACACCCACAGAGACAGGCAGGATGGTGAGGGTGTAGGATCAGCCCCAGGCACACAAGAAAGGAGGTCCCTCCTCACCTGGCCCTTCTCCTCTCCTCTGTAAACCTCTCAGCCTCCCTCCTGCAGCCTCCCTTCCCTGCACATGCTCTCTGAGAGCCTCTTCCTCCAGCAAACAAGCCAAACGAGGGTCCTCGAGGCACCTCCTGCAAACCCTAATTAGAGGAAGAGCTCAAGGAGCAATTTCCTCACAGACAAGGAAGGGCCAAAATTTGCCAGTGGTTTTTTTTTTTTCCCTTTTTTTTTATTTATTTGTGACTTTATGATTATGACTTTAAACAAATCTCTCAGTGCTCTGTCCCCTGTGCCGAGAGCCCCAGCGGGAGGGCCGGCTGTGGATTTATTGCAAAGCCAGCGCTCTGCGAGAGAGAAAGGTCAAGTTAATTTACTCAGAGCTGAGCAGACTGGGGGTCTCATTTACACAGCTCCTCACTCCCAGCTGCTGAATGCCAGCCTGGGGAAGGGTTTTTATCAGCCCACCCAACCTCTGCATGCAGCAGCTCTGACTTCCAGCTGGGGCAGATGTGACCCACCCTGGGGGGCTGGTGTGGGGCTGCACGTAGAGATGTCACTCCCCCCTTCCTTGAACAGCCTCTGGCCATCATTTTGCCTTCCTATTACCCTCTGCTGATCACCAGGGCAGAGCTGCTGATTCTCTCAGTGTCCCTTCCCCTCAGACCTCTGCCCATCACCCAGGACACCAGAGATGCCCAAGAATGGGCTGCTCCCCACCCATCTGCCACCCACCCCTCAAACAGCCTTTGCCCATCATTTTGCCTTCTTACTACACTTTGCTGACCACCAAAGCAGAGCTGGTGATTCCCTCAGTGTCCCTTCCCATCAGACACGTCCCCACCACCCAGGACATCACCTGATGATGTGAGCTCAGGACAAGTCTCCTGGACCCCCATGGCAAGATCGTGCCCTCACTCACCGCATGGCCCTTTGCTGATGACCTTGATCCGCCTCTGCTGGTTGCACTGAGCCTTCTCCAGCTCACACTCATTGCTGTAGGTGGAGTAATCAGAGCCACACACAGGAGCCACCACAACAGGACATGCTGTTTTCTTGCAGACACAGGAGGCCTGGGAGGGGTCTGTGGAGCTCCTCTCACACACGGCCCCGAACCCGCAGAGCATTCCCCGGCACACTGTGGGCACAGACATGGAGACACAGGTGAGACATGGCCCCTGTGCCACCACTCCCTCCCCTGCCAGAGCTGCCCACACCACCCTGGCTCATGGAGGGAATGCTGCAACTCTTAGGGGACCTGGACTACCAGAGCAGGGACGGTGAGAGGATGCTCCAGGCACAGCAAGCTCCTTTCCTGGCTTAAAGGCAAGGATTTCACCACCTTGGCATGTTGCCTCTTGCTGCCTGCCAGGGGTTTAAGCTGGGTTCTTCTCCAGAGGTGACACATTTGAGGTATAGGGGCACCCAGGCTCAGTTCCAGAGCCACCCACTCCAAAGCCACCAGAACAAGGGTCTGCCCTGGCAGGGCTGCTGTACCCCGAGCCCCCCCGTCCTGCCTGTGCCCAGCAAAGACACAGGTAACCTTCAGCACCTGATCCACAGAGCACAGAGGCCTCGGGGAAGGGCAGCAAGCACTGGTGGCTGAACCCTGCTGCCCTTTGAGAGCAACCAGGTAAGGCAGAGGATGTGCCAGGGCACCTTCATCCCACGTGAGGGTGGGGAGGGAAAATGCTGGGGTACAGCACAGTCCAAAAGGAACTAACACACCCATGGTCTTGTCTCCTCTGTGCCCCTTCTGCTCACTGTCAGTGTGAACTGGAGAAAGAAAGGTGTGTCACCAGATCCGCACCACAGCAGGGAGTTGTCTCCAATCCCACTGCATAGAGGAGCATCCCCAGCACTCCAGAAAGCTCAGCCCAGGTCTCTCTGACCAAGCCCCTGAGTCCTCCACAACACAACAGTGTTTTCTGCACACCAGGAAGGGAAAAGGAAGCCAAGGAATGGAGAAGAAAACGTCCTCACCTGTCTCAGTGTGGGACAAATCATCCCACACACACACACTGGTTTATTTATTGCCGTTTATGCAAAGCAGCCAAACCACGTGGCTGGTGTCTCCCAAGGAGATGCAGGAATCTCTTTATCACATCCACTAATCAGAGCAGCCAGCACAGACCAGTTCAGCATCTGAATTGCTAATGTGGCAGGAGATGTAATTCTTCAGTTGGAGGGAGGGAGGGGACAGGTGTCTCCAGACTCAGGGGCCACAGGTGACAGACACTGAGGGCGAGAGATGCCAGAGCTTTCTGCCACAGGCACAGCCTGACACTCACAACAGGCACTGCTGGGCAGGGCAATATCATAGACTCATGGAATATCCTGAGCTGGAAGGGACCCACAAGAATCAGAGTCCAGCTCTTGGCCCTGCACAGGCACCCCAACAATCCCACCATGTTCCTGTCCCATTGTCCAAACATTCTGGCAGCCTTGGGGCCGTGCCCACTGCCCTGGGGAGCCTGGGCAGTGCCCACCACCCTCTGGGGGAAGAGCCTTTCCCTGAAATCCAACCTAAACCTCCTTTGACACAGCTCCAGCTGCTCCCTGCACTGGCATCACCACACAGGCACCCACCACCCCCGGGCACCCCTCACCTCCCTGTGCTCTCCCCCTCACACAGCCCATGGTAGAAATGGAGATTGACCTACATAATGAGAGAAAGAGAAATCATAAAAGGCAAAATAAAATGCTCAGCAGTGGCTCATTTACACTTCAATTCCCAGGCGTTTGGCTTTGACTGCCTTGAGATTTTTGAGCTCACACGCGCACCAACAATGCACCACTACGAGACCAATATCGTGAAATAAAAAAGGAACTCTCTTCCTCTCCTGCCCAATATCTAAAAGCAATTCATCATTTTTATGAAGCTCTCTGGATAGTCTCTCCTGCACTTTCCACTGCTGCTCTTTCTCCCTTTTGATTTTTTTTTTAAAATGCAGATGAGCCATGTTGAGCTCCGAGATTAGAGAGTGCAGGGGAGGCGGCCAAGGAGCAATGGGAAAGGCAGGATTCATCCCCTGCACCCCGAGGCACAGGCCTGTGGAGCAGCAAAGTACCTGTGGAGCATCACCAGCTGCAGGGGAGGAGGAGATGGAGCTGCCCTGGAGCTCAGGCCTAGGGAAGGGAGCTGGGGTGTGCAGCAGATGTGGGATGCAGAGCCAGATGTGGGATGCAGAGCCAGCCTGGAGCTCGACCTGCTCGAGGGTGATGGGGAGAGGTGCCCATGTGAAGCCACCTGCCTTTAGGACATGCCAGCCCAGCATATTTTATCAGAACTGAAGTCTCAAGTCTATCCTTGCCTCAAGAACTAAATAAACACTTTAGGAACCTCATATGCCAATAAGTGAGCAAAAGAGATGATATAAAAGGTATTTATTTACCTCCTGTTTCACATCATCTGAGCGTTGTACAAGTGAGCTGTTACAGCCCTGGTGTTTGACAGACACCTTCCCACTCCCTGCCAACAAGCTCCATCCCTGGGAGAGCAGCTTGCACAGCACACAGTGCCTTGGAGCTCATCTCCAGGGGATGGGGTGGAGGGCATGGCAGGGTACAACCCAAAACACCCCAGGGACCCCTCCCTTCAGCGAGTTTTAGTGGTCAGGCTGAGCAGCAAAGCCAGAAAGACAAATGCTGTCTCAAATCATGGCAAGCAAATGGGTTTTTTTCACTACTCAACATCAGCTGGAGCCCCTGCTTGGGATGTTGGAGGCTGCAGCCTGTTGTGCCTGTTCCCAGCTGGAGAGGTGGGATCTCTCAGGTCTCACAGAATCACGGAATGGTTTGGATTATAAGGGACCCATCTCATTCCAATCCCCCTGCCATGGGCAAGGACACCTTCCACTAGCCCAGGTCACTCCAAGTCCCATCCAACCTGGTCTTGGACACTTCCAGGGATGGGACATGCACAACCACCCTGGGCAACCTGTGCCAGTCACTCACCACCCTCACAGCAAAGAATTTCCTCCTCATATCCAACCTTTACTTTAAACCCCTTTGTCCTTCCACTTGCTCAAGGCTGAGCTTCCAGACTGCCCCGAAAGGGCACTGGGGCTGTGAGGGGAGGTGAGAGCACAGCTCTGCTGAAACCAGCCCAGCTCTGCAGGGACAGGACACAGCGAGGCATCTGGCAAACAATGAGAGCAGCCCTTGTCTGGAGCCAAAAAAAGCTCAGAGCTGACCTTTCCCAAACCTCCCGAGCCGCCAAAGCTGAGGGAGAGAGGCAGCTCAGGGAGGTATCCATCCAGCTCTCCAGCAGGCTGCACGGAACAAAAGGCAGGGCTCGGGCTCATTGTCACCACGCTGAATTCCAGCCAAGCCTCTCCGTGGCTCTTAGCAGCACTGGAGCAGAAAGGGGATAATAAATAACAACAACAACAACAATAATAAAGTGCATTTCCTAGAGGGGAAGGGGAAAGCAAAAAGGTGTCACTACAAATAATTCCTGTCCCTGCACTTCCCACCACGGCTGAGCCAGCAGGATTCCATGGGCAGGCAGAGCTGCTCCTCTCCCTCAGCCCCAGGCTGAGCCTGCAAAACTAAAAAGGCTTTTGGAAGAGATCAAGGCTCTGGGAAAGACCTGCCTGGGTTCAGAGTTTCAGCTACACCTCAGGTATGCTGTGGTATCCACCTTTCATCCTGCAGTGACCTCCTGGTCCAGGGTAAGGAGCACAAAGAGATGCTAATGAGGGTTTCCTGTCCTCTGGCTAATTTGGGAAGGTGAGGGGCACACCAGCCTCTCCTCTGAGGAGTCCACACAGGAGAAAGGGCACTGCCACAGCCTGGAGAGGAGGCCATCAAGTCCAACCCCTGACCCTGCACAGACACCCCAACAGTCCCACATTGTCCCTCAGAGTGTTGTCCAAACCCTCCTGGAGCTCTGGCAGCCTCAGGGCTGTGCCCACTGCCCTGGGGAGCCTGGGCAGTGCCCACCACCCTCTGGGGGAAGGACCTTTGTCTAATATCCAACCTGACCCTGCCCTGGCACAGCTTTGTGCAACAAGCAAAGAAAAGGGAAAACAAGAGAGGTGACAAGGAGCCTCTGGGAGCCCATCTGTGTCTGGGCCACGAGCTGCTGGCAACATCACAACTGAGCTGCTCCCACAGGAAGAACAACCACCCACAGCACCAGGTGGAATGACACCAGTCCAGACCCAAACCTGCCACCCCAGCCACGCCACTTCCTTGGGCAGCCCCTAATTAGCACCAGGGAGGGACTGGGATGCTTCATTACCAGGGAAAGCCCTGCCAAGGTGCATCTCAGCATCTCCCCGAGCAGGTGGCTGGTGCTCCACGAGTAGCTGCAAGGGCAGATGGCAACAGCTCCACCTCCTCGTGTCCAACAGTGCCTGCAGATGCCCAGAACGGCTGGAAGGACAGCTGAGAACAGGATGGAGCCACTGTGGGCAAGAGGAAGGGCAGAGCCACCCTGAGAGTGGCCATGAGCCACCCACAGCTCTGCCCCCAGAGGGATGTGGGAGTTGGTGTGAGGATTGAGCTGAGGCAGTGAGGGGATGCAGGCAGGGAGAAGGATGACTGTACTGGGCTCTCCTTTAGTCCTTGCATCCAAAAACCCAGGAGCCAAGGATTCAAAATGCACATTGCCCTCCCCAGCCTGCACCCAGCACCCTCCACTTCTCTCCCACCTGCCTGTTCTGGCTACGCTGCCATTTCTACCAGGTGCTCCAGTTAGAGCTCTTGGACCAGCTTCTCAATCCATCCCCATCCCAGCCTTCTTTCCAAGCCTCCTTGGATCAGGGCAGGGAGGACAAGCAGGCAGGGAGGTTGGAGAGCAGCCTCTGCCACCCAGTTCTGTGCCTCAGTTCTCCTGTTTCCAAAACCTGCAGACAGTAATCACCAGCCCCCCAAAGTCAGCAGGTAAGCAGCTCAGTTTAAGTAGGGATTAATAACAAGCTGGCTTCAAGTGCTTTGAGATCTTGAGGTGAGGAGCTGTAGCTAATAAGCCCCAAGCAATCACATTAAAATGTTTCTCCAGCTTAATAACAATAATCATAAATGTAATGTTAAAAGTGCTCTTTTCCAGTGCAGAGCAGAGAGAAAAGCAGCTCCTGGCCAGCTTGCTGATTGCTTACAGCACCCTGCCAGCTCCTCTGCAGCGCCTGTCCTGTGGCCCTGGCAGTGCCCAGGCACCAAGGGCAGCACTGGAGAGGGGCTCTGGTGGGCACACAGTTCCTCCCCCCGTGGACTGAAGCTTTCTCCTCAGCAGGAATCTTGCTAAGGAGATGAGGAAGATGAGGAGGGCCCCGAACAGCCCCAGAGCAGGGGGATGTTGGGAAAGCAGGCAGGCAATTCCTGCCTGCTGAAGGCAGAACGGGCATTTGCCAGCCTGGACCTGCTCCAGAGCCCTGGGGAGCCCATCCCTTCTCTGAAGGGGCCGAGCAAAACAATCAGAAAAGCACAGTTGGAAACTTAATTACAGCTCATGGGTAGGACACAGGAGGGTGGGATGTGGCTGCTTCCCTGGCTTACAGTGCCCTCAGAGAGAGGAAGGGGGTAGGAGAAAGGAAAGGCTACCAAGGCACCACAGCTACCCTGCCATGCCCCAGACACACACAGCCCCAAACCCCTGCACCAAGGGGTGTGGACAGAGATGGGGAGAGACACTTCCCTGGAGCACACCAGGAAGGGTCAGGGCATCCTGCACCTCTGGGACCTGCTGAGGGCTGAACCTGCGGCTCCGGGAAATCACAGGCAGAGCCAGAACCGAAGGATTCAGCGCCTGTGACAAATGTGCCTTTTAATCTCATGCTATGATATGGATTAAAAACTCTCCCTGCTCGGAGCCCGGCGGGTGCTCCCTGCTGAAGCCATTTCCAGCATTCCGGCCGGGGAATACAAAGCAGGGAGCAGTTCCTTGCAGTGACGGGGAATTGCCGGGATGCTCCGACACACCCTCCCGACCCCAGCACACTGTGACGGGCGCGGGGCTGCCGTGCCCTTCTGCTCCCACCTCCCGCCTCTTCCTGCTCATCCCCAGGGATGGCGAGGGCACTGAAGGGCTTCCCTGTGCCAAGAGGGCAGCGGGGAACGCCAGCCCCCCGGGACGGAGTGTCAGCATGGCGAGGGCCAGCATTAATTCTGCATGAGCGCGAGGTGCCCGTTGCCATGGAGAGGGTTCTGCTGCCGCCGCAGCCCCCGTGCACATCGGCTCCTCTCCCCCGGCCCACCCTCCCTGCCATCAATATTAATTGCATCAGCCAGGCCTTGCTCGGTGAGGGAGAAGGAGCTGCCTGCCCTGCCCCGAGGGCTGCGAGCGCCACAGGCAGGCACCGAGGGCAGAGCGGCCACCCAGGGGTCCAAAATCAGCACCAGCCCCCCCAGGAAGGGCACACAGAGCCATCAGACAGTGGGTCGTTAACACCACTCTGCTTAAGCCAGGCACTTCTGCTCCTGGCGTGGCCAGAGCAGCATCAGGGACACGTTGGCCCCGAGATCTCAAGCCCTGGTTTTGCCCATCTCTGCCCATTTCGTGCCCTGTCCCTGCTGCAATGTGGGACAGGGGCTTCATGTGGATCTGCAGAGTTCACCTCCCCAACAGCCCCAGGCCAGGGGCACATCAGGCCAAAGGCACTGCCAGACCCCCACGTGGGCAGGGACACCTTCCACCAGCCCAGGGGGCTCCAAGCCCCATCCAACCTGGCCTTGGACACTCCCAGGGATGGGGCAGCCACAGCCTCTCTGCCCAACCTGTGCCAGGGCCTGCCCACCCTCACAGGGGAGGATTTCTTCCCAATATTCAATCTAACCCCACTCTCTGGCAGTAGGAGCCACTGCCCCTTGTCCTGTCACTCCAGACCCTTGGAAATATTCTCTCTCCATCTTTCTCATCAGCTCCCTTCTGGTATTGGAAAGCCCCAATTAGGTCTCTTTTCCAGGCTGAACAATCTCAATTCTCTCAGCCTTTCCTCAAAGGAGAGGTGCTCCATCCCTCCAATCCATTTGGTGGCCTCCTCTGGACTCGCTCCAACAGGTCCATGTCCTTCCTTATTTCCAGTTTAGCCACAGCACTGAGCTACACTGCAGTGGCAAATCCACTGCCACCAAAGCTTCAAGAACCTCTCTGGAATAAGTCCCCAAAACCACCTCCAGTTTTCCAGGTTCTCAGGCTGGAAGGTCCTTCAGAAACTGTGAGGATGGGGGGGCATCCACCACCCGGTTTGGGAGCCTCTCAGCTAAAAGCCACCACATCCGAAACACAGCCTGTGAACAGAACAGTCATCACTGCATCTCCTCCCCACACAGTCCAAGGCAGACAAAGGAGGAGCAGGAGGAAAACTGACTACACAGTCTATAATTGGGAGTCAGGAGGGGTGGGCAGCAAGGGAAAAAAAAGCTGATCAGTTGGAAGATCTGAAAGCAGATTCATGTGCAGGAGGCAGAGAGATGGGAGTGAGCACGGGGAAGGCAGTGCTGGGGTGGCAAGGCAGGGTGGGACAGGGAGGAGTTGGAAGCACCCCCACGTTCAGGAGTCTAAACCATCAAATTCACTCTTGCAAATCAAACATCATCTTAAAAGACTCTCATTAATCTGTCAGGAGCCCCTGTGAGAGCAGCTCTGGGCAGACTGTCACGGCTCCCAGTCACTGAAGGATCCATCAGCCCCCACTGGGCAGAGGAACAGTTTGGATACACACTCCACATGGGATATGAACAAGCAGCCAGCCTTGGCAGCAGGGTCCTGCTGCCCTCCCTGCACACCCCAACGCACACAGACCCCCAAAACTCACCCCAGAGCACGAGCCAAGGGCAGGGACATGCCCACGTGGGATGGCAGCCCATACAGAGCCCACAGAGGGAGGGAGGCGAGGGCAAGGCACAAAATACCTGGGAGGTTTTAACCTGCTCCCACCTGCCTGCAGAGGCCACGCTGTGCAAAGCAGTGTTTGCAATCTGGGGAGATTAGAGATCTTGGAGAAGGAAGGGGGGCTGCAGCAGCCCTGGGTGCCTGAGGGGAGCCAGCTCCTCCCCAGCTGCAGCAGGTCCAACACCAGCACTCGGCAAAGCCACCTCACTGTCCTTGCCCAACCTCTGCCAGGCTGCCAACGCTCTGCAAGGTCCACTGGTGCTCTGTGCAAGGAGCTTGCCTGTCCCCTGGGTGCCTCAGCCAGCTTTGTGCCTCCTGATGTCCTTCCTCCCTCTCTGTGCTTCATACAAAGTATGAAACGGAGCAACTGCATCCCAGGAGGATAATCCTGGGAGATGTGAGGCAGAGATGTGGGGAGTGAAGCAAGCTTTGGGAGCTAACCTTAGCAAGGGCCCCATCCAGGGAAAAACAGGTACACCTTAGCAGCTCTCCCATCTACCCCTCCTCTCACACTTAAACCACGTAACATGAAAGTGCATAAACTGATCCCCAAGAGAAAGCTCAAACCTCACTGTAAACGCAGGAGAAAATGCTCTCAGGAGATCAAAAGTGGTGTCTAATAAGTGCTATACCTTATCTCCTGCTCTGCTTTTGAAGAGCTATGTTTAGCATCTCTCCTCCTTCCAGAGCAAGCCCAAAGCAGCCTGAGCTGCTTTGGCTGGAGCCCCACCGTGCTCTGGTGCTCAGGGTGCCAATCCAAGCAGGGAAAGCCAGGCTGGGATACGGGATGAGGGAATGGGGATGACGCTCCACAAGCAACCCCCATTCCTGGCTCCTGATCTGTAGCCTCACTGCTGTAGGGTGGGAGCATGAGTGAGAAAAAAGGAAAGGGAAGCTAAAAGTGTAACTTCACTGCTGGACATCCCTGGCAGGGCATGGAGACATGGATTGCCCAGGATCCTGGAAGGGGAACACCCTGCATCACCCCCTGTGTGACAGCAGGGCGATGTTCAGACTGTGCTGCAGCGAGGCCGTAGAGGAGGAGTAGGCACCATGTAATTAAAAGTGAGCAGCTGCTCACAAAATGAGCAGCCAGGTACAAAAATTTCACCTTGTGCAGAGAGTGATTTTTTTCTGTTCTGTGATGTGTGACAGACTCCCCGCCACGCTCCGACGCTCCGAATCCCTCCTCGCTCAGCACCGCCCCTGCCACCCACCAGCTGGCACACCCAGAGGGGCAGGAACCCCAGGATCCATGGTTGGGATCCGCCTCTCTCCCTTGGGATGGGCTGCCTTGGTGCCACGAGAGGTGTTTGGGCACGGGATGCAAGCCCTTCCCTTCTCCCCACCCTGTTCCTGCATGTGTGGGAGAGAGCAGGGGATGGGAAAAGCACAGATACAAAAGGCAGAGAGCATGGAGGGCTCAGCAAACATCAGGGGCTGCAAAATGCCCCTGTGGGCAGCCAAAAAAAGCCAGATCTGCTGCACCTTCCCATTCGACTGAATGAGATCAGCCCCACCACAAAGCCAGCACTACAAATTCATTTTGTGGCATCCAAGTCTTACATTGGCTTGCAGCACGAGAGAAACAGGCTGGGACCAGCAGCCAAAGCCAGCAGGGTATTCCAGCACCACCAAGCACAAAGGGAATGAAACTGAAGAGCCTGTGCTTTATTTTAAGTTCTATTTTCATGCCTCTTCCCAGAGCAGCCAAGCCTCCCATCCCCCTGAGCAGGCACAGAGTTGCCCAGAGCCACCTGGGCAAACCTGAGAAACTAAAGGCCCGAGACCATCTCCCTGCATTGTCTCCCTGTGTTTTTGGAAGTGGGAGGAGGTTCTGGACAGCACAAATGTGTCCTGAGGTGTGGGCCAGCCCCAGCACTGATGCAGTGCAAGGTTTAACACTGCTACTGCAAGTAGACAGCAGGCAGCACACATGGAGTCATGGAATGCTTTGGGTTGGAAGGGGCCTTAAAAATCACCTCATTCCACACCCTGCCATGGGCAGGGACACCTTCCACTACACCAGATCAGCCTGGCCTTGAACACTTCCAGGGATGGAGAGATCATGGCAGGCAAGGGGAGGGAAGCACCGTGCATGACTTCTAAGCCCAAGGCAGTTCTTTGCCCAGGAAGAGGAGTGGGGTGTGTGTGCAGGCACAGCCTGAGCCAGAACTGCAGCCAGGCAGAGCCCTGCTCCCCTGCCTGCCTCTGCATCCCACTTGCTGCTCTTGGCTCTGGAGCCATCCTGCTCCACGGGGACCTCAGGAACAAGAACCCCAGCTGTGAGGGCCTTCCACAGCCCTGCACAGCACCCTGGGGAGAAGGGTGGCAGGAGAAGGATAACAAGGATGTGACCCCGAGAGCCTGACACCTCATCCTGTGGATGCCCCTGAGCAGCCAGCCCAGCTCTCACCAGGGCTCAGAGAGGGTTTATTGTTCTCCCTGCCCTCCACAGAGCAAAGAGCCCCAGCAATCCTGCCTCCCAAACACAGCTCCACTGAGGGATGCTGCAAACAAACAGGCACCAAAGCGCTCCTCGCAGGCACTGCAAGAACAAGGAGAGGGGAGGAGGAACCCTCCAAATCCTCCCCCACCGTGTCTTTCCCCCCTCAGGGGACGCAGGAAGGCAGAGCCCACCCTGCCTGCCCCCTGCCCACACCTGCCAGCCCCCTCCTCCTGCCCCGGGGGGTGACAGCTGAGCCAACATCCACCCCCTCTCCCGCTCCCTGTGCAGATGCTCTCCGGCTCCATCAGTGAGAAAAGAGAGGAATTATCCAGCTTGGATGCCCCAGGCCAGTCCCTCAGCTGGGGACAAGGCAGGAGCCTTCATGGAGCACTGCACTGGAGCCAGCCAGGCCTTAAGACTCCATGGAGCCCAATAATCCCCTGCCCAGGCCCAGGAATGCCGGAGGCACGGGATATTTGGGAGAAAGCAGCGAGTTAACAGCATTAATGGCCTTGTTTCCAAACGAAGCAGAGACCACTCTATAAATCAATGTGTGGTTGACGAGTTTTCTAGGGTAGAAATTGGAATTGGAAGAAAAGGTGGAGGTAAATAGCACACAAATCATAGAAGCATACATGGAATATCTTCAGTTGGAAGGGACCCACAAAGATCACAGAATACAACTCCTGACCCTGCACAGACACACCAACAATCCCATCCTGTCCCTCAGAGTGTTGTCCAAGCACTCACCTCATCCCTCTCTCACACCAACTACAAGCTACCAACTGCGGAAAGGAAGATGGTCCTGCATCACCTCTCAGATGCAGCTGGTTAGGGGGAGAAGGGCTCAGTGGCTCCCCAGCCAGCCCAGCCCAGCCCAGGCAGCCAGGCAGGTACAATTCTTGCTGACACAACCCCTTGTCCCACCAAAGCCTCCCTGAGATGACACCCAGGACAGGAGAGCCACTTTGCTTCACCCTGAGAGCAAACTTAGGACAGGAGATCCATGGTCTTCATTCCATGGCATTTTACAAGCACAGCCCTTTCCAAGGCAGCAAACAATGCACAGGACCAGAACCACATGTCCAGTCCAGCCCAGCGATGAACAGAGCACAGCCAGTCCCCCCAGCACAGCAGAAGTAGAAAGAACCAGCCTCCTCACCCCAAGAGGCACCCTCTTCTCATGCCCTCTGCTCTCCAATGCCCAAAAACACCTCCCCAAGACCTCACCATATGAGACTTGCAGCGGGGGTGCCTCATTTGGCAGCCTCCCAAGGGTGGTAGTTTTCCATCTCCTCTGGGGACCGGGGATCTTTTGGAGTATGTCATCTGGATGGGCTGGGCTGTTAATATTTTGGAGCCCTGAGCTAGGAGTTACACCTACGTACGTTTTTATTTTCGCTTTAGATGTCTTCTCTGGTCCAATTATAGATTAATCACATTTTATCCAGCATCCGTTTCTCCCCCGCCTCCTTCCCCACCCCCACGAGGGAAGGCAAGAAAAAGAAACAAACAGGTTATTAATTGGCTGCTGGTTTTTGCTGGGTTCTTATCTCTGCACGTGAAGCCGGGGAGGCTGGGGAAGGTGGCTGAGGAGCCTGCCAGGAAAGGCAGGGCATTTTAAGCTCGATTTTCTGAGAAAACAAAGCTCCTGTGATGACATTACCTTAGCCTGGGCTTGCCTGCCTCTATCCAAAAGCCTTTAAAGCTACTGACTGATAACAGCGTGGCCTCAAAAAACAAAGTTCCTCCAGGTCTGTGAAACCAGAAGGTTTTAGCAAGCACAGAGCAAAGATGGGAGGTCCTGGTGAGTGCCTGGCTCATGAGACATTGGGAATCCATAGGGGAGAGGCAATCCATAGGCAAGGACCACAGGTCCAGAGAAAATGCAAGTCCACAGCAAACCCAGGTGCTGTCCCACCTGCTCTGCCAAGAAAGGACCTTTTCCAGCCCTTCCCCACTTCCACCACAGCCACCCAGGAAATCCTCTGCACAGAAAGGGCTGCTGTGCCTCCAGGGAGCAACAGGGGACATGGCTCTGTCCTCCCTCCTCATCCTGCAGGGATGCTCCTGCACCCCCGGGCAGGGGCAAGGGTGTGATGCAGGACTGCTCTGGGCACAGAGAGCAGCCAGGCAGCTGCAAAAATAGATCAGTGGGTCAGGAGCTGCTGCTCCCCCAGCAGCTGCAGGAAGCAGGAGAGGCTCAATCTGCTCTCAAGTGCATCCCAAGCTCCAGCAGCGAGTTGTACTCACCATCCCGCGGCGTCGGCGGCGTCTGAGTGAAGTAACTGTTGGGCTTGTCTGCAAAGAAACAAAAACAGGGGGCTGTCAGCAGGTCCCTTTGGATGCTCCCTCCTCTTCCTCCCCCCAGAACTCTGTCCACAGCTTTTGGACCAGCATTTCATCCCTTCAGTGTGCCCTTCACAAGCAGATTGGACTCCCAGGAACACCCAGGAGGTCCTGCAGCAAGAAGGGAGCGGCCAGAACACGATCCAGGAGCCACAGCTCTCCCACTTGTATCGATGGAGCATCTCTGGCGTGGGATTTGGGAGCAGCCCTCCGTGCCTGGCAGGGCTGGGGCTTGTCTCAGCCTGTTCTGTGCCATCTCCTGGGGGCTGTGATGCCAATCCTGCTGTGTATCACCCCACACACACCTGGGCATTTGGGTGGAACAGGACAGCACTGGGGAATGCTGCGGCCTCCAAAAAGTAGGAGAAAGGTGTAGCCTGGGGCAGCAGAAGGTGAGCACTCCCATGGACATGATTACAGATCCCAGAGCACAGCCTTGCCACCAGCCAGCCCTCTACATTTGGGGAATCCCTGATTAAGCAGGGGTGTGAGAAAGATTCCACTCAGGCACATCTCCACAGATCCTCCCATCCTAAATGGGAAACACCCTAAAACCAGTGTCAAACTGGGCGCTGCTCTCTACTAAGAGATGTGTCCAGGGCAGCAAAGCCAGGCTGTGGCAGAGGTAACACCACTCTCCTGCCAGTCTTTTTAAATGCATCCATGTGTTTTACAATTTTACACAGCTTTTTCCCAAGCACACTCCCCACCAGGGGAAGCAGTGCATCCCAAAGCCAGGCTGGAGGATTTGCCTGCCCTCTAAAGGCTTTTCTCACAGCAGGTGTTTGGCACTTCCCCACATCAAGGAGGTCAAAGACACCACTGCATGATGGAATACTTCCCCACAGGCTGTGCCTCGGGAAAGATGAGCACCTGTGCAAGGATGAGGTAACAGAGCACAGCAGCAAAATGTGGATGTATCCACGCCCAAATGTGGGCTCTGCTCAGCCTCACCAGGGATCAGATTAACAGGCTAACCTCAGGGAAAACTCCCCCGTCTTGCCCCAACCCTTTGTTGATCCCTCAGAACAGAGAGCAGGGAGCCTGGGAGACACATTCCCACCCATGTACAACAACAGGGCTCCAAGGTCCAGAAGGTTGCTTGGAACAAGGGAGCAGCAGCAGTCCCTGGCCAGGGCAGGACTCCCAAGAGCCCACTTTTGCCCCTCACCTCCCATCAGCCCTGCTGAGACCCTCACCCCTCAAACAGACTGACTGCATCCCCCCACACTCAGACCTCAGGCAGCACATCAGGACACAGCATTTCGGGGATGGGACACGGGGGGTGCTGGCACAGCTGAGAGCACCGTGCATGGTGGGAGCCGGGCTGAGCCCACACACCCGCCTTCACAGCTCTGCTGCACCGTTCTGGGCCAACATCATGGCAGGGAAAAGTGGGGCAGAGCTGTGGAGCTGTCACGTCCCCGGATTCTCCCCAGGCAGCAGCAGGAGAGTGATAAAGCCCAGCAGGCAGCGCCTGGAGCCGGGGCACGGCGGCTGACCTGACCCCTGCCTATCCCTCCCCTGCCTCCCGCACTCCCAGGGACACCTACAGTTATTGAGGAAGAGCAGCACGGCAAATCCCAGCGTGGAGGTGGCCAGGAGGATGAGGCAGATGTTGCACGGGATCATGAAGTACCGCACCACCAGGGACACCTTGTGCTGGTACATGCGGTCCCGCTCCAGGGCCCCGGGCGCCATGGGGTACTGGCACGCTGTCATGCTCGGCCGCCTCGCTCAGCCCACCGTCCGTCCAGCCATCCACAAAGCTCACATGGATCCCTCTTCCCACCCCTCCCCGGTCGTCTTCAGCAGCCACACAACCTAAGTTTTGCCGGAGGTTCCCATCTCGGCTCGCAGGAGGGCAGGGCGGGCTGGGGGGCACCTTCAGGAGTTTGTCCCCCCAGGTGCCATCCCAGAGGCACAGCCTGGGGTCAGGTCCGAGCCCGCTCCACGTCGTTCCTGCGCTCAGCAATCCCTCTCCCAGCCCGGATGGTGTCAATCCACACCTGCCGGCGGAGAGCAAACAACCCCGGCGCTGAGAGAGCTCAAGTTCCGCGGCCAAGCCCACCGGGATGGGGACGAGCTGCTCCTGCTGCGGGAATGGCACCAAGAGGCGCTGGCTCCCGGGAGCAGGGCTGGGACAGGGACAGCATGGGACCCCTCAGGCTCGCAGCATCTGGACAATCCGTATCCTCTCGGAAGGGATGGCAGGGCGTCTGACCACGTCGGCAGCCGCCTCTCAGCCCTCAGATCCTCGTTCCAGAAACACTGAGCTTTCCCCGGTGTCCGCGCTCCTCCGGGACTGGTGCTCCTCACGTTCCGCAGCCTCTGACCCTCCGCAGGTCCTCGCAGCCGAGAGCAGCAGCCCAAGATTCGGGGACCAGCAGCCCGAGGTGCTCCTCAGTTGTCCCCCGCTCCGGCCGAAGGCAGACACTCCCTTTCCCACGCCAAAGCTCCCATCACAGCCGCGGCACATCCATCCCCGCTCCGCTCCGCTCTCCGCCCGGGCAGCCGCCGCTCAGCCGAGCCCACCGCCAGCTCTCCGGCACCTTCCCAACCCTCGGGCCGGCAGGAAGGGGCCACAGCCCGGCTCGGCCCCCTCGGCACGGGCACCCTCCCCGGAGGGGGCCGGCTGCCCGGCTCACGCCGCTGGGACATGCCAGTCCTTCGCGGAGAGATTCCAGCTCCGCGCGGAGCCCGGCATGGAGCGGCGAGGGGGAGCGATGGGAGCTGCCTGGGCGGGCGGCGGGGTGGGTGAATGGGTGGGTGGGTAAATGGGTGGGTGAGTGNGAGGGGGGGACACGGCGAGCCCCTCCGAGCGGCCAACAAAGGGGAGCGGGGGCGCAGGGGCGCGGCGCAGACAAAGAGCAGGAGGCGGCGGGGGTCGCGCAGTCCCCGCTCCCCCGGGACACACGCGTGGGCTGGGCAGGGCAGGGCAGGGNCCCATCTCCCCGCCCCAGCCCGTCCGCCCACTCGGGATGCTGAGAGGCGGAGAAACTCCTCACGCCTCCCCAGCATGACCCACCCGGAGAGACCCCCACGGACAGCAGAAGGAGCCGGGGAAGCCGCGGTTACTGTTTTTTAGGACATCTGTTGTGGATGGAGAGGGACAGACCTGCCTGCACGGACTGGGGGCAGCCACCCCACAAACACCCGGAGAGCAGGACCAGGACGCGGCTGCAGGGACCTCACCCCACGGTCTGGGTCCGTGCTGGCACTGCCAGGGAGCAGGGAGGGGAGAGAAGAGGTGCCAGGACACAGACACACTCCGTGCTGCTCTCTACCTGAGAGCTGCTGCCCTTCTGCTGCTTTCCTTAGGCAGGATGCTGCCAGCAAGGATGGGAAAGGTGCCATGAGGACAGCTGGGCTGAAAGCCAGAGGGAGGTCAGGCCAAGAGCCTGCTGGAGTGAAGGTCCAACCACGGAGTGAGAGCCCTGAACAGACCCAAGGCAGGGATACCTGGTGCCCACACGACAAGTCCAGGCTCCCAGGACCTCCACTCCATACCTTGCTCTCCACTCAGGTGGAGACTTCGGCAAGACAGCATTCCTGGCAAAACACACAGCACCCAGCAAGCCATTTCCCTGCCCTTGGTACCCCACATTTTAGGGCACCACGACCTGTCACCTCATTTCTAAGCCACCAAAATCCTTAACAAACAAGGCTGATCTCTTCCTCACCACAGAGGAAGTCAGCAGCTCTGAAGACTAAAAAAAAAACCCAGCAAGAGGAAGGTCCTCCAGTCACAGAGCCACCTGTACACAGTCTGGGCTCACTCTACACAGCCTTGCCATTCCAGAGGCTGGTTTATCATCCAAGCCCTGGGACAGGAGGGCTTTGGTGGTCTCCCCAGTCCCTCAGGTACTGTAGAGAGGCTGTACTACCTGTGTCATGTGCAAGGCAGGAAAAGATCATCAAACACCCATCCTGTGCTCACAGGGCAAGATGCCACTGTGGTCAAACTGGGAAGCTCCCTTAAGTTCCTCCTGTCTCTGCATGCTCCACATCAAGCAGGCAGCTGCCACAGCCGGGAAGGGAAGCACAGCTTCCTCCTGGCCACTGCCAGCAGCCACCACACAGACCCAGCACCTTCTCCTCTCCCACGGGGAAGTCTGGCTGCTGTGGCTCCATCGAGGTAGCTACAGCTGGGCTGCAGGGGCTGCACAGCCACATTCCTGCTACCCACTCTTCCAAAAAGGAACAACTTGAGGCAGGAGAATACCCCTTGCCAGCAGCAGGTACCCCTCCCTGCCCAGCCTCCTCCCTGCTTTCCCCACCTTGGCAATTCACCTGGAGCCTGAGGGACACAAACACTAAAGAATCCACCCACTCTCTCCCCCCGCGGGGAGATGTGGAGGAGACTGGGTGGTCCTTTAGTGGGGCATCTCAGGCCCCACAAGCCAGCAGGTCTCAGGGTCTCCGTGTGGGATCAGCACGGGCTGCCCTACAGCCAACACCACAAAGCCACTCTGCTCCTCTCCGTGGGCTGGGAGCACCCCGGGGGTCCCAGCACTGCACGTGCAACTTGCCAAGAGCAGTACAGGGAAGAACAAAAACAGAGAACAGAGGAAAAAAATCCAAGTCGCATCCCAGAGATTGCTCCTCTTTAAACCTGCATTGCTCCCTCCTCTCCCTGGGGACTCCTGCCCAATGCCTTCACCAGGGGACTGGCCCAGCAGCATCCTTCTTCCCTCCTGGCCTGCTCCACATCCTTCCCCTCCCCGGGAAGGGCTTCCCAGCACAGGCAGGCTAAGGCCAACGGCTTGGCTTTGAAAAATTCCCCAAAGGGAAGCGAGGGTATTTGCATCCTCCCGCGTGCATGTTTTCACATGCAAATCAGCCACCGCACAGTCCTCCCTTTCTTCCCAGGTCTTCGAAGGCTCTGTCCCCTCCAGCCATTTGGGGGCCACTTTTAGGGGCAGCCCTGCCTTGGATCTGAACAGCCTTTGTGTCCTGGGGGGACAGGTTTGAACTCCAGCATGGATAGATCGGCTCATCATCCTCTTGGGAAAGACAAACACTTGTGCCTTTGCCCCTTGAGAGTCTTTCAGATGAGACTGTAATCAGAAGAGCCATTTGCACTGGGGGGACATCACCCTTGCCTGGTCCATCCACATGGGATGTCATTTTTATCTGTGACAGCCCCTTTCCCCAGAGCTGGCTGAATGCAGACACCCTGTACAGCTGCCACATCCTCACCATACCCTTTGGTGCCAGCGGCAGCACCCACACACCCCCCAACTACCAGCTGCTCCCTCTGCCAACTGTGCCCACCATGCACATCCAGCCCTTCCCTTTACACTTCAGGCATGAAGGACCAGGCAGGAAAATCCAGCAAGGCAAAAGAACACATAAACCCCACCTTTGCTTCCGAAGTGGCCAATGAGCCCAGGTGCCCAAGACAGCTCGGCCCCCCCAGTGCCCCTACACCTGTCTCTGTCCATACTGGGATGGAACAGTCCAGTCACCACCCATCATCCCCACTCTGAGGACACTGCACCAACAGCCTTTCTCCCTTTCCTCCTCCTCAGGACTGGGAACAGCCTGGCTGAGGCTGCAGGTGTCCAGAGGATGGTCATCCCCAGCAGGGTGCAAGAGGCACAAAGTCACCACATCTTCCAGGAGAGAAGGAGGAGGAATGAGGGCCAGCCAGCCAATTTAACACTCACACACAGCTGCTATTCCCCTACTACAGGCAAGAAAACATTATGTTTGAGCTAATCCATACCCCCCTCCCCGCCCAGTTTCCTAAATGAAAGTGTTCAATGCATTAAGGGCTCCGTGTGGTCACCAGGCAGTTTAAAGCTGGTGCCGTTAATGGGTTTATTTCTGGGCTTTCACAGCGAGGATGTTGTCGCTGGTGCCAAAACCACAGCAGACGGGCAGAAGGAGCTGGGTGCAGCTGGCTCAGAGCAGTGGGGCAGGATGCTGGGATTATCCTCCTGTTTCTGAAGCCCAGAGCTGGCAGGAGGCAGCAGCAGGACCCTCACACACTGCCCTCCATCCTTGCACTGACCTCAGACTCGCAGGCGTCTCATGGGACCCTGAGCTCTCCAGCCACCAGTTCCTTGAGAAGGGGTAACCCCCAGCAGGAGACACAGCTTAATTTTCCTTCACCTTCCCACTTGTGCCTCCCAGATGCCCCATACCAGCCCTGAAACACCCAAAATCAGAGCTACTTTGGGAACTGACTGGCAGCTGCCAGTCAATCCCGTGTGGAAGCCTCCAGCTCCTGCTGTTGCCAGGCTGATTCCCCACCTGGCTCCCTTCTCACTAATCCTGTTTGGCAGGGAGCTAATTGGGATTTATCTGACAGCACCCAATGCCTGGAGAGCCATTTTGTGCTTCCTCTGGGAAGGGTGAGGAGGAGGAGGAGGAGGAGGGAGCCTGCAGAAGGCATTTGCACATTCTCCCTTCCCTATCCCCTCCTGCAGTTTTACAGGCTAATTACCAGCATTACAGAGAAAGGAGCAGGAGGGGGAGAAAGTGGGGATTTTAATTATTTCATTTAACACTTGGCAGGACCCAGCTTGACTCCTGCTGAGCAGCACTTGGAAATAAAGAGCTTTTAAAGCCTATCAATGGGAGATGAGGGAGCCAGTGTGGGATACAGGACTGGGGTGGCCTGGCGGGGAGGCTGGCGTGTGTGCTGGGAGGGAAAGGGATGTTAATTCACACCATTGCTAATAAACAGCCGTGCCAGGCAGTGCTGGATAAGGGCTGAATCTTCTGAAGACGCTGGGGGGGGTTCACCACTTAATAACTTTGTCCTGAAACAAACCCTTCCTGCCTGGACCATGATGTCCCAGATGTGCTCAGGGATGCCCAGGCTTGGGATGGGCTACATGTGTGTGCCCAGGGACTACAGGTCACCCTCTCCCAGCACAGCAGGCCCTTCCCCAGGCTGGTGGCCTGTGCTCCTCCTGCACTGCCACTGCAAGGCAGCCCCTCTGTTAGCAGGTGCTCCCCATGAGCACCCCACAAAGCCCAGCCTTGCCCTGAGACCCTGCTCAGTCACTGAGAGCCTGGTGCCAACAATGCCAAGGTTGTGTGTTCAGTCCCTGCAGGGGTCATTGACGACCCTTGTGGGGTCCCTTCAGAATGTTCTGTGATTCTCCCTCCCTCCCTCCCACGCAGCCACCTGAATGCCATGATGGGGGGGTTATGATGTCTCTGCCTCTCCCCTTGAAAAACAAAAAATAAAACAAGGTTTGCACACAGAACTCGGTGTCTGGAAGGACAGAGGTGATGCCCAAAAGGGGACACACAGCAAAGCAAAAGCAACCCCAGGGAGCTGAAGCATCTCAGTGCTGTCACACAGCTCCTGCTGTTCCATCCCATCACCTCTGCCTCCACAAAGCCAAACCACTGCCCTGGGCACTGCTCACACGAATTGCTGGGCTCCCTGGAACCTCCACTCCCTGCTCCAAACACGGCAGCCAGGCTGGAACCCACAGCCCAAGGCACCAAGTCAGGGATTTCACACCTTCAGCCACCGCTGCCTCCCCCCTCCATGGCTCCCAGGGAAAGCACACCATTCCCTGTGCTGCCAGGGCACTGGGAACAGCCCCCAGGCCGGAGAGAGGCAAACCAGGGCAATGGTGGGAGCAAAGCCCCCCGAGTTTGTCCCCTGTGCTCTTTCTGTGCTGCCCCTTCAGCCGCCCAGAGTGGGATGCCCTGGGCTGCGGCCCCGGCTCCTCCCGCAGGCTCACACTGCCATCTGCTGCTCTTCCCAAGCCATTCCTGCTGCAAGGAATTCCATGTGAGCGGCAAGAAACTGCACAGAGGGGAGAGCAGAGTGGTGGGCTGCCCACAGCACCCGCACTGACACGGTGATGGGCTGCCCACAGCACCTGCCCTGACCCACACGGAGGGAACAATGACAGAGCCACACGAGGATGATGAGGAAGTTTGTCTCATGACAAACAGGCCTTTCAAACGCTTCAATCTGCCCTGAACTCACACCATCCTGTGCCTCTTCTTCCCCTTAGACCAGAGAAAGAGCCTTGCCTGTCTGCTGGGGATGCTGGTGCAAGCCTTCAGCCTCTCCGTGTGCTGACTGGAGTTGGCTGAGCTGTGAGACACCACTTCTGCCAACCTTCTCCCAAAAAACACACCAGTTGCTCTGCAAAATCACGTCAACTTGTTCATCTGCAAGGGGCCCATGAGGATCAGGTGGCATTGCAGAGTTCCTCAGGGATACGATAACGTGGGGAGGTGGAAATTGGAAAAAAACTCCAGTAGAAAACAATGATGAAACAAACCTATGGCACATCTCTGGAGCAAACACCCAGCAGGCTAAAATTAGCCTGTATTCCTGGCACTGTGGGTACCTTCCTACCAGGAAAGCAGCTGTCACCAGAGAGCTTCCAGACAAGGAGTGGCATCCTTCAGCAGTGGGGTGGGGAATGGCTCAGACTGGGAAAAGCAGCTCTGGATGGAGTGAGGGCACTGCCAGTAACCTCACAGAGAGTCTTCAAATCACACCAGCACAGCCCAGCTGGTGAGAAAACACATCAGAGAGAACCAGGCACGTGGGGAGCACAAAGCAGAGGTACCTCAAGAAAACACCTTGTCCCTCAGGACCAGCAACTGGATGGGGGGAATGGCCAGAACATCCTGAGACATGCCAGCAGCAACATCCCTTCCCCGTGCTGCAGGCAGAGGGAGTGCTGCCAGCAATATTCAGTATATTCATTGAGGCAGGGCTGCTCCAGGGACAGAACCTGAATGCCCTGTCATGGGGCAGCTCTTGCCCACCTCCCCCCAGTCAGGGAGCAGCAGGTTTGCCCCTGGATCAGCCAAACATCTCACCCTGTTCCAGGAGCAGAGTTATATCAGCCAGGTGCTCTCCCTGCACCTCTCCCACACATCAGTTTGGCCACGAGAGAGCCCAAAACAGCCACAAATCACACCTGCCCCCTCGATGTGACTGTGACAGCCAGTCCCAGGGGCAGGACACAGCACTCCCAGGAGGGGCCCCAACACAAGGGCTGTGTCCAACACCCACCCCAGGCAAGAGCACCACCCCCAGAGCCCATCCAAGCCGTGTCCCCTCTGGAGTGGCAGGGGAGGACACACAGCCCATGGCCCAGCTCCACAGCAGGGGTACCCACACACCCAGGGCAGGAGAGCAAAGCCCCCCCAGCTCTGCAGGAGAAAGGGAAAAGAGGAAAACTCAAGCACACCACTAGAAAGGAAACACCCCCAGCAAAAATGTGCTTGCAGAAGTCCTCAGGAGGAGGGCAGCTGCACCAGCTTGGTCAGGAAGAGCCTGCATGAAGGAGCAGAAGGGAAGGGACACCCTGTCCTTTGACCAACAGGGGTTCTGCTGGGAGATCGTGTGCTGGATGGAGACACAGCAAGGGAAATGGGCATTCCCAGGAGCCCAGACCCTTTTCCTCCTGCCCACAGGCTCTGTGAGAGCCAAAACCAGGTGGCACCCAGTTCTTGTACTGCCAACATCCCACTGGTGGGGCTGCTGGCAGGAGCTGGCACCCGGGAGGGGAGCAGAACACTGTCCCACCAAGAAACAGGCAGGATTTCATTTCTCCATCTCGGGAAGAATGAGCCGGCAGGGGATGCTGTTGGCTTGGACAGCTTCCTTTGGCTCCTCCCGGGCTCCGGGGTCCAGGCCAGGAGCGTGTGGTTTTCAATGAAAGTTTTATGTCCCTCTGTTCCCTCTCCAGCACCGCTGCAGGAGGGCACGTTTCCAAGAGAACCCCTCCGGATCTGCACAGCAGAGTCCATGGATTAGACATAATGAGGGGCACGGAGCAGGGAGGAAATGCAGCAGCAACAGCTTTAAATCAGCTCCCCACTCACAGCTGGGGCACTCCTGGTGTGACTCCCTTCCCCTCGGCTCAAAAGGCTTGGCACAGGCAGCACAATGCCCTGACCAAGGGCAGCTGGGCTATCACAGCTCCAAACCACCCCAAACCACCACAAAAACCTGCTTATCCAACCATAAATGGGGGCCAGCAGCGAACCTAAAGGTCTTGAGGTGAGCAGAGTGGGCAGAGGAGCAGCCTCAAAGTCAAAACTCGTGCAGGTTTTGATACCTCTACACCCAGTCCTGTCTCTAAGCAGAGGACGGCAGCCTGTCCGTGGCAAACACACAGCTGGCACCTTTTGCCACAGCAGGGTGGCTGCCCAGGGATGCTGGAGGGGGCAGGAACACAGAGGGGCACTGCATTTGTCCCGTCCTCCAGCCTGAGCAGCACAAAGGCTCATGTGTGCAGGGGAGGGGTGAGATGAACTGCCAGCACACACACACACACCCCCCCCNCCCTCTGTATCCACAGCCACCAAACAAAGGAGTTGGCCACGAGGCTGCCGGGATTCCGGCATTCCCAGCCCTGGGGACGGCAGGGCAGTGGGCACCCAGCCAGCCTGCAGCCACACACACCACCCCCTCCCCTCGCCCTGAGGGGCTCCCACCAGCCAGGGCACACACCGGGGCTGTTCTAATGACCAGGATTCCCTGGTTGGAACAACTGTCCATGATGGGAAATAGAGGAGCCACCACTGACACGGGACAGGCAAGGGGATGGGACCAGAGGAAAAGGATCACCCTTTGATCCATGCCCACACTTAGAATCATAGAATAGTCTGGGTTGGAAGGGACCTCTAAGAGCTCATCTCATTCCACCCCCTGCCATGGGCAGGGACACCTTCCACTAGCCCAGGTTGCTCCAAGCCCCATCCAACCTGACCTTGGACACTCCCAGGGATGAGGCAGCCACAGCTTCTCTGCCCAACCTGTGCCAGCATTTTGCCACCCTCATTGTGAAAAACTTCTTCCTTATATCTAGTCTAAATCCACCCTCCTTCAGTTTGAAACCATCATCCCCTTGTCCTATCACAACTTCACTTGCTTCTGCCAGAAGATGCCCAGAGGAATTGTCTGTGGTGTGTCTGCCCCACAGCTCAGCCAGGATGAGGACACACCCCCCCCATGCCCTCCTTCCTTCATTCCATCAGGGCAGCACATGCCACAAACCCCCCAAGCCGGGTCAGCAGCCCAGCGTGCCCCTTTTACCCCAGTGGGAGCTCAGAGTGCTCTCCCCCACCCTCCCCGGGACACTGGTGAAGGTGAGAGGCTGAGGATGGAGTTGGAGATGAGTCAAGCACTAGGTGAGGTGTCCTTAGATCACAGTTTCACACCCACAGCACTCCAGGGGCTTGATGCCACAGCAACTGCCACTTGCTGTGTGCCAGGCCAGTCACAAAGCAAGCGAGCCCAGACAACACCAGGCTGGGCCACGTGGAGGCAGAAGGGAAGGAGCTCTTCAAACTGTGATCTAAAAGCAATAGTGCCCTTGGAGGGGAGCACACAGCCTGCAGCCAAGAGGCCACGGGGGTGGGTGAGCTGTGCCCACCTCCAGAAGGTCTCTATTGCTCCAGCACATCCTGGGTGGATGGAAGGATGACACGGACTAACCAGCGAGTCTGATGGTGGATGGAAAAAATGGTAATTTTTTTTGCATGACACACCACCACTTACCAGCAAGAAGCTTCCTATGTTCTTTAGAAAGCAGGGGAGGAGAAAAAGGAGAGAACAAAACAGTTAGAAGCAAGAAAACAGGCAGCTGACCCAAAGCCTTCCTCCTCCCCAAGCCCCCTCCACCAGTGCTCCACTATTGACACCACCTGGGATAATTCCATCCATCTCTTCCAGCCCTTTCCAGGTAGCACAAGGCATTAGCACCCAAATCACCCCAAAGATCATGGCTGGGTTAGTGGCACCTGCATCCTGGGGAGGAATTCTTTATCCCTGGCCCAGCAATCCAACATCTCACATGGAAGAAGCAGGAGAAAACCAACAGCTCCCATGCAGAAGACATGGGTATTTTTTCCAAGAGGTGGCCCAGGACCAAACTTTGCTCCAGGAGACCCACACACAGTCCAGGTCTGGCTGTGAAGGGGCAGGGGCAGAGGGACAGCATGGCTGGCACTGCCACCTTCACTTGCAACATAGGAACACGCTGAGAGATTGCCCAGTAGACCCCAAATCTCCCCTATTAACCCTCATTTCAGGATCATCACTTGTACCCTCTGAGCATATGCACATCGATCTAAACATGGTTTAACAGCACAATGAGCTCCCAAACCTGCAGAAAGCCAGAAAACAGCAGGATCCTGATGTTACTGATGATTTCCCACACTGTAACAACCCCAATCCTGCACAGCACAACAAGGGAGAAACAAACTCAGGAGAAGAGAACCAACACAAACCCCATGAGGACACCTCAGCACTGAGTGTGACCATCAGCCACACATCACAAGCACGCTGGATTTGATCCATGAGGAGCCCACACTCTTCCCTTACAAGGATGGCTCAAGGAGAATGTGCCAAGCACAGCCAAAGGCTCAGAACTTGCATTACCTGTGGGATTTCATGGATTGTCACGTCAACAGATGTTTTTCTGAAATCCAACGAATTTGGAAGAGTTCAGGAGCCAAGACTGGAGCTCTCCACAGCTTCCCAAGGATCAGATGTTCCCCATTCAACCCATGGGGCACATCCTTTCCTATCACAGCTTGATCCCTGCTGCCCAAAGGCATCACCTGGGCCGGAATTGCTTTTGAAGTTGAGGAAACCAGAGCACCAAGATGAAACAAAGTCCCCAGCAGATGAAACAGGGCTCCCAGGAGATGTGATGAAAGAGAAGGTTAAGGGTTAAGCAGCTGAGCATTTTAATAGCCACTGTTGGGCACAGATTATTTATCTGCAAGTAACCTATGGCAGGAGGGAAGCCCTGTAACCATGATGGCATTCATTCTAAATGCCTATGGAAATAGGAGCTGTCACACAGCCAGGTCCTCATCCCACCAGGACATGGGGATCTCCCAGTGTGAAATCCAACTCTTAACCCCTCTCTTCTATTCATAGAATCACAGAATGGTTTGGGTTGGATGGGATCTCAAAGATCACCTCATTCCAACCCCCCTGCCATGGGCAGGGGCACCTTCCACTAGCCCAGGTTGCTCCAAACCCAGTCCAGCCTGGCCTTGGACACTCCCAGGGATGGGGCAGCCACAGCTTCTCTGGGCACCCTGTGCCAGGGCCTGCCTACCCTCACAGGGAAGAAATTCTCCCATATATTGAACCTAAATTTGCCCTCTTTCAGTTTGAGCCCACTCCTCCTTGTCCTGTCACTACAGTTCCTGAGGGAGAGTCCCTCTCTCTGTCCAGATCACTCTGCCTGCTCACAGCACCACACAACAGCTACAACACAGTTACAAACAGGTGGAATTTGGAATATGTGGTGCTTCTCATGAGCTTTTCCCAGGCTGGATGCTCCCAGGCTGCTCACACAGGCCAGCCAAAGCCCCAGGGGAGCGTGGCCAGACGGGTGGGATGTGAGGGACACAAGTGGGTGACTTCCCAGGGCAAGGGAGCGGTGCTGGGACACACAGCAGAGGAGAAGTAGGAGGAAGAGGAGGAGGAGGAGGAGGAGGCAGGGATGCAGCTGGAACACCCAGTGGCCCAGCACTCCAGCTCAGGGGTGCAGAGGCCCCCCCGTGCTCTGCATGCCACGTTAGCAGCAGCTCCACAATGAGCTGTGGGCTGTGGGTAATGTGACACTGTGAAGAGCCTTGACAGCTCACGGAGACTGCGAGGGGAGAAACAAAGTGAGCATTGAGGGCTGGGGACGGCCCCGTGCCAAGGAAGTGACGTGCTGCCTTCTCCTCTGGCAATCCAGAGCTCTCTCTGCTGTAACCTGTTGGGAGATGGAGGGAAGAAAGGAAAAGAGGGGGGAAAAAACCAGCTTAAAAATATCCCAGAGCAGCACAGTTATTTTGGGATTTTAATTTATAAAAAGAGGAAGAAAAACAGAAATGAAAGCCAAGACCCCGTGACCAGCCCTGGTGCAGATAAAATGTTTGTGTCTGGCTGCAGGACTCCAGCACTCCCTTCCCTCCCTCCCTCTGTGCCAATGCCTCTCAATTAGAATTATGTGGATTGTGCTATCACATCCTTTTGTCAGCAGGCACAAGAAGTGCTTCTGGAACCCCCTCCTCTTACTCTGCTGCTCCTGGGGAGCAGCAGGAGAGCCCTTGCCAAGGGCAAGGATGGGAATGCCAGCACGGGACACAAGCAGTCCCTGGGGGGAACAGGCACAGGCGGGCATTGTGTATTTTGGGGGCCATTCCCGTTGGGCAGGGGAGGTCCCAGGTGCCCTGTGTGGGTGTGGGCAGCTCTCCCAGCTCAGCCTGGTCACCTCGGGCAGCGTGGCAGAGAGCCAGGAGCTGCCACCCCACACTCAGTCACACATCATTACCTCACATGCACAGCCTCTCTCGCAGCAGGCAGGTCCCCCAGCTGCTGGCACAAGTCCTGGCACCCCAGGGAGCCACCCTGGCATGGCACCACATCACTCCTCCACACCCCTGCCAGGCACTCCCAGACCACATGTCCTAACATGCACAAAAGTGACATGCCCAGGACAAGTGACATGCCCAAGGCCAGCGACTGAGAAACTCTGGCAGAGGGACACAGCACACACAGAACAGCTGGAAACAGGAGGAGAGTTCCTTTCCCACATTCCAAAGCACAGCAGCATTCCCAAAGTGCCCCTTCTCTTTAAGGTATCCCTGCAGTAGGTCCCACTGGGGTGTGGAGACCCTCGGGAGCAGCCAGGGCTTTGTGCTGGGCAATGAAGTGCCCCTGTCTGCTCACAGCAACGGGAGCTTTCACAGGCAGAATCCCAAACCTGATGTTCCAGCAGCAGCAGCTGCTTCTCAGGATCAGGGGAAAACCAGGAGCAGCGAGACGGTGACAAAGAGAAGATGAAGTTGCCTGGCCAAGAACCCCACAGAGCTGGCAGCTTCAGGGAATGGGAATGCAGCACCAGGATGAAACAGGAGTGCTGCCCCAGGGCCAAATCCTGCCTGGCTTAGAGACCAGGGAGGAGCAGGGTAGGGGGGGAACAGGGTCAGTGTCCCCTGTGAGTGCTGCTGGCTCTAGTTTATGGGTGGGGAACAGGATGCCAGGAGGGTTAGAGAGCCTTGAGATGCACCCACAGCCGGACTGGACACTTGACCCCGAGGAGCCACAAGCCAACTGTGACTCACAGAGACTCCAGACCACTCTTGTGCTCAGCAACCTCCACCCACACAGTGCTGCTCCAGCTGGATGGATGTCCCAGCCCCCTCCCAAACAAGTCCCTTCCACCCCACAAGTCCTGCTGCCTCTTCCTTGGGAGATCCCACCATTCCAGCAGGGTGCACATGTTCTCCCTCTCATTTTTAGAACAAAAGTGCAATTGAGCTGAGCAGCCCCTGGGCCTGACCCGCCTTTCAACTCCAGCAAGTTTCCCTGGGCTTTGATTTTCCCTTCATGGAGCTGCAGCTCACTGAAGCAGCTGCTAACATCAAGAAGGGGAAAATAAGTTTATTTTACTATATATTAAATAAAACAAAACCCAAAAGCAGAGCACAGGGCTCTGTTCCAAGGTCAGGCACTTGACTGTGGAAAGTTTTGCTGGACAGAAACACACTTGGAGCAGGGGAATGAGCCTGAGCTGTGCAGAGAAGTGATGCAGAGCAGGAGACGGGTGCTGATGCCAGCCAGGAACAAAGCAACCCTTCCCTTCTGAGGCACCCAGGACATGCCTTTGGACTTACTCCTTCCTGCCAGAGGCTGAACCACTGTGTCAGGAACAGCAGCACTTCTGGGAAAGCACATGTGACTTGGACAAGTCACCCCACACAGCAGCTGCAAGGCCAGAACCGTGTCCTGCCCAACAGCTCCGGTTCTGAGTCACTCACCAAGGTGGATCCCAGATCATTCCCTGCCATCACACGGGTCAAAGCTCACCGAGGCAAGCTGTGCTCTGGAAAAACCCTGTCTGGAGATCCCAAACTGCAGAGGAAGCTCTGGAAAGAGGCTTTGCAGAAGGACAACTGATAATGAACCATGGGGTGAAACCCAAGGCAAGATGCTCCTCTGCAAGTCTTTGTGCAAAGGGGAATCTGCTGCATTCCAGGGAAGGGGACAGGGGATGGATCTTGCTCACCTGCACCCCTTTCAGATGACAGTGCACCCAAGAGAAGCTGGAGTGGCTGCAGAGCCACAGGAGGGATCCCTGATGGATCCTGGGAACCCAAGAGCACAGTGTTGCCTTTGCCCTCACACCAACATCGCTGATAAGCCTGCCAGGGAGTCCAGGTTGGACTGTCTCAATCCCGAGGAAACAAGCCAAGGGTTCCCACGCCACCTTCTCGCTGCTCAGGGCACAAAAGCAACACAGACTTCCTGAAATCCCTCTCTCTGTGACCCTCCCTACTGTTTCTCTGCATCCTGCTCCAAGGCCACGCTCTGTCCCCAGATAACAAGGCACTTGCTGCCAAAAGCAGCAGCCAGAGGGGCCCAGGATCCATGTGGATCTGCATTCCAAGAGAGACCTGATCTGAGCAGACAGAAACTGGAGATGGAGCCCTGTGGGGGTTTAGCTAATCCACCTAAAAGCGGCGTGGGATTTGGGGAAGAGCTCAGGATGTGGGTACCACGTCCCACTGAAAGCCAGGGGTGCTCCAACATCTGCTTGCCAGGCAGAGCAGGCAGGCAGTGCCAGGAGGGAGCCAGCCCTGCAGGAATGGGATGCTCTGCTGCAACTTCTGCATCCAGCAAATGAGACAAGGGGCTGGAAAAACCCAGGATAGCCAAGGACAGTTTGTATCAATTTAATATTAAATCCCACCACAAGTGAAACCCCAGAAATTCTCTCCTTTTCGTTGCAGCTGGCAATTAATTCAGGATTTTTTTTTTTCTTAAGTCCGGGGCATGCATCCCTTTTCTTGTAAATGACACACTAATTAACCACATTACACTCACTCTCAAAAACATATCAATCAATTGGCAGGCCATCACCATCCAACAACTGCTGCTGCAATTCAGCCTCCCCGGAGAGCTGCAGTCTTGGGTGTCAGTTGTTTAGGTTGGAAAATGAGATGGAAACTCGGGAGCATCCCCAGTGCTGCTGGAAGGAGAGGGGGAGGCAGGGATTTCCCCACCTTCCTCCATTCCCAAGCTCTGAAGAACAGTCCCCAAAACACAGCCAGAATTGAAACCAGATGTGTAGGAAGTGTCTCATTAGCAGTAATTGCTTTGCAAGGATTTGAGGTTTCCCCTCTCTGCCACCACCAAACACACTCCTCAGAAGCTGCCGTGGGTTGGGTACCAGGACGAGCTGGTGGGGGGGAGGAAAAAACCCACAGGGCAGAGTGTCTGCTACACAAACGTTTTTATTGAAGCCAGGGAAAGTTTACTCAGCCGAGGCTGGCTGCAGGCTCAGGCTGCCGAGCACCACTCTGCCACATTAAGCTGCAAAAACTCAGCCTAAACCCCACTTTGCTGAGCGTGGCTCAAGTGACTCGTGAAACAGTCTCACAATTAGCTCCCTTGCACCCTTCCCTGCTCCCAGAGCGGGGAAAACAGGCACGAGACACTCCAGGAACTCCTTCCCCACAACTCAAGGGTGATTAGAGGATCTGGCAGGGACTCCAGGCCCGCCTTATCCAGCCATTCCTGCTTGTATTCTACCTGTGCAGTGATTTTCCTTGCATTATAAGGCTGGATCCAGAGAAATCAAAGCCAGACACACAAGTCAGGTTGGGAACCAAGAGCCATTATTTTCTCCTACTGCACAAGTTTCCCACATCAGGTGACAAATTCCCACCTATTCACTTTACTATATCATCCCTCTGTCCTTGTGCTGAATTCCAACTTCTTCAAATACCATCACTGGCAGAATCCCTAACTCATACCAGCCTACGTTCACAACTCTGCCCTCCTGCACCCTCAGCACTCGCTCAGACCCCACCTCAGGAAGGACAGGGAAGCAGACCCTGCTGTGCCCCACTGCTGGTTTCACCCTCCCCCAGGGGGCTGAGCTGCCACCAGACCCACAGTCTGTGCTGAGGGAACCGGTGGGTGATCACACTGAGTTCCAAACCCCCACAGAATCTCCTTCCACGCATCCCTCAGGGAGAGGAACAAGCCATGAGGACGCACGGCTGAGAAGGAACGGGTGACACCTGCCACCCACACCACGTCACTTTGCCACCTCACCAGAGATGGACAAGTGTGTGCCCTGAGCATATCCCCGTGCCAGGTGTCATTCCCTATGCCAGGATAGCACGAGGATACCCTCCCAGGAGCAGAGCCTCACTGTATGACCACTCTCCCCCCATTTCCTCCTCCAGCCCTGAAGACAAAGACCTCAGTCTTTGCTAGACACAAACTGCCCAGAGCAGCCCCCCCAGCCCGGGGGAAGAGCCATCCCAATGGCAAAGGAGGAGTCACACCCGCATTATTTTTGGTGAGAGGAGCATAATTGAGGGCCTGCAAATCTCCCGTATTCCTTGGGCTCCTTTCTGGAGTCCCTGCAGCGGGCGGGATCCCCTCTGCGGAGCGGCGGCGGAGCTCAGCTCTCTCTCAGCTCCGGGGCTCAGACAATAGCTGCCTATGTTCGGCCCCAGCGCCGCTCTCTGGGAAGGCAGCCAGGCCTGGCAGCTCCCAGCAGCAGGGAATAAAAGCCCTGTTTGTGCTACAGAGCCCCCTCTGCACCAGTGGGGCACCCTCAGAGGGAGGCAAGGCATCAGCCTGCTGGGCAGCCCAAACAGCGACGCAGACAGATGCCCTGGGCTGGGCCACAGGGGAGGGAGGCAACACAGCAGCACCAGAGAGGAGATCCTTGTTCAAGGGAAGGCTGTGCAGCCAGAGAGGCCCTTGGGCACAGATGCAGAATGCAGAGCATCCCCCCCCTCCACGAGCACAGAGAGCCAAGGATACGGCGCTGGAAAACAAGGATGCTCTGCACTCAAAGCAGGAGGTCACAGTGCCCACCAAGGGCAAAGCTGCATGCCAGCAGGGCTCATTTGGGCAGGAACAAGAGGGATCCCTCCACCCCAGGGCATGGAGCAGGCTGGTGAGGCAGGCAGGCAGCCAGCCCCCTGCCCTGCCAGTCCATGTTCTCTGCTGCCAAGCTGAAGCACACGGTCCCAGGGGATCTCCTTCCCAACGGCTCTACACAGGCTTGATAACAAGAGGTGCCCTTCACACCTTCCAGAAGTCCTGGAGAGGCAGATGGTCCCACCCTGCAGAGCCCATGGATGTCCCAGTGGTACCCACACCCTGCCAGCATCAGACCAGATGCACCCAAGAGCCTGAGCACGGCTCAAACACTTTCACCCCTCACACAAAGCTGGCCATGATGATGAGCCCACACACTTGTCCTCTTCACCAACACAGCCACTTCCACAGGCTCAGCCTCTGTGGCTGGGAGTGGGAATTCCAGCACAGGAGACACATCCTGTGGCTGCTGCCCCTTGGAGAGGGTGCAGGGGGAGCAGGGGCAGAGCCATGGGCAGGCACCACGCTCTGTACCAGCCATGGCTGGGCTCACACCTTCCCTTCCTAGCTCAGAAGGTGCCACTGGGTGTCTCAGGGCAGAACTGCATCCCTGCCTCCATCAGTCTGGCACCGAGACCAGCCAGCCCTCCTGCTGCCAGCACAGAACCACTGATGCTAAAACTAAACTGCTTCATCTCACAAAGGGGATTTGCTGGGCTGAGCAGCAAGTGCACCAGGCAGCCCACAGCAGCTGAGAGCTGAGAGCCCCCTCAGCTGCCCAGCGTGGAAACTGCCCCATGTCCTTGACCACACAGTCTCCTGCCCCACTGGGCTCTCTTGGTACCTCTGCCATGCCCCAGGCAGTACATCAGTCACTTCCCAATATCCTCCCTCCCCAGCACTGCTGTCAGATGCAATAACCAACACCAGGGTCTTTAAAAATGGCCATGTTTCACTGCAGTGGAGCAAAATGCAAATCAATTAAAAAAAATCAAACTGGCCTCTTCTTTTGCTTTTTCTCTTTACGAGGCTTTAAAGTTGCTTTTCGACTGTCCTGAATAATTGACGCTAACATGAAAATTTAAAGTCTTTCAAGATTTCATTAAAATTCATTCTCTTTCCCTTTGGAGAATTGTCATTGCCAGAGTCCCATGTAGGGCAGACAGCACAGGCAGCTGCCTCCCTTCACAGCATTTAACTCCGTTCTGTCTGGCTGAAGAAAATTCCCTCTTAATTGTTTAATGGAGACCCTGAAATAACATCCCTCATTGCTCTCCACCAGCAGCCTACTAATCCCATTCCCTCCTGACTCCAGCAGCAATCCTGCATTTCTACCTCCTTCAACCCTTTTAAGCTCCAGCACTACCCAGCAAGTGCTCCACTGCCAGAGCTGCCCAAGGAAGTGGTGGCATCACCATCCCTGGAAGTGTTTAAAACCCATGTGGATGTGGCACTTGGGGACACGGTTTAGTGCTGGACACAGCAGTGCTGGCTTAATAGTTGGACTTGATGATCTTGGAAGGCTTTTCCAGCTTTAATAACTCTGTGACCTGAATGGTCTTTTCTAACCTAAAGAAGTCCTGTGATTTTCCAACCTTAAGGATTCCATGGTTCCATGAAGGGCTTGGCCCTCTCCTGCTCCCTGGCAGCTGCCTGGCTCCTTCCTAACACTGAACTGTCACACCCAATTAAATTTCTCATGAAGAGAGCAACCCCAGCCCAGAACAACTGAGACAAGTGGCAATCATTTTAGAAATATGTTGGGGTTTTTTTAATTGCAAGGCTCCAAGTTGTCCTTTAATGGCCAAAATGAGCAAGGCAGGAGGGTGGCCCTTGGCTGGGCCATCACAAAACCTGAGGAAACCATCACATAATGTAAGGAAAACAGCAGAGACCAGTAAAAAATGAAAGGCTGGAGCTGGTGTTAATGCCCTTAAAATGACACCAAGGCTTCCAAAGCCTGTTGGGTTTTCCTGAGAGCTGTTAACAGCACCCTCTGCTTTCCAGCTGCTGCTCTCCAGAGGCTGCCTGGAGAGGGTCAGGTTTCCCATGAAACCCCAGCACAGACTGTTACCAATTAAGTGTTATAACCTTGGGCAAAGCTCTCCCAATTTACCCCACTTGACCAACTGACCCTGAGGATTTGGAACAGCCTCTATAAATCCTATTGATCTTTACCCAAGGCAAACCCACGTGGGTTTTGTTTCCAGAAGGGAGTTATCAGGGAGCAGGAATGCTATACTTGTTCTGACCATTTAACCTTTTAAACATAAGGTGACTCTTTTCTGCTCTTGGTAAAGGAACAAGCTGGCACTTCAGAACACATATGTGCTCCAAAAAGCTATGCCAAAGGAATAGGATAGGATATCCTGAGCTGGAAGGGACCACAAGGATCATTTAGTCCAGCTCATGGTCCTGCTCAGGACAACTCCAAAAATCACACCACATGGTAGATTACATTCCCTCTTCCAAAAGGATGCAATGAATCACAGAATCACTGAGTTGGAAAAGGCCTCCAAGGTACCTGAGCCCAGCTTTTCACTGATCACCACCTTGATAATGAGACCAGAGCACTNCTGTGCTCTGCCACCTGCACAGGAGAGCTCCCTCACTGCTGCCTCAGCTGGAGACTGCCCAGGAAGCGGCTGATCCAAGGAATCAGCCTCCCACACACACGTCCTCTGCTCCCTTGAAGCCGTGAGCTCCCATCACACAAAGCATCCTTGTGTGTCAAGACCAAATGCATCCCAGCCTCCCCTGCCCCACTGTCAGTCCAAGAAAGGAGATAAATGCTGTTCTTACCTAGTAATGAATAATCCAGAATCCACGTGGGGAGGACAGCACATGCAAAAAA
>VXBX01003497.1:39170-70654 GCA_013400415.1 Scytalopus superciliaris
CCCCCAGTTTTTAAAACATTACAGGTATCCCTATGTTCATGTTCCTCATCCCTTCCCAGCCCCTGACTGCCCCACAAAGCAGCTCATAGCCAGGCACATCCCACTTCTGCAAAGGGCAGTTTCAGCCACACTCCTCTGACACGGGCAAAGGGGGTTTCTGTTGTGGCACTGGGCAAGNAGTTGGTCAGACCAGAGTAAATTCTGCTCCTCCCTGGGCATCCCAGGCTGGTTCTGCTGGTCACAAAAAGGAGCTTGACAGCCCCAGGTCTGATTCCTCACCCCCTGCATGAGAGGCTCACCCCCAGAAACCTGCAGCCCCCCCCGAGCAGCCCAGTGGAGATGCACAGCCTCATCCCTCACACGGCCTGACTCCGAGCCAGGGAAAAGGAGCAGAGCAAAGCCCCCTGAAGAACAGGCTGGATAAAAGCAAGGCAGGAGCCCTGACGCCTGCAGATCTGCAGGGACTCCAGCAGAAGGCAGATAAGGCAGATAAGGGACAAGGCACAAGGGACAGCCAAGTTCCTGTCACGCTGCTGAGAAGCATCTCAGGGAGCAGGCCTGGCCCTCACAGAAGAGCCCCTGCAGCATCCCAGGTCCTGCCTCAACAAAATTAACCAAATAAGAGGCAAATGCACCAGATTAAGAGTCAGAAGAGCACAGGAAAGGGAGATGCCCAAACAGTGCCAACAGAGCCAACCAGATAAGGATAGGGGCACCCACTAAAACATTGTACTTGATGGCAAGGAAGAAGCCACGGTGGGGAGCACAGCTGGGGAACATCTGTACAGTGTGAAATGAGTGACACACCTCCAGGGAAAAGGATTCACCTGCCAAAGAAACATCCAAGTGGCATCTACCAGGAGCCCTGCCAGGGTGGACGGGTGTTGCCAAGGGCACAGCCCTGGGCATAGAGAAATCAAAGGATGTGCACACAGCGAGGATGGGGAGGCAGAAAACAGCAGCCAAGTTTATTTCCCTCCTGGCAACTCCTTTCATGTCAGATATCCACAAAGCCTCAGACTTCCAGAAGGCATGGATCTGGGCAGAGGGAAAAGGGACAGAGGTGAGCAAGGGAGCAGGCTCTCTTGCTCTGGAGGTCCCTGGTCCCTTTGTCCTGTCACCACAAGCCCTGCACACCTGGCTCGTACAGCAAAGGCTACCAGACCCCCAAAGGCTGCTGCTGGCAATTCCATTATCACCTCTTCCCCTGCAACCTCCCCCAGTGGCTGTTCCACACAACACAGACTGCTCTGGCACAAGGGATGCATCCAAAGTTCTCTGCTGGGGACGCACAGGACTCTTGTTCTGCAGTCTCCTCTGAGGGCTGGGCTCGGCTGGACAAAGCCCAGGAGACCTGAGGGAGCCAATGAACCACAACCAGCTGAAGGAGCTGAAAGCAACAAAGTGCTGCCAGCCCACACTGCACCAGCCTCATTTCCTAAGAGCAGGTTTTAATCTCCTAATTGGGCTGCAGCAATGCTCCCAGCACAGGGCTGTGCAGCTGAAGTCACCTGGATCGCTCTGGAAAAGCTGGGCAAGAAGCCAGGGCTGGAAAAGCCTCAACACCTCAGGACAGCACTCAGGACAACCCATGCTCCTCTAGAGACTGAGGGATATTGCTCTGCCTAAACCCCAGGAAGAAACCTTGGGACAACAGGGACTCACCTAAGGAAGTGAATGGTGGCAGGAGGAAGGTTTGATACTGGTTGGAGAGAGGACCTTGCTGTAGATAGTCAACATCTCCTCCCCACATAAAACAAGGGAACTTACACAGTTCTTTGTTAACTGCACAAAGAAGGGACAGTGGAAAAGGACTTAGACCTGCATTTGCTCCCTCCTTCAAGTAACCACTTATGTTCCCAGTTTTCCCAAAGAGATGTGACATGCCTTTTCTTGGCTGAGAAGACACCTGCAGCAGGGCAGACCAGGGTTAACTGTCCCCTGAAAAAAAGGCAAGACCTGGCACCCCAACCAGCCCAGTAGACACTGCCCCTTGTTTAACTGAAGGTCCAAGGCACAAGGTGGCCTGGTCATTCTTTCCTTACAGCTCCAACAGCTCAGGTGAGGAGCTGGGAATGCCACGCTGCAGCAGGAGCTGCTGGCGCTGTGCCCTGCCCCAGGGACCAGCCCACCCACTCCCTCAACCAGCCCCTCTGGGCTATGGTGTGGTACAAAGATTCCCTAGATGAGGAGCCACATCCCTGGGACTGGGACCACCTCACTCCATTTTACCACAAGGCCCTAAGCTGAGGGAACGCACAGATGCCCTTCCAAAAGGTACTGAGACCAAAATACAGGTTAGAGGTGCTTCAGATCAGCATAGTGGACAGCACAGACTCAGAGAGCAGGTAGAAACAACACCAACATCAACTGCCTGGAAGGGGTCTGGGAGCAGCAGGGCAGGGAATAGCAGAGTCCCATCCCCAGAGCTCATCCCCTGGCTCTGAGCAGGCACCTCTCCCAAAGTGGTGAGGCCAAAAGGGCAGCGAGAGCCCAGCAGAGCCCAGGAACAGCAGCAAACAGCTGCTGCCAAGGGGGTTGCCAAGGCTGCTGGGCTCTGTATATCCAGCAACAAGCTTTGAAGTCAGGGCACAGGAATGTGCCCCTCTCTGCTCTGCCAAGGCAGGAGAGCCCACGCTCCAGCAGCCACCTCGCTGCCCTCCACCTGCCTCCAGGGCCACCCCCAGGTATGCAGGATGAGATCCACACCACTGTGCTGTCAGGTCAGCAGGAGCAAGCTGTGACCATAAGGCATCTTGCTCTCAAAGCATTTGTTTCCCAGGAGAAAAGTGCCTGGAGGCTGGAGATGGTGCCAGGCCACATTGCCTGTCCAGGTGATGGGTGTCCCCCCTCCAGCCCCACAGTTCTCCTGTTTTCAAGCCACCCTTCTCCAGGGGAGGGAGCCCACTGCACACATCCTCTGTTGATTAAGGCCATGGGCTCCTTCTGATCAAATTCCAATAAATTTTGGGTGTTGATTCCCACATAGGCAGTTTTGTGCCTGTAAACAATTATTCCTGTATTTTGACACCCCCGTAGCGTGGTCAGACCATCTGTCTGAGCTGCACGGCTGTTAATGGGAGCTGAAGTGCCATGAGCTGGCTCTGGGATTGGTTTGGAACAGCCATCAAACCCCTGAAATGCATGTATGAGTTATAAAAATCACAGAATGGTTTGGGGTGGATGGGACCTTAAAGCCCATCCCGTTCCACTCCCTGCCCTGGAAAGGAACACCTTCCGCTAGCCCAGGTTGCTCCAAGCACCATCCAACCTGGCCTTGGACACTGCCAGGGATGGGGCAGCCACAGCTTCTCTGGGCACCCTGTGCCAGGGTCTCACACCCTCCCAGGGAAGAATTTCTCCCACATATCTAACCTAGATTTCCCCTCTTCCAGTTTGAACCCCTTATTCTTTGTTACGACGCGGCCAGAATGAGCCAATTCTCCATTATCCATGCCCTCCGGGCATTCCACGGCACACAGAGCCCTCCACAGCCCGAGCCGTGACTGTGCCCGCCCCGCTGCCCACGACACCCACACAGCGAGGCCCATGGACTGCCACCCCAGGCGGGAGCAGCACCCAGCGTGACCCCCGGCTCTCCCACAGCGCTCACAGCCGCCGGCCCTGTCACAGGTCAGCGCTACAGTGGCCGCTTTCCAGCCCCTGCTCCGGCGCAAAGAATGTAACACATTAAGATGTAAGACATGCAAGATTTACTGTGAAGGGAAAGCCTTTAATCTGAAGCAGGCTTCAAACAAGTGCCAGCTCCTTTCAACTCTATCCTCACACACACACACACACCCCCGGTGCTGGCGGAGGAGCGGCTGTCGCTCCGGAGGAGCGTGGCAGCGAGGGCAGCGCTGAGGGGACGGGGCAGGGCAGGTTCCCAGCCCCACCAACTGCGGGGCACAGGGGCTGGAGGCACCAGGGTACACGTCTGTAGGCTCAGATGTAATGTTATCTCACCCAGCTTCTGCCAAGGGCCATGTGTTTGCGAGAACCACACAGAGACCACCTGTCTGGCACCCCCAGAGTCCCACCATGCTCCATGCAATGGGGTGCAGAAAACACGGGGCAATCAGGGGAAAAACGTCCTCCAACAAGCTGCCATTCCCTGAGCATGCCAGGCTGTGTCCCAGGCCCCTCTTCAGGATGCCTCCTGTTCAAGCAGAAACAGTGTGGGTCCCATCCCTGATGCCCTTCCACAGCATCCTTCCTCATCCCTCAGTGCACATTCCCAACAGGAAGCTCCCAGACTCTTGGCCCTGCACAGACACCCCAACAATCCCCCCCTGTTTCCTGTTGTCCAAACACTCCTGGAGCTCTGGCAGCCTGGGGGCTGTGCCCACTGCCCTGTTCGGTGCCTGACCACCCTCTGGGGGAACAACACCTCCTCACCTTGCCCCAGTTCCCCCAGGGGCAGGAGCAGAGCAGGGCAGTGGTGCCAGCACTGCCACCTTCCCCTGGGCACTGTGACCACAAGCCAGGACACACACTCAAACTCCTGCACCCAGGGCAACAAGAGGTAAGCAGGGTCTCTCCACACCCCTTGGTGCCATCCCCATCCTTCCCTGCAACTGGAGCCACCACCTCACCAGGCCAGAGGTGACCAGACCCACCCCCTTGGACAGACAGATGGGAAGTGTCCTTCCTCCACAGCCCAGCCCCTGCAGCTCTGAGTGCAGAGACCTCTGCAGTGGGAGAGGAAAAATCCCTGCTGGAGAGGCACAGGATATGTGCAAAAGGCCAGGCTCTGAGAGGGGAACAGGACACCAGGGCAGTACTTTCTGTTATGGTGACAGATGCAATGGCCAGAGGGTCCCCAGGGGCTGGTGGGGTTCACAGGACAGCAGCTCCAGCCCACACTGCTGCTTCCCTTCACCCTCCCTGCATCCTGAGAAGGACACCAGCCTGCTCCACCACTGAATTCCGGGGCAGCACTTCACCAAAGGGTTCCCACGCTTCGGCAGGGCTGGGAGGGGTTAGGACATCCAACATCCTCCCTCTGGGGACAAAAAAAACACTTCTCACACACTGCTCTTTCTGCAGAGCTGCTGGAATATGACCACTGGCAGACAGGGAGAGGAGCCCAGTGCTCCCAGTGCCCCTGCCCAATGGGATGCTCCGAAAGAGTGGGAAGAGGGATAAACACAAAGGGATGCACCAGCAGGGGTGGTCCAGTCACCCTCTTAAAGCATCTCTTCCCTTTTGTTTCCTTCAGTCTTCTTTAGGCTGGGTTGGAAAAAGGAAATGTTCCACAGCAAAGAAGCACTGGGATAGATGGGCTAAATGCAGATGGATCTGCAGTTCCTGCACTGGACTCTGCACCACAGTAGCACGAGGGTGGGCATGAGGTCAGCCTGAGTTCAGAGTTAAGACACACTTAATGCAGACCCTATAGTACCACAACCAAAGCTGTTCCCTGATCTGTATCCCTAAGCAGCATCCCTTTCCAGAACTGTATCCCTAAGCAGCATCCCTTCCAGCTTTTGTAAGATTGTGCAGCCCCATCCACACACACTCGTGGTCACACCCAGCTCCTCCCACCAGTCCTGCCCTGCTCCCTTCTGGCTCCACAGCACCACAATCCCCACGCCACAACAGAGCTGCAGGATGGGCTGCTGCTGGAGCACCCCTGGCAGTCTCCAGGGAGCCAGGCACTTCCATGAGCCTAGAAAAGACTCCCCTGGGTAAAGAAAGTGCAAGTCCAGCTGGCTAGGAGTGACCGAGAGCTGTCTGGGAGAAATTACCAGTCTAAAAAAACAATTCCAGCCTGGATTTCTTTAGATTCCCCCTGTTTCAGTGCCTGGGAACTGGGTCCCAGCCAGCAGCACTGAGCACAGCAGGCAAGGGTTCTCATGAGCCAGAAGAGCATGAAGTGGATCAGCTGGTGTCAGTAGGAAGCTTGGGATGAAGGCAGAGTTTAGGAGGAATTTGGCAGATACGCTCCCCTAGCTCGAATGCAAAGCAAAGATGCTCCCAGGCAACCAAAGTTCCAGCCACTGACAAATCTCCAAGTGGTTTCCATCCACCATCAGCTTCACTTTCACGTGCAAATGGAAGGATCATGTTGCGTCCAAACCCATTTGTCCAAGCTGCTATGAAACCCTGACAGCCTCCCAGTGCTTTACCCCAAAGAGCACCTGAGATCCACACCCCCACCCCTCTGACAGCACAACCACACACCAGGAAAGCCCCTGCTTCTCTCCCCTTCACTGGGCAAACCAGGTGGTACCCTGGGGAAGGCAGAGCAGGTACCTGGGCCTCTCTGCAGAGCTGCCTCTTCAAGGCAGGCCCCACAGGAAAAGGAATTGCAGCTTGAAAATAACAGGCTAGTTCAGGATGTGTCCCTGCACCCTTCATCCCACTGAGCTGCCAGCTCACAAATCCCTCCTGCGGTTCGTTAGCAAATAAATCCTGGAACCTGAGCTGGGCTGGGAGCTGCCCTGGCAGGGAGAGGAACACCCTGCAAACCAGGGAGCTGTCAGAGCCCTGGTGAGAACAGACCGTGGGGCAGGACCCTGCAGGGAAGGCTGAGGAAGCAAAGACGGCTCCTTTCCCAGGGGAGGAGAACTCGGCATACTCAGGGAGAGAGAAATCCAGCTCATCTGCAAAGAGAAACCACACAGTATGGTTGGGAAGTGCATGTTTACCCTGCACCACATCAGAGCCAGCTCCTACAGAGCATCCTCTTCCAGGCTTCCAGAGGAAGCTGTTAGCAGCAGGGTGTTTGGGTTTTAGCTGGAGTCCCAGGCTCGGAACAGCAGCAGTGTCAGCACCATCCAGCTGAAAAACCTCGTGGGCTGCCACAGGGAGAGTACAACTAACTCCTCTCTGCCCAGGAAACAGCACAAAGGTGGCAGGGGAGCCCGAGCCAGCACAGGGCTGGGTGAGCAGATGCAGGAGGAATGTCTCCCCGGAGGTGAGGAGTAGAGAGGACAGGCAGGGATCCAAGCCCTCAGCCCACCTGCACTGCCAGCCACACTCACTGCCCCAGAGCCTGCCTCCAAGCTGGGATGAGGATGGTTGATACGGCCCAGTCTGGGTCTGTAATGCCCTCTCAGGGCTTGCCATCCATCCCTTGTAATCCAGGCAGTACCCCATATGCCATGAGGGGGGATTCTGGCACACACAGCCCCTTCAGCCCAGCACTGCACAGCTGACAGTGCCAGCTCCACTGTCTCCCAGTGCTGCCAAGTGGCCCTTGCCAGGCTCAGCAGTGCCAGCCCCAGTGGCCCCCAGCTGAGGAACCTGCTCCCATCACTCCCCAGGTGGGCAGGAAAAGCGGCCTCAGAACCTGCAGTGTGTGGTGCCCAACACCAGGACATGCATTTGATCCAAGATTTTATCAGGAAAGCCCAAGGGCTCGGCTTTCCTAAAGCAGTAGAACCATCAGGTCTGTTTGATAATAGTCTAAATTCAGACATATTTTTTTCTATTTACTACAGCCACTTCTGGAAGCCGCAGCTTCTCCCTCCTGTTCCCAGTTTGAAGGCTGGCCCAGGACTCTGTCAGTACCTTTAAGCTTGGCCTGGGTTTATTGCTCAAGATCCCTCAGTGCCAGGAGAAGAGAAATGGGCACTGGCTCCGATGGAGGCTCCTCCAAAAAGCAGCCCTGCCTCCAGGCTCAGCCAGCTCTGTACTTCCCCGAGTAAGTGGGTGGGAAAATCCAGCCTTTGATGTTCCACTGAGCGGCTCCAAAACAAAGATGGACTACAGGAGATAAAAACACCAAACAAACTTCGCAACGGGATATATCCGGTAGATAAAGTGGGAAAGAATTTCATTTCCATGGAGGGCAGGCTGCATGAGGTCCATGGAATAACCCCACAGCAGCTGTTTTCCACTCCCAGCACACGCTGCTGTTACAGACAGCACAGCAGCAGAGCACTGGGGGGTTACAGGCTGCCCAAAGCACAGGGATCCAGGAAAAGCCATCCCTGGTGAGCAGGTAGCAGCTCTGGGCAAGGCAGCTTCCCCAGAGCCTTATCTGAGCCTCCCAGAGAGCAGGAGCCTTTCCCAGGTACCTGCAGCTGGATGTTACCCAGCTCAGCACTCTCAGCACCAGCACAACAGGCACCAGGCACGAGTAAGCAGGCAGAAAAACACAATGTGGAAAACAGCAGCAACCCATTGCTAATGTGCATTTTGGTCCTGGAAAGCAGAATCAGTGACAGGGGAGCACAGACTGAGAGCTGTGGCTGCTCAATCCAGGGGAATGGCAGCAGAGGGAAGAGGCAATCAACTGGTTTCAAGTGCACAAGCAGAAAAGGGAGCAGCAGGCTGTTCTCTGTACCAGGGTGGGCATACCAAGGCTGCAAGAGCAAAAGGAGTGTTTGGACAACACTCTCAGGGACAGGGGGGCATTGCTGGGGTGTCCTGGACAGATCCAGGAGTTGGACTCAATGAAACTTGTGGGGCCCTTCCAACTCGGGATATTCTCTGAGACTCCCACAGCCCAGCCCAACCACCCTCCCAGGCAGCACAGTGAGGGGAGGAAGGTGATTGCAGCAACACCACCCTCCAGGCAGGCATTTTTGGGGCTGACGGGGCAGGGCAGCCTCACAAAGCTGCTTTTCTTTCCAGCTCGTGCAGCCCCAGGGCCGCCCCCTCCCCGCTTCCTCTCAGCATCCTCATCCCCCCGAGAAGAGCCCCAGTGCTCAGCAGTGACACAGAAGAGCCCAGCACATGGGGCTTTGGTGCTGCAAAGCCCAGCTTAAGGGCAGCAGCAAGGGAAGAAAGGCATAATGTGACAAGGAATAAAGTGACGAGTCTCATTTGCAGTCTGGCAGTGCCACCTCTGCTATCTAAGCTGCAACCAGAGCCCTCTGCCATCACAGCTATGCAATAATGGAAACATGTAAAACTGGCAGGAAAAGTGGGTTTTTACAAAGCTGAAAGAGGGGCTGACATGTGGCAAGGCTGGATGAAGCAGCTTTGTGCACACCCCTGCCAGCCCTGCCGCGGAGAGCACAGGGCTCTGCTCTTCTGAGACACAAGGGAGGGACCAGCTGGCACAGCACCTCACCCTGAGCACCAGGGCCTGCCTGGGCAGCCTGCAGAGCCCTCTGCCCACGAGGCTGCTGTCCCCCGCTCCAGCTCACCTGTCAGAGAAGGCTGAGCACAGCCCAGACACCAGTGCCACCCAGTTCTGCTCCAGGGAGCACCACAGCCCCTGGGACTGCCTCTGGCTACGCACCACATCCCTGGGGGCTCAGCCTTGCAGCACCTGCTCAGTGGCAGGGAATGCTTCTCATGAGGGTTAGGAAGAGAAAGAAAAGGCTGTGGTAGCACAGGTGCTGAGAGCCCTGCATGGGGGGGTCACTGGCAGCCCTGCTGAGCACCTGTGATAACCTCACAAGCTCAGCTTCAGTGCAAACAGGGCCCCTGGAGAAGTCTGGGAACAAGTGACCAACTGAGTCCAGCTTGACACAGTTTGGACCTTGAAATTCCTCTGCCTCAAGTGACACCCCAGTCTGAAGGCAAAAGTGAGCAAATGAACCACCTAACCCTAAAGATTTGGTTGGAGCAGTGGAACAACCCCAGCCAACACCCCAGGGCCAAGAGCACAGGGACTAACCAAGTAGAGCAGAATTCCACTTTTCCATGAGAAGCACCTCTAAGAGCAGCAGCATCCAAGGAACTATCTGCAGCCACGCCATTCCACCAAGAGAAACAGGGCTTGTTCTGAGAGCTAAATATATGCCCCAGTCCCTGGGGGTTACTGACAAACCCTGGCAAGAGGATTGCAGGAACCCTGATAATATTGTGGGATTTGCCCAGCCCTCTAAGAATAACTGCACTGCCTATGAGAACATCACAGGAATTAGCTCCCTCCTGCCCACAACAGCCCTGGTACCGTGCCAGAGCCAGGAACCCGCTGCTCATGGGCAGGAGTGAAAGCACATGGATTTACAGCCTAGTCCAGAACTGCCTCAAATGGAAAACTGCCTTTTTCCCCTGCAGGATTAGGAGTTTCACCCTCTGTTTCCTGTGCAGAACAGTGCAGCGCTGTGCCTGGCGCGGTCCCGCCTGGGTGTCAGTGGAAAATAACCAGCAGTTCTCCCCAGAAAGAGATTAAAACCCTTTTTATGTGAATAACAACCCAGGAGGGAGGGAAGGGGAGCTCTGTGGGAAGCATGTGCACACAGGGCATCACACTTCCCCTCCTCAGGCATGAGCTGCTGAGCCCACGGCAGCCCTTTGCAAGGCAGAGCCCAACTCTTTCCCCAGAAGGGACTTTCTCTCTCCCTGAGATTCCCAGACACCCTCAGGGCAGTGTTGTCTTTCCATGCTGGAGCTCCTCAGGCACTCTGAAATCCCAGTTTCCCACCCACGCACCCCCATGGATGGGGAGGAACAGATCCCAGCAAGGAGCCTCCACACGGTGAGGGTTCCAGCTGCTTTCCAGCACCTTCACAGCTCCAACCAGCAGGTTCACACCAGCTCTGCTCCTCAACTGGGCACGTTCCCCAGTCCCTGCCTCCCCAGCATTCCCCTCCCATCCTGCCTCCCCAGCATTCCCTTCCCAGCCTTTGACAAGCTCTGACACTGCCCAAATTCCCTCGAAGAGGCAGCAGTGCCACAGGGAAAGCTCCTGGAAGCTCCTGGCACCCTCAGAGGGGTGTCTGCCTTTGCATCCAGGGGCGCTCAGGGGATGCATAGTTGGCATTCCAGGCTGGCAGAGCTCTGCTGAGCATAATCCACCTGACCAGGGCACATGCCAGAACAGGTTACGCAAACACAGCACAGGCAGGCTGTGAGGGAGAGAGGACTCCCGCAGGGAAAGGGGGGAAAGGCTGGAGAAGGAGCTGCAAATTCCCTACACATTCAAGGGTCCTCGAGCCAAATCCTCCCAGCTGGGGTGCAGAGCACTCTGACCCCCCCAAGAGAGTCAGTCTGACAGAGATTTGTCCTTTCTGTGCACCACAGAGGAAGGAAGCAGAGATTCATAGAATCACAGAAAGGGGCCCACAAGGATCATTGAGTCCAACCCCTGGCCCTGCACAGACACCCCAACAATCCCACCCTGTCCCTCAGAGTGTTGTCCAAACTCTCCTGGAGCTCTGGCAGCCTTGGGGCCGTGTCCACTGCCCTGGGGAGCCTGGTCAGTGCCCACCACCCTCTGGGGGAACAACATCTCCTTGTTCAGGGCAGGAGCAGAGCAGGGCTGTGATGCCAGCACTGCCACCTTCCCCTGGGCACTGTGACCACAAGTCAGGACACACCCTCACACAGGACTCATGGGGATGCTGCTGCATCCCTGCCTTCACCCTGACCCACAGTGTGGAGCAGAGCAGGGAAAAGCACACTGAGGATGCAACACTGCCCATGGCCACGTGGGCAATCCATCAGCCACCCCAAACCCTGCAGGGAGACCAGGCACAGCTGATGGCAAAACAGGCCAGGAGGGGACTGGGGAAAGAGGCGGCTGCTCAGGCAAGTTTTTGCAGCACCCAGACGTGCCCGGGGAGCCACGTGCCCGCCGTGCACCCAGAGCACCCAGACGTGCACACACAGGCAGGGTGCAGCCTCCCCGCTCCAAACCTGGCTCGGGAACCCCCTCCCTGGGCCTGGGCACAGCAAGCAGGCAGCAGGGCACAGCCACCACCCCCACCTCTCCACCTTCCCAGCCTTGCAGTGACGGTGCTGGGGAAAGCAGGATGAGGCCAGCGGGGCAGGGGCAGCAACCACAATCCCTCTGGTCACATCCTGCTGGTAGCAGATGTTTGACAGGAGAGTGACAGAGCCAGGCAAGGGCTGAGCAAGATTGTCTATGCCCTGTACCATCCCATAATCTGAAAATCATCTCCCCGGTGACTTTGGCAACCAGAACTGGCTTAACAGCCACAATTGCCAAATAATTGATTGACGCATCACAATTTTAGAACCACAGAATCATAAAATGGTTTGAGTCAGAAGGGACCTTAAAGATCCTCTCGTTCCACCCCATGCCATGGGAAGGGCCAACTTCCACTAGCCCAGGTTGTCCCAAGCACCATCCAACCCGGCCTTGGACACTTCCAGGGATGGGGCAGCCACAGCTTCCCTGGGCACCCTGTGCCAGGGCCTGCCCACCCTCACAGGGAACAATTTAAGACTTCTGCCTAACCCTTTTTCAGCCCCTTAAAATTTCTGGCTCTTAGACCATCCATTGGCAACAAATTCCATAGTTTTGTCTCTGTGTCAGGGTGGCTTTCCTTTGAGCCTGCTTCCCATTCCTCCAGTCTTTAACAGGAGAAAACTCACCCCCTACCCCTGGATCTGCATCGCTCATCCCTTCACACTTGGGAAGGGCTGGGGGCTGCCTCGTCCTGGCTCACAGCAGTGCCCAGGGGCTGGGCAGATGGGGTGGTCAGGGGAAGGGGATGTTCCTCTTCAAAGGCAAGCCTGGAAGCCCCAGCCTCTGAGCATCTTTCTCTCCCTGCCACACAGCTTTGTGCCCAGAGCCACCACACCTGGGCAGTGACACAAAGCCATGGGTGGCCCAACTCCACCTTGTTCACACACTTAAGTGAACAGAGTTTTTTCTCCCTCTTCTCAAGCTTGTGAGATCCAGGAATTTGGCACTCTGAGACGGAGACTTAGCCAAAGGTGAGTGAATCAGCCCCAGAGACAAAGGACAACCCTTGCAGAAAGGGGTCTCTCCCTGCCCAGGGTTACGTCACCGTGTCACCATCCCAGTATAGGGACACACATCCTGGTGCCATTGTTTGCAGCAACCTCACTGCCCAGGAATGCAGCAGCCGTGGGGGCTGGGAGTCCTGCCGAGGGTGGGATTTGCTCCCTGCCCAGAGGAGCTCACTCGCTCCTCAGCACATCCATTAAACGCAGCCACAAGTGACCTGGCCACTTATGAGAGAGCTGTCGCTGGAACAGGGAGCTGCTGGGCCATGGCAGCTCCAGCACCCTCTGCTATCCCAACCACAAGGCAGAGGCAGCAAGAAATAGGGAATTTCCACAAGTCTCAGTCTCTGTGCTTACTCGGAGCACTCACCTACACAGAGCTCAACTGGTTCCCCAGGACAGAGTTTCCCCATCCAACTGCCAGGAGCTTCCACTGATCCTGGTTTATCTCTTAGATAAACAGCATCAGTTAAAACAATTTGCTCAGGGATTTTATCACTACATAAACAGACAGCCTGGTGTAACAACTAAGCTGAAAGAGAAATTGGCTCTAAGCAGGGGATGGACAAATGAAACAAACCCTGATTTCTCAAAGGCTGATTCCCCAGGAGCAAAACTATCCCAAGTGAAGCTGCAGCTCATCCCAGGCCAAGGTCTTGCCAACCCCAAGCCGTGGGAATGGCTCCCACAGCCAGTCAGAAGGATTCACTTGGGTAATAACTGTGGATGAGAACTCAATTCTGACCCCATTAGGGACTTTTGAGGTACCAGTGGAATGAGAAGTGAAGGAAAGATGATCAGCCCAAAGGAATCTCCTGGCAAAGTATCACTGCAGAAGAGATGGAGCCACAGTGCAATCCTGCCCCTCCAGCAGAGGAAAAACACTCCTGGGCACTGTGATAAAAATGCCACTGAAAACACTGATGAGGATCCTGAACACATAAAACAAGACAGTAAAGGAGCCATTCCCTCTGGGAAGGCACACAGGGAACAGTGGGGTCCCCAGACACGTCCTGGTCCATAACCCAAACTGCAGCATCCTAAGGATGCCCAGGCAGCCCTCTCCAGTTCCAATCCTGCTTCAAACACTGACATCCACGAGTCACAGGATCAATCCCAAATTCAAAGGAAGGACCTTTCCACTCTGCTACACCATGCCAGGGGCTGGATTTTCCCCAGCAATCCCACAAAAGCATCTCAAAATCAGCACGTGCCCTTTCCCACCAGGACAAGCCACCAAGAAGCTGCTCAGCACGGCAGGAGAAGGGATGCAGGGAGATGATCAGCAACCATGAGCCCACCCTATGCCAGGGAGGGACCCCACGCTGCCTGCACCTCTGGGTGCCCAGTGGCACCTCTGATGCTGTGCCACCACGCCAAGAAAGCCCTGCTCCCCAGGACAGCCCTTTTCCTGCGGGCAGGCTGCTCCTCCCACGCCTTACTCCGCAGATCCCGCCGGGAAGGGCTTCTCCGGCCAGCCTACCTGGCGGAGCTATGCCTGGAATGCCGCCCCTGGCCGCCTGCCCGTTAGCACAGGGCAGGATTAAGGTTTGTCTGCAGAAAGGTGCAAGGCAGTGCCCGGCCAGAGCCCGGGGAAGCACCTCTCTCCCAGGCTGGATGCATGGCAGGACCAGGAGATGGTCTCCAGGACATAGACACACTGGGAAAGGGTCCAAAATCCCCCTGTCCACCGTCTGCCTCCACTCTCAGAGGTGTGAGACACTCAGCTGGAACCACACACAGCTGCTGAATCCCTCCATCCCTCCCCAGAGGCTTCTTACTGGTACCCGTGGGAAACACTGGCCAAGGGATGAGGGTGGGGAGAGCCCCAGCCTGCCCTGAGCCCTGCAGGAACCGCTGCAGGCACTGGGAGAGGGGTCTCTGCCCTGCTGCAAAGGCATTGGAGGAGCCAGTCCATGGTACTGCCCCCAAAACATGCTCTAACCTCTTTTCCATGGAATATCCCAAGCTGGAAGGGACCCACAAGGATCATGGAGTCCAACCCCTGACCCTGCACAGACACCCCAACAATCCCACATTGTCCTTCAGAGTGTTGTCCAAACCCTCCTGGAGCTCTGGCAGCCTCAGGGCTGGGGAGCCTGGGCAGTGCCCACCACCCTCTGGGCAAAGAACCTTCTCTAATATCCAGCCTAAACCTCCCCTGACACAGCTTCATGCCATTCCCTTCTTTCCAAGCTCAGATTTGTGCCTTCCACAGGAACCAGGGATGTCACCACACTAACAGAAAACACAGAGCAGGTAACAAACCTTTACAGCTCCAAGTGGCCCACCTGATTCTCCACATCCATTTCCATCCCTGCAGCTGCTTCCCGAGCCACGCAAATCAGGGAGTTCTGCTTGGGGCTGCCCTGGCCGAGGTGGGCAGCCAGGAGCCAGCTTGCCCTACGCAGTCAGAGCACTCCACCCTCACCACCCCTTCTCTGATGCAGATCCCTCCTTTGCAATGCAGTTATCCCTTGATTTTACAGAAGTACTTGAAGGCCTGAAGTGATCTAAGGCTCCAGAGCATTGGTTTTTCCCAGAAACAGAGAGAAATGTGGCACTTCTTGGCCAAGGAGAACAGCTTTATAGCCAAGGCAATCACAATTTGGCAGCTGAATTAGTTGGCAAGCGATGCATTAGTTGATTTTTCTCCCCCCCTGCCCTCCAGTGACTTCTCCTCTGCAGTTTGGGGGGGCAGAAGTGCTGCAAGGCACAACTTGCTCCACCCTTGGGTTACCAAAGCTGAGCACGGGGCAGTTCCTGTTCCCAGGGGATTTGCCACAAGCCCAGCCAGCTGAGAGGCTGTGGGACCATCCTCCACCTGCAACACACACTGCCACAGCACAAGAGGCTGGTGAAGTGTTTAAAACTCAGTTTTTAGAACCTGAGTTTAGCCTCAGAGGGGGAGCTTTAATTCAACAGTGGCAAGCTGCTCTCTGTGCCGGCCTGGCCGGGCTCACCCGAAACACAGGCCCAAGGATTAAACACCCACAGAAAGGCAACACACTTGGAAGTGCAGAGATCAGCAAAAGCTCCCTCAGCCTTTTTCTGCTCCCCTCGTTTTAATTATCACCCACAAATCAAAGAGGCTGAGGCACAGCCAGCCCTCCAGTTCACTTCAGCTAATTAGCATCCCTGCAAGACAGAGAGAGCACAGTGGCCTAATATTAGACTGAAGATGCACTTCCAGCCCATCAGGATGACACAACATCCTCCGGGAGTGTGCAGTTCTCTCCCAACCTCCACTGCTAAGCAGGGGGGAAAAAAGCAGGGTGGGAAGAGGCAGTGGGTTATGGAAGATGTTAAGGTTGCCTCCTGAACCTGGAGAGGGGCAGCAGAGCTATTTTAGCTTGTTTTCCTTCTCCCAGAAAGGCAGTCCGAGAGCAGATAATGGAATAAAGATGCTACAGAGTGAGGCTACAGCAAAGCCCTGCTGTGAAGGAGCATCTCTAGCCTATAAACAGTGAGTAGCAGAGCCAGTGCTCTTCCAGGGCAGCAAACCACTAAATCCAAGTAATCCACCTAAATCCACGTGGCCTCAGCTCGAGGAGAAAAACCACTGCCTGGTTACTCTAAGAATGACACACACAGACTCCCCCCTGCAACACGCCAGGCAAATTCCAGCCACAGCTCCTACAAGGCAGAGGTGACAGACACTGTTAGAGCAGTTTGTGTTGCAAAACATCTTTTCCCAGCCAGCTGCAGTGTGATCCACACCATTCCTGCTGCCTGGAAGTACCTCTGGGATGGGGAAGAGCAGCTGCGTGTCAGTGCAAGGCAAAGCAAACCGGCAGCACATTTACCGACCAGAGAAAGTGGCTTTTAGGTGAAGCTGAAATGCAGATCTAAGCAGGAAAATGGAATTAATAGGGTTGGAACGTGGCCAAAGCACCAGAGCTCACACAGAGGTATTGATCAGCTCAAGGACAGCAGAGAAAGCGTTGGGTGCGAGAGTGGAAGCTCTTCAATTGAATATTAGGAAAAAATACTTCACTGACAAGGTGAAGGCAGGCATTGGAACAGGAGTCACCACCCCTGGAAGTGCTCAAAAGCATGTGGGGACACAGCTCAGTGGTGAGCACTGTGCTGGACTTAATGATTTTAGAGGGGTTTTCCAACCTACAGTATTCTATTCCATGTTGGTCACCCTAACACCTTTGAGTAGGACAATTACCAGGGACTGATGTGGCTGCTGGACACAGGGAGAGCCAGGAAAGGAAAAACCAGAAGCAAATAAGAAAGTGGTTTGAAACCTCACACATTCTTACTCACTTTGTAGTCTGTGCTGCAGCCAGGCTGAAATTAGCCAAATTGAGTATGAATTATTGAAAGCACTGGAGTCCCATTTCCTCTGCTAATCAAAGAAAATGATTCCAGGAAGCTGAAAATGCGGGAAGAGAAGCAGTTTTTCAAGGGGGGAAAAAAAAAAGGCACTGCTAGAACGGCTCTTGTGAGGGCACTGTGCACCTTCTCCAGCCCAGCAGGACACAGCCAGCCAGCCATCCATCCTGGGGCACAGTCACTCTGTCCCCACCCCAGCCACGCTGCACTTCAAAGCCCTCCTGCTCTGGGAAGTCATCCTGAAGGAATGCAGGATCTTTGCGGAGTGTTTATTAAGATAAACAGACCAAAGTCCCACTCCTGGGTACGGATTAGTGTGGGACAAGCCCGGACCGGTGCGGCAGTTTCGGCAGGCGCCTGGCAGGGAGATGCCCCGGGGGCTCCTGGGCAGAGACCGGCCCGTCCAGTGCTGCCCATCACCCAGCGCTGCCCATCACCGGGGCACCCTGGGCAGCCCCAAGGCTGGGGTAGGTCAGCTCTGTCCTCCCCACCAGCAAATCTCAGCTCCTGGAATTTATTTGAAAACCAAATGAGTTCTGAGACAATTTCCTGGCTCCTCTTCTTCTGCTGGGACAGCTTGTGGGGATGCCCAGGCTGGCATCCTGACCTGAGAGAGTCTGAGACAAGCAGCACGAGCTCCAGGTGTACCAAAGGGAAAGCTCTGCCAGCCTCAGGTAGGAAAGGAGAGCCACTCAGTTCCCAGCTGGGCTGCAAACTGGTGGCAGCATTAAACCAAGCCAAATTCAAACAGGGACTGGCTGGCTGTGCCTGAGAGCAGCCACAGCTGTACACTGAATTTCCACCTCCAGCACACAGAGAGTGACAGGGCTGAGGGCTCCATCCCACATGTGCTGGTGTGGAAAAGGGCCAAGGGGTAGGACCAGCTCCCAAATTCTCATCCAGTTGGAGCAGGGAGGGAGCAGCTCCCCAGTTTACATGGTGGATGGGCACAGGGTGGCAGGGAGAAGCAGGGAGACAGAAAACCTGCACTCAAGTCCTGCCTTGCAACAGCTTATCAATGAGTCCCAAAAACAGTCCTGCAAAGCCAGGAGATGCAAAGAGGATGGAGGGGATGCCAAATCTGCAGGAATTCCATTTAGGAGGTGCTCAAAGGGAGAGATTCCAAGCCAGCTTTGTCACCAGTGACGCCTGCCAGGGGAAGTGTCCCCACACTCTCACCCACTCCCTGGTGCCCCGGGGGAACAGCCACCTCCACAAGTGGGATTTTCTCTCCCACACAGCCCCAGCACCTCCACCAAAGGCTGCACATGCCCATGGAGCAGCTCCCTGCAGGAAACTCCTGCCTGGGAGAGCTGCAACACGGCTCTGGTCACGTCCTCAGAGCTCAGGGCTGATGGTGTGTGAGCATCCCACAGTGGGGGAACTCCAAAAGGATGTGCCAGGGACCGAGAGGGGGGCATGGGAATGTTTCAGCCCATGGGAACTTGCAATACCTTTCCCACCCCATTTCTTTTTCCTTCTCTTCTACCCCATGTCCTTACAAAAAGGATGGACCAGGAAGAATGCTGCTTTCCTGAGCATTCCCACCTGCCCAGAGATGAGGCACCAGCACTGATCAGTATCCAGAACTTCACCAGGAAAACACTTGGCAGAAGGAGGCGCAGAGATGGGAACTCAGAAAATACTTATCCCACTCCCACAGCTCTTCTCCACCCTTCTCTTCTACCCCATGTCTTTACAAAAAGGATGGAGCAGGGAGAATCTGCTCCCCTGAGCATTCCCACCAGCCCCAGAGCAGCACTGATCCAGCGTCCAGCAGCTCACCAGGAAAGCAGAGGGCAGGAGGAGGCGCAGAGCCTGCTGCAGCAGCTCCTCTCCGCAGCACAGCAAACAAGCCACCATCCCCTCCAAGTTATTAGTGGAGCAAACAAAGGGAAAGCAGAACCCAGAGCACATGGCCAGGGCCCAGCACTTGTCACAGCATCTGTGCTGCTGACCAAGGACCCCTGATCCCACAGAGAAATGCAGCAGGATGTGCCAGAGCGGGAAGTGGGGCCAAAAGAGCCTTCCCAGAGCAGTAGCCTCCCACACCAGATTAAAATTCCATAGGAATTTGCTAAACAAATCGACTCTCTTAGCTACTGCCGTCAACCCATGGGATGTTTTGCATTACTACCACGCAAGGGAGGGAGGAAACAGACCCTGAGGCTTGGCCCAGGCACAGGGCCCCCCACACAAGCATCTCCTGCAAGCCCTGCCCCAGCCAGGGCTGCCCATGGGGCACGGTGGCTCTGCAGGCTCCAGCCAGCCCTGATGCACCAGCACAGCAGCCACAAGAAATTCCCTGCTCTCCCCAGTGCCACTGTGTGACAGGGCAGCTCCAAGGGGAAACCTGCCCCAGCACCCAGCTGAGCTGCACCCACAGTGCCCCAGCACACGGGAGGGGCCCCCAGGGCTGCCCAGTGGTGGATTTTCTCCTCTCCTCTCTGTTTCCTACATTTCACAGCTGCTGCCTAACTCTCTCACCCTCCCGGGACGGAGGTGTTGATGCTGTTCTCATTATCTCTGATTCAAAACAGAGCCAAGAAGAGGAGGGAAGGAAAGGGGGGGGGAAAAACCCCTCCTTTAAGAAGAAACCCACACATCAACCCTCTTCCAGCCCCCTCCCTCGCCTGCTCTGAAGCACAATGACATGCCAGGGAGGGATTCAAAAGAAATACTTGCAGGGGTGGAGAAGGGCTGCAGAGAGACCAGAGCATGGGAAGTGACCACAGCCTGAATCACCTAAGGCAGACCGTGCCAGCAATTTCCTTGCTGAGAGAAGCCCACTGTGCATGCCTTAGAGCCTCTGCAAGGAGCCTGAAAAGGAAATTTTGCATGGGCTGGTTTACAAGAACAAAACGCCTCAGTTCTGTGGAGACCTAAAAAGAAAGAGAGGAAACAGAATAAAAGTGAAGAGGCAGAAGACAAAACAGAATGAACAGTGTAAGTTAAAGGGAGATGCTTTCAAAGCAGCAAACATGGGAGAAAACTCGGGAGAAGAGGCAATGTGGAAGATGCAATTGTTCCACGGGAGTAATTCAGGGGGTTGCTGCACAGATGAAAAAAATCAGGAGAGTTCTGGACTGGCTAAAATCAAAATTTCAATAGGAACTACGTGACTTTTTTATACATATGGAGCATCTGCAGTGCTGAACACGAGCCAGAGCAGCTTTGTGATGGACATCCACTTGGAGCAGAGTTTCCAAGGCCCATCCACTGTGGCCACAGCAGTGCTCCAAGACCCCAACCCCAGGCTGGGTGACATAAACAACCCTCAAAGGTGACTGTGCTGGCAACACTGCTGGAATAATTCCCATGAGGGGGGCAAAGCATCACCCACACAAAACCAGACAGATCCATCCTTACCAAAGGGCTTAGCCACCCCCTGACGGCTCTGTTTTCCATGTCACCCAGAAGCAGAGGATCTTCAGGACATCTGCACGAGGTTTCCCAGGGAAATGATCAGCCCTAAAAGCCCCAATCTTGCTGTATTTATGCCTTAAATGCTGGGCTGGAGGCACTACTGCCTACTAAACCACTACAAACTGACTCACACCAGCTTAGAGTCAGGAGTTTGTGGAAGATGCTGCAGGGATGAGGGTCCCAAGCCCGCAGCAGGAGCCTCTGCCCCAGCAGCAGGTGCTGCCTGAACCCAACAAACACCTCCTGCCTTCGCTACACGCGCACAAAAACCCAACTCACATGGGCTTTTCCCAGGAGGTCCCAAGTCCACACAAATCCCAGAGCTGGCCAAGTCTCAGCCAGGGCAATCACAGCAGGGCTAATGCAAACTGTGTCAAGGCCAGGCGGCGTTTAAGAGGAGCTCTGAGCTCTCATTAAGCCAAGCACTAACAAAGGTTTAATCTGAACTTCCTTCCACCCAGACGGCTCCGTGAGGAGTCAGCGCTCGGCCCCTCCCACACCACACACACAAAAATCTTGATTTTCTTCAAGTGCTGTTGGGATCAAAGTGAAATATGAGACACACACACACACAGGGGAATGATATCTTGGGGTTAGTCAGCTGTTGAACTCCAGAAGAGCGTGTTTGATGGGGAGAGCAAGGAGGGGAAAGTCAGAGCCTTGGGATGCTCCGATACCTGCACAGCAACTCCAGCCCTCCTCCTGCAGTGCCAGCATTCCAGGAATAAACATAGCTAGACTGTGGCTTTTTGGGCTAATTATTTCCCTGGGAAGCCTCATGCACATGTCCCAAAGAACAAGAGCAGATCCATTCCCACTGTCCCCTTTCCATACATTCCCCCACAGAGGCAAGTATCAGAGCAAACATCCTGCTCTGCCCAGTCCCAACCAGTGTCCCAGTCCCTGAACAAGCCCCAGAGCTGCCCCTCTGCCCTCCAGCACCGAAAGCATCCCCTCCAGACTCCCCCCAGTGCTGGAGCCAGTTTGCAAAGCTCAGCTTGAGACTTGCATTTCAACTACAGCTGGTCAAAGCGTTTTTACCGCAATTAAGTATAATCAAATCACGCTGTTTCCACTCCAACCTGAGCTGTTTCACAGAGATGCCCTGGTTTGAACTCCCCTCTTAGACAGGCAAGATTTGGATGTCTAGGATTTTTCCAAGCTGGAGCAACAGGAGATGAAGATACTCAAAACATTCGTGTTTTTCCACTCAGCTGCTGCCATTCTTCCAATTCTTTCTGCAAAAGCACTCAAAGGTTTGTTTTTAAACTCAAAGTGCAGCAAAGAGCAGAGTCCTGGGCAGCTCTGCTTTGAACCCTCCTGTGAGGAGCTGATGGGAAACAAGTCCTGGAGCTAAATTCTCAGACTGGGAGCTCAGAAATGGTTCCCAGGGTGGCAGGAGCAAGTTCTCGTGCCTGGTTTTGCAGGGCTTTCCAGAAGCCAGGTGGGGAGATGTGCTGGGAGAGCTGAAAGGGACTTTCAGAGACCTCAGGAGAGGCCTGAGCTCTGGGAGGGCTCAAGGGCAAACAAGGCTTTGCAGGTAAATTTGGTCCATACTCTCCACAGGAAACCTGTTAGTGCTCAGCATACAGGATACCCACACTAGAGCCAGGTTTCCAAGATGTGGGAAGAACAGCAAGTCCAGGGGATATCACAAAAAAGGGGGTTTACCAAGGCAAGTGAAATCCAGCCAAGTCAGCTGGAGGCCAAAATAAGAATCACATCTCTCCTTCTGACCTACTTGAGGTATTAGTGACTCAAGGTCACCTTGTTTGTGTCATTTCTCAACAACACCCCCTGGACAGGTCTCCAACAGTTTGGAGAAATCAGGTCCACCATACATGGTGTTGTCTGCAAGTTGTTTTCCAGCCCCCAAACCCACACACCAGCCAGGCTGAGCCCACCTCACATGCCCCAGTGAGCTGGGGGGAAGATGGAGTTGCTTAATTAAAGGAACAAGCTACACATTATGCTATAATGATCTTAAAGAGGGGAGTCCCAGAAAGAATCATCTGGCACCAGGAAAGGTTAACACAGTAGGGAATAAAGATAAACCACCTCTATCTGTATGGACCTGCAATTCAAGCAGAGTAAAGAGTTGGGACATGCCCAGCTCTGGCACCTCCAGCCCCCCTTGCACAACAGCTTGGGAGCAACACCAAAAATTCCTCTGCTGATACTGGAGGGAACGATCAGAGACACATCCACCTGCCCCAGTTCTGCACCAAGCCTACAGTGCTGGGAGGAAAACATGATCCCTCCTCACCTCCCAGGGGCCTTAAGGGACATTGTAGATTAGTTTGGGTTGAAAAGGAGCTCATCCACCCCCTGCCATGGGCACGGACACCTTCCACTAGCCCAGGTTGCTCCAAGCCCCATCCAACCTGGCCTTGGACACTCCCAGGGATGGGGCAGCCACAGCTTCTCTGGGCACCCTGTGCCAGGGCCTGCCCACCCTCACAGTAAAGAACTTCTTCCTTATATTTAACCTACATTTCCCCTCTTTCAGTCTGAAACCATTCCCCCTTGTGATGCAGAGTCCCTCTCCAGTTTCTTGCAGGCCCTTTCAGATACTGGGAGGCTGCCCTGAGGTCTCCATGCAACCTTTTCCCTTCTCCTTCACCACCAACAGGAACCACCCCAGCTCACACGAGCATGTGCAAAACAAGCATGCTAAAAACCACAGCCCACTAGAGAGGAGAGAATCTTCCAAATATTTGCTCAGGTTTAACTAAAACAACCACACACACACACTCTTACTCTTCTTTCTCTTCCCTTTCACCCCACTAGCTGCAAGGAAGGAGCAGGACTGGCACCTCTCGAGTGCATTATGGAATATTATACATATAGATATATGTTTTTAGAAAGCCTCCAGTGCTCTTCCCACTGGACAAACCCCACCCCCACAAGCCACTCTGCTGAACCAATTCTCTCCCAGCCCCAGAGTTGGGTCATTTACCCCTCTCAGCATTCACAGCTGGAAAAAGGGGTTACGGCCTCTCTGCTGCACATCCAAGGGGAGGAGGGAGCCAAACCCGCCTGTTTATTTGTTGTCTGTGCAGAATCCCTGCATTCCTCCCCGTGTTTACTCATCTGCTCTCAGGACATACTCAGAGCCCAGCAAAGGACTTTTGGGGCACCACGTCCCCCCCAAGCTTGGAGCTCTTGCTGGAACCAGGACAAGCATAAAGGGGGGAGAAGGAAGCCGGGGAGTGGGTTACTACAGAAGGATGTTTTCAAGGTGGTTGGGAAAAAAGGAGAAAAAAGACCAATTCTCTCCAGATCTGCTCTTCACAGAGGCACAACTCCACACCTGGGTGTCTAAGACTGGTTCTAATTTAATTATACCTTGGAAAAGCAAGATTTACCTCCAAGGAGAATTTGTCTGGCTCCTGGGATCCCTGCAGGAGTTCATCCACAAGGCTCCAAGCAAGCCGGGAAGCTCCAAGACACAGGAAGCTACGAGTGACTGTGATGAAGAACAGGCCTTCAACACAGGATTAACCCATTAACTCGTTAGCTCTAAATCTACAGGAAAATGTAATTCAGGTGTGAGCAGCCTGAGCTCCCTGATGAGTGCCTGCCACACACCTGTGTGAGGACAGCACTTCCAGTGGGGACACTCCAAACATATCAGGCTCATTGCAGAGAGAAAATGCACCAGATCTGCGATAAAATTAACATAAAATAACTTGTTTTGGGTGACCCTGGTTGCAATCACTGCCTCTGACAGCAGGGTCAATGGCAGGCACTGCCTCTCTGACACCTGCACTTTGCTGTTATTAGCACCACGCTCTGACCAACTGGGCTGATCTCAGTTCCCAGTAGTCTGGTCTGTGGGCTCTTGTCACAGGGACAGTGCCTGGCATTGACCCCGCTGTCAGAGGAGGAGCCCTGCACAGGACCATCCCCAAGTCACACCCTGTGCCCCAGAGCACCATCCAAACCCTCCTGGAGCTCTGGCAGCCTTGGGGCTGTGTCCACTACCCAACCGCCCTCTGGGGGAAGAACCTTTCCTAATACCCAACCTGAGCCTGCCCTGACACAACTCGAGGCCATTCCCTGGGTGCTGTCCCTGGTCCCCACAGAGCAGAGATCAGTGCCTGCCCCTCCTCTGCCCTGTGACTTCAATGAGGTCTCCCCTCAACCTCCCCTCTTCTCCAGGCTGAACACGCCAAGCGCCCTCATCAAGGTCATCTGCCCATCAGCCACTGCCACATAAGCACACAGGACGCCCAACAGCGCTCAGAGCACCCCAGGGACCCCCAGGCACCCCCAGCCTCACCTTCCACGCAGTGCTCCACCTCCTCCAGGTTGCGCAGGGTGATCCTCATGAGGCTGGAGTTGAGCATGAGCTCGTTGCGGTGCGCCGGCCACAGGTACTGCGGGGCGGGGTTCACGAAGAAGATGCGCGTGTCCCCCGTGGACACCTGGTTGTCACAGATCAGCGGGTCCCCAAAGCCACCGATGACCACCTTGTTGCCGCCGTCCAGGAGGATCTCGTGAGTGACGATGTCTTTGCCCTTGAGGTAGCGCCAGACTCGCACCTTGGAGGAGAAGGAGGAGGAGAAAAGGGGCACTTCGTGATTTGGCTTCATTTTTACGGTGTTGCCGCGAGGTGCCCAGCGGCCGTTTGGGCTGGCAGGGCTAATTTCATTAGCTCTAAAAGCACCGAATGTGTGGGCAACAAAGAGCAGGGCACACACTGCTCCTCCTGCCAAAGCCCTCTGCTGCAGCTCTGCCAGAGACAGCCTGACTCGCAGCGAAATCTCAGTGGTGAAACGTGTCAAGGGAGAAGAAAACACTTCTGAATGAAAAAAAAGGCTTTGAAAGGAGCATTAAATGGCTGGAAGTCCCAAGTGGGGAAGGCTGCAGAGCTAAAAGAGAGCACTGTCCATCCACGGGGGGCACTCTGAACTGCAGCACAGGAGCCTGAAACTGGGGCAGGAGGAGGCAGGTGGGTTGGGTGGAGGAAGGAAAGGAGTCTGGTGGGTCTGACAAGGCACTGGTACCTTGGGAAGACAAAAGCAAAGCAGATGATGTTGCACATAGAAATGTCAACGGCAACTCATGTTCCTATAAATTACTAAATGAAAGCTTTGCAAGCTGCATTTGGTAAAATACACAGAGGATTTGGCAGGAGGAGCCCATCTCAATTTACTCATCCAAACTCCTGGCCACAAAAGCGAGTAGCCACTCATTGCCAGTGGTTCCAGGCCAGTGTCCCGGCACTCCACTGCTGGCTCATCCCTCTCTCTGCAGCAAACTGGCCAAAAGAAACACCCACACAGGAGGGAAGCAGCAGCAGCTCTCAAATGAGTCTCAGTGCACACAGGACACCAGAGACACGTCCCCATCCGCTCCTGCTAGGTCAGAAATCCTCCTGCTGCTGCTGCAGTTCCATTGCAGGGAAACATGGCACAGAGCAGAGCCAGCAAGCCACATGTAATAGGAACAGCTCATCAGAGGTTTGTGCTCAGAGCAAGGGCGGCTGCTGAGAGCAGGGGCATTGCTGTGACCACAGGCATCCCTGGGCTGGCAGGCTCAGAGCTGCCTCATCACACTGTGCCATCACCTCCCTCCATTCTCCAGCCCCAAGGGCACTTCAGCACCCCGTGCCAAGCCCAAAGCAGTCAGCGAGGAGGTGGCTCAGAGATAAGGGGGCTCTCTGCTTTGGAGTCTAATTCCAGAGGGGCAGGCAATGGATGCTCACAGGCAGCTGCCCTGCACAGCCCTTCAAGTGCGTTGTGTTCCCCTCCAGGCTTCCGTGAGGCTGTTCAGACAGAGACTCTTCCTCTGTGCCAAATACCTCCATCCCATCACTCAGTGACTCCAGAAGACACACGCGAAGATCTGACACTGCAGAGTTCAAGCAAGAGGGTAAAAGCATGCTGGGGGAAGGGGGGATGCAAGTCTCATGACCATTAATCAATCCTGTACATTTTTGAAGCCCTAACACCAGAATTTCAGGGCAGTGAGCTCAGCATCGTCCTGACTGACAGGCTTCAAGGGCCACAATGATCTTGAGCCAAACTCCTACACACTGTCCTGCCACAACTGGGAGCAGGGCAGGGGACACAGGGACATGGGAACTGGGCTATTCCCACTGCCACAGGAGCAGGCAGGCTGGGGTCAGAGCCTCCTGCTCAGCACCAGACTCACCTGTGAGGCAGGAAAAGGGAGCAAAGTTAGTGTTGCCTGTACTCTACAGGTACAAATGAAGGTTAAGAACAAAGTTTAAGAATGTATTTCGTTCCCAAATCCTATTTCCCACATCTTCTCCCTAAGGTGTAATATTTGCCCTCCTTGGAGAAGAACCCTGGATTTGATGGGTCTCAGCTCCCATCCAGCCCAGCAAGTGCTGTGATCCAGACAGCAATATATTATCCAAACAACTGTACATTACTGAGGTGAGTTCTCCTGCATGCCTGAGCTCAAAAAACACCCCAGGTATAAACAGGGCTGTGACAGCTCCTCTTTGGAAGCTGCACATGCCTCAGCTGCTCCCAGGCACAGAGAGGTTTGAGAGAGGTTACCCACATGTTCTCACACTCATCTGTCTCCCACCACGAAGGGAGTCAGGACCCCTTGGGTGTTAAGCCACTCCACAGCACCAAAGCACAGGCTGTAACTCATGTCCAGGGTATGTCCCTCCCTGCACAGCCCAAATTCAAGCAGAGCTAAGCAGAGGGACGGAGAAAACAGTGCCTTCAAAGCCACTGGGAGCTGGAATGAGATGGTCTTTAAGGTCCACCCCTTCATCAGGAGGGGAAGCGGAGGGGCCGCACTGACCTCTTCTCTCTGGTGATCAGTGGGACCAGAGGGAATGGTTTGAAACTGTGCCAGGGGAGGTTTAGGTTGGATTTCAGGGAAAGGTTCTTCCCCCAGACAGTGGTGGGCACTGACCAGGCTCCCCAGGGCAGTGGGCACAGCCCCAAGGCTGCCAGAGCTCCACTTGGACAATGCTCTGAGGGACAGGAAGAGATTGTTGGGGTGTCTGTGCAGGGCCAGGGATTGAACTGGACGGTTCTTGTAGGTCACTCCCGACTCAGGATATTCCATGATTCTAAAGTTCTTTCCAACCCAAACCATCCCACGATTCTCTGAAGAAACCTGCTTGAAGGGCAGCCGTGCAGAGCCCTGCCAGCACCAGCTCTGTTCTCCAGAGAGATGGCACTCAACCAGCACACAGAGGGAGCCTCAGATGGCAAGGGGAGCTGTGACGGGCAGCTTCCCTCCCCTCTGATCCAACAGGAATCCCACCATCCACACAGACATCTGCTCCACCACACGCAGGTGGTGCCACCTGGGGCAGGAGCTGTGCCACCCCAGGCGAGCGGGGTGCTGCAGAGCACGGCTTTGCACGGCTCCAGCACAACCCCGCGCTAACAAGGAGCCTCCTCCTGCCTCCCCGGCCAGGACCAGCTGTTTCTCCAGCATTTCACAGCAGCTCAGCTCCCCGTGGTTGGGCTTCTCCCCGCAGTCATGTCAAGACACCTTCCTGCAGCCCCACCTCCTCCTCCTCCTCCTCCTCCTCCTCCTCCTCAGCAGCCCGCAGGGCAGGCGCTCTGCGAGGAGCTGAGGTGCACAGGCAACCAGGGCAAAAACCCAGCAACACAAAGGAGACAAAAGGGAGGGGGGAAAAAAAATACACCAGGCAGGCAGAAAGCACAGCCTGAGGCTGGTGCTGAAAAAGGTGGATGTGGGGCATTTTCACAGCCTGGTCTAAGGAGGAGGGGGGCAGGGGGGAGAAAGGCTGAAGCCCACCCGCTCTTCTGCAGCAGATGGTAATTTGAGTTAATTGGCATGGCTGTTCCAGTCATACACCTCCGAGCCAGGCCACAGCACTCCCAAGCAACATCAGAGTCCACCAGCTTTCTCCCCACCCTGCTCCTCTATAATGAATGGATGGGAAGGCACCAAAGACCAAGCAATTACCTGTAGGGCATCCCATTCATCATCACACACAATTAAGACTTTGTCACTGGTGACTCACCGGCTACATCAAGGATTGGGGAAGAAAAGGAAGAGAGACAGAAAACTGGGATGGAACCTATTCCCAAGAAGTCCCTTCCCTATAGCAGACTCGCTCACTCCTTTGCCAGGGAGCACATAAAACACTGGATTAAGACTGTTTTACAAGACTCCTGGCAGCTACAGGGAGGCAGAGTAAGAACAGCGATAACTTTATTCAATCAGCTCCTTGCAAGGGTATATTTTAAGTGCAGTAAAAAAAAAACCCAGAACGCAAAAGGATTTTCCAGCATGCCACGGGGGCCCATCCCACAGGGAAGGGGACCACCTGTGCAGTGCTACCAAATTCCTGCCAGGAATATGTTCCTAGAAACGCCAGACTTGGTTTTGCAAAGAAAGATGAGAAGTTTGAGCAGTCTCCTCTTGCAGATGTCTGCATGGACAGCAGTAAGAAGGGTCACCACTGGATTCTGGCAATTCCGGGAGATGCCTGCCCAACCCGTCCCTCCTGACCACATCCAGTCCCTCTCCCCTTTTTGTCACTCTCTGTGCCTTTCCCTGGCAGGAGCCAAGCTGCCCTTTCCCCAGGAGCTGCCCAATCCACCTCCCCCAGCAACTTCCACATCCCACCCTGCCTGGAGAGCAGCAGCTGCTACCCCCCAAAATACAGGCTCCATTGTCTGGAACAGGATCCACATCCTTTTTGACACTTCCTATAGCACATATAGAACCTGGGTTTGTCCTATAAATAGAAGCTGCCTTCATAAATATCAGGTCAGCCCAGAATAAGGCACATCAGAAGGCTCAAAGCAGGAAGGACAATGCCAACACAGAGGATGAGCAGCAGCACCAAGGGCCTGGGAAGCAGAGCGGGCTGCAGTCAGGAGCGAGCACAGTGCCTGTTCCCACGTCAAACCCCTTGGAGAAGCAGCACATGAGCCAGTTTCAGGAGTTCTATCAGTCTGTTCTTCCCTTTTTCATCTCCTCTCCCAGCACATGAATGGCTGATAGCTATTTATGGGTGTTTATCTAACATTAACTTCACATTTCTTCTGAGTTGTAATGTGCTTATCTTCATCTATCAAACGCTACGGCTGGGAGGGTTTGGAGTTTAACTGGGAAGAACAATACCCGAGTGCAGCACTCACAGATATCCACATGCCTGCTCCCTCCCAGACCACCCAGCACCAGTAACACTCACTATTTTGGGTGTGGGCTCCAGGGAACCACACACTTGGCCCTTGCCTTTCCTCTGCAGATAAAGAAGAACCTGACAAGAGATAACTGCGGTATGTGGAGGTAACCCCAGGGCCTGAGGAACCAGAGGATGACAGCAAGAAACTGGACGTGAATTTCCTCATCAGCAAGACCCTTTCTATACCTGGGCTTCTCCCAGATCCTCAGGGCACCAGGGTTGGTACGAGGACAGCGGGACCAGACTTAGTGCCCAAACTGCCCTGTTGGAATTTAGGTACCTGGTATGAAAAAAACTCAGTCCAAACCAAACTGCAGGCAGGTCTAACCCGGCATCAGCAGAACCCACAGCAATTCCAACACTTCGGGAGATCTTGGAGAGAAACAAGCCAACAGTTGCTGCAAAGCTACTCATTTACAAGTCATTATAGTTAAGAGAGATTTATCTGCTTTCAGGTCCTTAAGACACCTCAAGTCCCATTTCAAAGATTTTTTTCCTGCAAACACACTATGAAACACCATTAAAAATGACAGAGAACAGACTGATGTGCAGGTAAAGGGACTGAAAACCACTATTCCAGGAAAATTGCTAAATGCCACCCCGTGACCAGGAAAGTCAGCAGATGGGGTGGAACGGGCTGGGCACTTCCATCTAAGGCAGGAGAGAATGTTTTCCTCCTTTCACTTTCTCTTACAGGACTCCAGGACTGAACTGGTCCCTTGGGAGCACGTTCTGGTGTTCAGGTGCTGTTGTGACACCAGCAGTGGGCAGAAGCACAATCCATTAACTCCGGAGCCGGCAGCACAAGCCTCTCCACAGCATTGCTTGGGGTGGCTCGGGGAAAGGCGGGCGAGAGACTCCCTTCCCAAGATAAGGAATGCAAACTGTGTCTCAGCAGGAACCACCACGGGCAGCCCAGGTTCCTCCCCACGCGCTGCTCCAGCTCGGGCTGGCTGGATTGCACCTTCCAGAGGCAGAGCTGCTGAGCCAGCAGCTTTTCCCATCCCGGGGTTTCCTGGCCCTGGGTCTCGCTCTGATGCGGCGAGATGCTTTTACGCCAGGCAGACACCTCGCTGCGTGTCCGCAGTGGCAGGAAAGACACCCGTTCTTCACACGGGCATTTCTGCCTCATCCCCGGCCCCTCCGGGCCACCTCCCACCCGCTCCTTGTGGCACCCCTGCCCCAGCCTCAGGTGGCCACATCCACCCAGCCATATGTGCCCCGCGCTGCTGCAGGACACCGGCTGCTCGCAGCAGCTTATTAATTTTCCACATAGCACCCAGGACGTGCCAGACACTTCGCAAACATACGGTCCCTGCTCGAGCCCGGAGGGTCTGTGATCTAATTTGCAAGGTACAGATTGTTCTGCGTGGTGCAGCGCGGGGCAGAGCGGGCGTGAGGCACCGGGCACCAGCTGGACAGGCAGAGGCTGTTCTACCACTTTGCTGGGCTCAGAGATGCTCCAGAACACAGGGCAACACCATGGGGTAAAGTTCCCCTCCCCCCTGCCCCCAGCAGACCTCTCCCATCATCGCACCGCTGAGCATCACCCCGGGCCCTGCTTAGCACCAACCGCAGGCAGGAACCGCAGATCGGTTTTAAGGCTGGGCAGAAAAGGGGATGGGGAGAAGAGGGAAAGGCAATGTAGCAGCATGTCCTTGCAAGTGAGATTCCTGCCCCGGGAAGGGTTAAGCCATCCAGCACGTTTTCTGTCAAGCAGGCGGATGGTATTTCAGGTTGCTCAGTACTTTACCGTCTCTCAGCTTAGGGGGGAGGAAGAAAAAACCACAGCCAGAGGCCAGATTCGTAGTTAAACAATAGCTCGGGCTGGAGGAACTCAAGATGCTGCTAAAGTAAACAGGGAGCCCCCGGGTAGACGCAGCGAGCGGCTCCGAGCACCTTCCCGGCAGCCCAAACC
>VXBX01003497.1:78102-90333 GCA_013400415.1 Scytalopus superciliaris
AAAAAAAAAAAGGGCAGCAGAAAGAAAATTCAGCGTGAACTTCAGGGGCAAATGATCCTCCATTATCAAATCCCATCTTAAAAAGTGCACGGGGCTAATTGAATTACTCTTGCTGGATTTCTATGTAGCCATGAAGTCTTCTTAATGTGGATTGATAGCATAAATCTGTTCTCCATTGAGGAAAAAGTGAACACTGGCCCCTGACATCTATCTTTCCTTCCAGAAATCCCATCTAACTGGCCGTCTCCCTAGGCCACTTCCAAGAGAAAGATGTCTCTATCCATTACCCCTGACACGCAGCAGCAAAAGGAAGTGGGGTCCGTTCACATCTAATTACTCCCACTCCTGGATTTATTACAATCATGCCAGGATTAATTGAGAAAGTAAAAATGCTTAGTTGGATGATCAATCTTCCCCAAGTTACTTACCTTGTCACCCACTAATAACTGTAAAATAAAAATGCCCCTCTTTGCTGCATCTCGGCAAATGGATTTCTATAATACATTGCTGGGAATCCTTAAAAGGCATTTGAAAGCAGTAAGGAGACAAATTGGATTAGCTGGAGAGAAAGTGCAACCAAAGCAATTTTTTTTCATTCCCATACAGCAAAAATTTCAGCTCTCCAATGCTGAGGTGGTGAGGAGGGAGAGCACCCGGGCTCCTGGACACTGCTGGGGCCTGGGGCACGAGAGTTCTGGATACAGCAATGGGGGGCTGCAGGGTGTTCTGAGAGCCTCTCTTGGTTTCAATACCAGGTAATTTTTGAGCCCAGAGAGACAGGTTCTTATGGAAGGGGGCTTTGCACAGCTGAAATTGGATGTTACCAGTCACTGCTCTCATCTCACCACTCCCTGAGTCACCCCAGTTTGTCCTCAGCTATTTGAGTTTAGACTTCCTACCTGGCAAGGCCTCTTTTCTCCCCAGATGGCCACCCTATGTCAAGGCAGCTTGGAGGATGTTACTGTCTCTGAGGCCAGAGCTCTCTCCATGTCAAATTTAGCTCAACCTTTATTGGAAGTGCTGATAACCCAGCCCTGTTCTTCCACAGAATGTTGTCTGAGAGAAATACAGAATCATGGAATGGTTTGGGTTGGGAGGGACTTGAAACAGCATTTAATTCCACCCCCTGCCATGGGCAGGGACACCTTCCACTAGCCCAGGTTGCTCCATGCTCCAACCTGGCCTTGAAAACTCCCAGGGATGGCCATCCACAACCTCTCTGGGCAACCTATTCCCATTTCCTTCCACCACAAGCTCTTTAAAATAACAGGAATTTGTGAGCTCCCAGTCCCTCCTGATGGGATCCCCTGCCCTGTGGAACACACTGCCCCTGGAGTTTGGGGGTCCCAGGGGTCCCAGCTGTGCCCCTGGATGCCAGGGGCTGCAGGAGAGATGAGCAGCAACCATCCTGCTACGGGCTTGAGCTGCCACCCCTGGCACTGGCAAATGCCAGAAGGACAGCCAGCCTCCAGGAGCCCTCCTTAATGGAACCCAGGGATGGTGCTGGGAAACAGGACTCGAGCTGAAAGAGAAGAGATTAAGATTCAGGGCATGCAGGGATCCAGCTTTTTCCTTTCTCCCTCTTCTTTTTGGAGAAGCAAGGAGCCAAGGTTTTAACAGTCCCTCCGAGGGCCCTTGGCAACCCCTGCAAAGCTGCCGAAGCCTCTGCCCAGCTCCTCTGCCCTGAGCTCCTGTGCCAAGAGGGCTGCGTGGTGCCCGGTGAGGCCGCGGGCACAGAGGGACCCAGCCCTCCTCAATTGTGGTTTCACAATGGGTTCCCCTAAACCCATTTCATACTTAAAGCAGGATTTATTGGACCAAACTCCCCGGGAGATAGAGGCATTTGTGTTGAATTTTATCCAAAACACTTAATGCAGCTGCTGCTGTTGCCATTAGTGTGGGCAAAAAAAAAAAAAAAAAGAGAGAGGGGGGAAAAAAAGAAGACATTGAAACTATCGGCTCTCAAAAGATTTCTTCTATCTGAAAGTCAGTTTCTGAGTCACACACATAGAATGACCAGGAAATATTTCATCCTCCTGGTGCCAAGCTGAGAGGAGCCAGCACTGGGGCGATGCTGCCTCGCACTGAATCTCCCCAAAGCTTCCTCTGCATTCATTATTCTGCACACACACAGAGCAGGACTCAGCCCGAGTTAACCTCTTCCTGCCTGCTCCTCCCTGGCACAGCAAGCAAAGGGATGCTGCTGAGGCAGAGCAGGGCACCCAGCCCTTCCTGCTACCTTTCCCTGGTGTAAACTGCACGTGGCACTGAGGGTGCTGTCCCAGAGAGGCTGGAGCTTTGTGTGAGTCCTGGGGGTTCTTCGGGCTGGGGTGGCAGGGCAGGCAGGAGGGCACACATGGGAACACATTCCCAGCTTGACACCTCGTGCCTCAACTCGGGTCATGCAGGGAGAGGGGGCAGGAGAGCAGGAGCTGAGGCTGTTCTCTGCCTCCTGGCCAGGGAATGAGTGCAGTGATTCCATGAAGATGCTTTCCCCTCCAACCTCCTTTGCTAATCCAGCCTGAGGTGCAGAGAGCAGGGAGAGCATCTTGCCAGCAGGACACAGCCTCCTTCACACCCCACAAGCTGCTGTACCCCAGGGGGAGCACTCAGCACCCCTCTGGCAGGGCACAGATCTGCCTTCAGAATGCACAGCCACGGAGCAGCTGTGCTAAGAGACACCTGGCAAAGGTACCACCGTCCTGCCAAGGTACCACCATCCTGCCAAGGCGACTCAGCTTGCTGCAGGGAGCAGGAGCAGAGCCAAGGAGCTGAACGCAGCAGGGCTGGGGCCTGAGCCTCCATATATCGTGTCAGCTACTTAGGACCTGTCAGGGGAACCACATTCTGACTCCCTTTGGCAGCAACAGGCAGAGCCTTTCAATTAAACAAAGTGCTTTCAGTGAATTGCCGCCTCATCCATTAGGCTCCTCTGACTCAGGCACTTGCAGACTGTCTGTTCTCTGTTGTGCTTCATCTGGGAAACGGGGAAGAAGCAGAGGGAAGAGGGGAGGGTGAAACCTGCAAGGGGAAAGACACCAGCCCACGGTGAGAAACCAAATCTCACAGCTCCAGGTGGGCAGGGCTCTCGGTGCTTTGACAGCACAGGCAGCTCGTGGGGCTGCTGCAAAGTCCAGCTCAGTGGGAAAGCCTGGCAACGTTTTAAGGCAGGCAGGGAGAGAAGTGCCCACGATGCCAAAGGGAAGGCATTGCTGTCCATGCCTGGGGGTCCCTGCCCCGTGGGTGCAATCCTGAGGCATGGGGTGGTGCTTATGGCAGGGTGGGAGTGACCACACACACGAGCAGCTCAGCCCTCAGCCCTTCCTAAAGCCCTGCTGCTCTCAGATCAGATGGCTGCTACAGAAAAACCGAGTCCTGCTCTTTTTCTGGAGCCATAAAAGTTTTCTTTGTTAGGCAATAGCTGGAAAACAGCTGCTCCCGAGCTGAGGGCTTGTTCAGACACATAATCCTGGCTGAGGAGCCAGGCCATTCACAAGGGAGAGCAGCTCTGGGCTGGGATCAGAGCTGAGCAGTTCCTCATGGCCTGCCTGTGCCCCCGTGCCCGTGCCAAGGCAGAGGCAGCCCGGACAGTCTGTGCATTCACACCCAGGCAGCCCTGGGGTCCCTGGCAGGCAGCTGGGGGCTGGGGCACCCCTGCCCTGGCACCAGCCTCTGCCAGCAACAGCAGAGTGGCAAGGGTGGAGGCTTGGGCAGGAAGGAGACCCTGGAGACAAAGCTGAGCCGGGGCTGGATGAGCTGACTGCAGCCACCAGAACTCTGCTCTCACTCAAGGGAGGGCTCCTGGCTTTTCTCACCCCCCTCCAGGGCTGTAAAGAGCATCAGTTGAGGGTGGGCAGGCCCTGGAACTGGTTTCCCAGAGAAGCTGTGACTGCCCCATCCCTGAAAGTGTCCAAGGCCAGGTTGGATGGGGTTTGGAGCACCCTGGGCTAGTGGAAGGTGTCCCTGCCCATGGCAGGGGGTGGCACTGGATGAGCTTTAAGATCCCTTCCAATCCAAACCATTTTGTGATTCTGTGATGAGGAATAAGATGCTGTGTTACAGCACTGGCAGATCTGGGAGTGATCCCATCTTATAACTGGACAATCAGTGAGGTAAAACTAAATCCAAACGTGCCAAAACAGTGCAGAAATGGACCAGAGGCCAGAGTTTTAATCCAGAGGCTTTGATGGTAGGGAAGTAAAGGAAGCAAATCTATCTTGCTGCTCCTGGTGTAGTAGTTCAAATCAAAGCTCAGGCCTGGGACCAGAGGTTTGCCCAGGGCTTGCTCACAGTCTAGTCAAACAGGATTTGTTACAAGCAACTTACTCTATTTTGGCTTTATAATTCAGTCAGTCAAATCCACTTTTGGAAACCATTAGTGCCCTGGATATCTCTGTGGCAAGGAGGAGATGTGTCCCTCATGGATGCTGCTAGCTCCAAGGCAAGCAGCAGCAGGGCTGACCTCAGCCTGAGAGAGGCTGGCAGAGCCCAGTGCTTCTCCCTGGCAGGGCACGAGGATTAATTGTATTTATGCTTATTATAGCAAATGAAGCCAAGCCAGGCTTGCTGGTGCTGGGCCCTGCACAGAAACCAGCCCACAAGTCTCACATCTCACTGATGTCCTGCTTCCCTTCCAGCCAGAGCACCACTCCAGTCAAAAACCAAAAAAGCCAAGATAATCCTTACTAACTGGTTTTCTCCCAGCCTGGGTGGTCTGAGGAAAGTCAGCTGGGAGGAAAGAACAAGGGCTGGGGGGTCTCTCCCCTCACCTCCCACCAAAGTGCTGCTAAAGCCAAGGAGAGGCTTCAAAATGAAACGAGTCCCAGTGCTGGCCCTGGACTGGGGATCTGAAGGAACACACGTTGCTTGCCTGCTGTGCCAGGTTGCTGTACCAAGTAACTCCAGCAGCCTGGGATCTGAGGGCCCTGGACCATAGAAGGCAAAGCTCTCCCCAAGTGAAGTGCTCTCACTTCTCTCCGACTGGTTTTCATAGAATCATGGAATTATGGAATGGTTTGGGTTGGAGGGGACCTCAAAGCCCATCCAGTGCCACCCCCTGCCATGGGCAGGGACACCTCCCACCAGCCCAGGGTGCTCCAAGCCCCATCCAGCCTGGCCTTGGACACTCCCAGGGATGGGGCAGCCACAGCTTCTCTGCCCAACCTGTGCCAGGGCCATCAGGAACCTGTTCATTTTCCACTGGGACCTTCCACTTCATTCCTCCCCTTCAGCTGAAGGTGGGTCCATCTCACAAGTGCCTTCCCTGGGTCAGCCAGTGCCATATTCATTCTTTTCCTTACTTGCAAAACTGGAAGCAAATCAAGGCTGAATATGCAAAAGTGAGACACGAAAAGAATGTTCAATTAAAAGCAAAATGTAAGCAGGGCTGACCCAGGAGAATTAATACAGCTAAAGTAAAGGGCTGGCTGGAGGCTCTGGCAGCAGGAAAGCTGCTGTGAAATGAAATGCCATAAACCTTTACCAAGTGGGGAACAATAACAGTGCCAAGAGGTACTTTGATATTACTCACACTGATTGAGATATTGACTGGCCATTGCAGTGCAGTGACAGAAACAGGGGAATCAGATCCTAAGTAATGACCATGCTGGCACAGGGGGAAGCTCAGGAGAGGAGAAGGCAAGAGGCAGGGGGGTGGGAGTGTTGCTCTCTGCCACAGCACGAGCAACAACCCAACCTCCTTCTGCTCCCAAGCAGGATTTCCCAGAGTGTTTTGGGTTCGAAGGGACCACAGTGGGTCATCTGATCCAACCTCCCTGCTCAAGAAAGGCCATCCCAGAGCACATGACAGGATTGTGTCCAGATGGTTCGGGAATATCTCCAGGCAGGGAGACTCTGCACCCTCTCTGGGCAATCTCTTCACTGCACAGGAAAGATCTTCTTTCTCATGTTCCACCAGAACTTCCTGGGCATCAGAGTCTGCCCGATGCCTCTCCCAGCCTTTCCCCGGCTCTGCAGCAGCAAACGCAAGAGGAAAGTGGCCTCTGGTGGCTGAAGGCTGTGCTGCACGGCAGAGCAGAGCGGCTGCGCCCTCAGGAGCCCCGGCCGGTGCAGCAGGGCAGCCCCAGCGCTGCTGTGAAGCGATGGGACACAGGTCCTGCCATCAGGGGTAAAGGGGGTGCGAGCAGGGAAAGCTGGGCACGCCACGGTGCCCATCCTGAGCTGTGCATCACCCTCACTGCCCAGCGATGCCCACGCTGCCTGCCTGGCAAGCGGGGAAGCTGCAGGAGCTGATCTGGGGAGGGACATCAGGCAACCCTGCTTGGGCAGATTCATAGAACAATCACAGAATCATAGACTGGCAGGTTTGGATTAAATAATAGGAAGAAGATCTTTCCTGTGAGGGCGGGGAGACACTGGAACGGATTGCCCAAAAATGCCCCATCCTTGGAAGCGTCCAAGGGCAGGCTGGACGTGGCTTGGAGCAACCTGGGTTAGAGGAAGTTGTCCCTGCCCATGGCAGGGGATGGAACAAGATGACCTTTAAGTCCCTGCCAACCCAAACCGTTCCACAATTCTATGATTCTATAATTCCACGACTCGGCGTTCCCACGGCAGCAGACAGGTTCCCTCTCCCTGCTCCCCTCCCCAGCACAGGCCCCGCTCAGGACTATCCATCGCCTCCCGAGGCTCTCCGGGGCTCCTGCAGAGCATCCCAACACCAGAGCACGGGCAGGGCTAAGCCAAGGGGTGTCTTTAATAATTCGGCGTGTTTTTAATCAATCAGATGAGCACGGGACGATTGGGGCGATCTCTGCGCCTCCGGCAAGGAGCGCCCGGCGGTGCCTGGGAAGGACCGGGAAACACCGGGAAGGGGCCGGCAGGGGGCACGAGTGGCCCGCAGCATCCCGCAGCATCCCAGAGCATCCCGCAGCATCCCGCAGCATCCCGGAGGATGCAGAAGAGACTCGCGGGACGGAGCGGACCCGCCGCAGGACCATCCCCACCGTCCCGGAGCATCCCCACCGTCCCGGAGCATCACCGCCGGGCGGAGGGTCCGGCCCGGGATCCCAGCACCGGGATCGATCCGTGCGCTGGGTCCGGCGCTACCCTGGGATCTCTCCTTTGCCCCCGACCCGGATGAAAGCAGCTCTACAACAAACTTTTGGTGCCTTCTGCTCGCGCAGAGCTCCAGCTTTAGCTCGTCTTGATGGCAGCAGCCTTATTGAAACATCAGACAGGACAGGAAAACACCGGGAAAGGAACCGGTGGAGTGGATGAGCCACCCCTGAGGATGGACAGAGCATCCCCGCCCTCTGCAGGGCAGACCTGCTGGCAGCTGTGTTGGGAACAGAGAGTGGCTGTGTCCGGGTTGGAGCAGGAGGAGAACACGGCTGAGCTCCGCGTTCAGGAATTGGTTTGTCCCAAAGAGCAGGACAGCACCGTGGGAGGAAGGTTCCTGCAAAGCACCTTTGGCAAGGGTGATGCAGGTTGGAGCAGACAGGATCCACCCCCGGCATTCTGCTTCCCAAAGAGCCCCCAGGACCCCCGAGCAGCCCAAGTGTGAGAGAGGCAGGGGAAGGCACAGGGCAGGTGCACGAGTGTCCTGCACACCCAGAGTGAGCCATAGCACATCCCATTAAAGCACAGCTCCCAGGACACTCATTTCAAACAGAGAGAGGAGATTTCGATTAGATATTAGGAAAAATTCTTCCCTGTGAGGGTTGGCAGGCCCTGGTATGAGTTACCCAGGGAAGCTGTGGCTGCTCCATCCCTCGAAGTGTCCAAGACCAGGTTGGACAGGGCTTGGGGCAACCTGATTTAGTGGAAGGTGTCCCTGCCTATTGCAGGGGGCAGAATAAGATGAGCTTTAAGGTCCCTTTGAACCCAAACCGTTCCATGATTCCATGACAGCATGCGACTGCCCCTCACCGTGGTCGCTTGTGCCTAAAGAAAACACACTGAGTTGCAAAACACAAATATTTGGCACACAGCAGCACTTTGCTGTCGGTTCCAGCCCGCGGTGACATTCCAGCCTGAAAGCCCCTGTGTTTGCATTTCTAAGAGAGAGCCACAATTTCTTGCCCTTCCCTCCTTCCCTGGCACAGCCAGCTGCCAAGTGCGATGAGGGCTCCTGTAAGGGGGGCAGCGATGGGATGGAAGGAGGCAGACGCTGCCGTGCTGCAAATAAAATCAAGCCTCAGTGCCCACTCCAGCTCCCACATCCCGCACAATGCGGGCTGGCCCCGCTATTGTCGAGGGAAGGAGAAGGGGCTCCCAGCGAATATTCTGCTGCTGGCTGAGGCTCATCAAGCCCGTGGCTCGCTCACGGGCATAGAGTCATCAAAGCGCCCATCAGAGCTAAGCGGCCCTGACAGCCGCACAGCGGGGACAATGGGGCCATAACACTTATTAATCATATCCCTCCCCATTGAACCCGACCCATCAATCAGGCGCCTTGGGCTCGCACTTTGAATTCCCCGAGCGGGCCGAGCTGCCGATCCCAGGGCTCTCCCGGTGGGGGACCAGACGGAGGGACACGCCGTTGCTGGGACAACGCTCGCCGCTGCTTCCTGTTCCTCCAGATGTCATGCATGTGTTTCCACAAGGGCCGGGATTGTCCCCAAACCAGATGGAGCCACGGGGCGCTTTCGTGGGCGCTGCGGCAGCTGTGGCGGCCCCTCCACACAGATGTTGTCGCGTGTCCCCCTGGAGATGTCTGCAGCTCCCTTAGGGAAGGAGGGGCAGGCACGGAGCTCTGCTCTCTGTCACCAGGGACAGCACCCCAGGGAGGGTTAGGCTGGATCTCAGGGAAAGGTCCTTCCCCCAGAGGGTGGTGGGCACTGCCCAGGCTCCCCAGGGCAGTGGGCACAGCCCTGAGGCTGCCAGAGCTCCAGGAGGGTTTGGAAAACGCTCTGAGGGACAGGGTGGGGTTGTTGGGTTGTCTGTGCATGGCCAGGAGCTGGACTGGATGATCCCTGTGGGTCCCTTCCAACTCAGGATACTCTATGGTTCAATCTTGTCCATCCCTGGATCCTGGATCACTCTCATTGGCTCTGCCCACTCTTCCTGGCCTGTGTGGCAGCACAGGAGAAACGAGCAGGTGCTTCCAGGAACCTCCAGAACACCCTGAACTTCTCACACAGGTCTCTGTCTCCCCTGCAGGTTTCCAGCTGAGGATGCCACAGAGCCCTGGGAGGGAGATAGCTGAGTGTCTCTGACGTTTCTTCACAACTTCCACCCACAGCAGGAATCTGGGTATCCCTTCCACAAAGCCTTGGGGCATTCCTGAGAAACTCTACGCCTCATCCCTCAAAGCTTCAGTCCATCTGCATCAAACAGCCCAAGGTTAGGCTGAGTAAAGCATCAAAGTGTGGGAGTATGAGGCTGATTAAAGCTTTTTCAACACGGGCATTAATTTTTTCCCTTTTTTTTTTCGCCCTGTGACTTTGGAACCATTTCTCTCCATGTGCTTCAGACATATGCAAAGCACATGGATGGGAGCTTGCACATGCTCCCCATATGGGTGGCTCCCCAGGGGGAAGAGGGCAGCCCAGGAACACTCGGAGAGCTCTGCCAGTGCTACTGTTTGACTCGCTGAGCGGGGCCTCTGGAAAGCCAGTGGTGAGGGACACACAGCCTGGGCTCCTGGTTGGGTCCCATCTTCAAGCTCTTTCCCTCTGGAAGGACAGGATGAGGAGGATTCCACGCTGAAGGAGCTAGGAACTCTCACCTTGCTACACAGACTGCCTGGTGCCAAGCTCTGTCTGCTGGAAAACCACACCTAGGAAAGGCTGGCTTCAGGCAGGGCTCAGTCTCTGCTGATGGGTACAAAGCAGGCTCATTTGCAGCCCTGAACCGTGTGAAATGTGGGTGCAAAGCAAGCTGAGGAGCAGGCTCAGCACCCAGCTGTGTGCAGGCAAAGGTCTGTGAGATGTGGAGTCACAGGATGGTTTGGGTTGGAAGGGACCTTAAAGATCAACTCATTCCACCTCCTGCCACACCTTCCTTGGGCCTGTCCAACCTTGGACACTTCCAGGGTTGGGGCAGCCAGAGCATCTCTGGGCAACCCACCCTCACAGCCAGAAATGTCTTCCCAACATCTCATCTAAAATCGCTCCTCTTTTAATTTGAAACCATTCCCCCTTGTCCTATCGTTATGTGCCCATATAAAAGTCAGTCTCCCTCTGTCCTATAAGCCCTGGAAGGGGCTCTAAGGCCTCCTGGCAGAGTCTTCTCTCTCCAGGATGAACAACCCCAGTGGTTCCACCGCAGTCCTGGATGGAGGTGGCGGGGTGAGCAGCCAGCCAAGCGGAGCTGCCAGTGCCCCTACACGGGATTAGGGCCGGGGAACAGGTGGCTAATTCCCCCCCTCACAATGCAGCACAGCGAGCCAGGCAGTGCTGCTGCTGACCCACGGGCCACAGGAACATGTTAACAATTTCCAGGTCAGTGGAGGGAAGGAATGGCAATTTTTTCTGCTCCAAAGGATAACGGGATATGGTTTTCACAGCCCCCACCGCAGCCCAGGAGGCAGATCCAAGGAGCAATGACGTTATCCTCGCCTTCCTTCACCCTCAGCCCAAGGAGAGTGAGACCTTTCCACATCTCTGAGTGTGAGCACAAGTCCTGCATGCTGGTCCCACAGTCACAGAATCATTGAATCAGCTGGGTTGGAAGAGACCTCAGAGATCATCAAACTTGGGCTTGGAGGGAAGTCAAGGGGTTATTCCTCAGTCTGAGGCTGCAAACCAGCTGGCCACGAAGACAGGTCAAGGACAGCCTCCTGCTGGCACTGGGACAAATGCATGGAGCCTCTCCACACGAAGGCAGGATCCCAAGGGACTGGACTGCAGGACAGACCTTGCTGAGTTCTGTCTCACAGAACCTGCTGATAAAGAGCACAGAAATGGTTTCCTCAAGCATCTTTTGGAAGTAGCTGAGCTCACACAGCACAGCTGCCGGTGCAAGGTGATGGCCTGTCTCGCTCAACAGGGCTATGGCACCCTTACCTCTCCAGCCCTACAAAAATCCCACTCTCCAGAGTAATGAAGGAAGAGAAAACCACATTGGGAGAAGGTGTGAGGAGGTGTTGACTCCCCAGGCTCCATTCCCAGCTCTCACTGACCTGCTGGGCAACCTCAGCTCCCCTGCCCTGTGCATCCTTTCCCACCTGGCACACAGGACTGGCGATGCTTCGCTCCACTGAGCTCCCCAGCAGGAAGAACTGATGGAAAAGAACTGAACAGTGGTTCTCCTGCCATGCACTGCATTCCCACACTCATTTCTCTCTCCCTTTTTTATCCCCCTTTAATGAGATTAAGTGAGAATAAATTATGCAGAGCCCACCTCTCTTTCCTCACCGCACACCCCCACGAGGCTGCCCTGCATGGGTTCTAATTAGCATGGTTAATGGGGGTGGGGGCAGCCTCGCTGCCACAGCGCTGTAACAATCAGAGCTGTCAGCTGGGCCCTCGGTGCTGTTAAAGTGTCCCAGAGCTTTTGTCCCCACTGGGAAGGGAGCCCCCAACTTCAGCCCCACTTTCCCTTTGTGCCAGGAGCGGGAGGGGAGGCCCTCCTTTCCCTGCCTCGTCCCTGGGACCACCAGGAGAGAGCCAGGGCTGTGCCACCGAGCCCCTCTCCAGCCAGGTGAGCCCTGCCTGAGGGGCATTTCACCCACGGCTCCGGGCGGGTACGCGTGAGGGATGACACGGCATGACTCTCCACCCCGTATTTTTCCATGGGATTTCCAGCTTGGCTTGGCCTCTCCCGAGGATGAATACAAGCAGGTGGCTGCTCCTGTGCCCCGCTGGCTGGCCCTCGTCCCGGGGGTGGCACTCAGCAGTGACTGTCCCCACCACGGCCCCTAATGAGCAGCAGAAGGGGGCACGTCGGGAGCGGATGTGTTAACGGTTTCTGGTTCAATGGAGGGAAAAATCCCCACAAAGGAAGGTGTACAAATATTGTGGGAAATCTATTGGCCCCTTAATATTTGATGAAGGCCCGGGCCATTCAGGCAGGGTGAATTCCGCAGCAAGGTCTCATTCAGGCAGCATCAATGGGAAACTTTTAATTGAGAGGCACTTCATTCAGGGCCCGGGGGTCATTCAGTGCGAGGGGCTTTCAGGGAGAACAGAGTGCCATGTCTTTCCAAGTTGCACCAGAAAAAAAAAGCCTCTGTTTCCTGCTCTGGGAGCTTGAATGCTGAGGGCTTTAATCCCCCCAAAGGGAAAACTGATTCCAGTTTTTAAAATTCATTTCTCAAATAACCAA
>VXBX01003497.1:90350-117103 GCA_013400415.1 Scytalopus superciliaris
AAGGACAAAAAGGCACTAGGCAAGGGATGGGGCTGGGCTGGGGAGAGCTGCCCTGCAGGGGTGGCTGCACTGCTGGGAAAAAGGTTGAATGCCCCAGGATGCCCTTCCCTGGGAGGAATCCCATTCCTGGTTTGGAGGGGCTGGCTGTTCCCTTCCAGCTCCCTCAGGCACCTCCAAGGTTCATCTGCTGGGAAAACAGAGGAGAGGAGCATGTTTGGGATTAAGGGAGGTCAGCACTGACATTGGTCATGTCCATTTGGACAGAGGTGGGGGAGAAGGGGTGGGAAAAAAAGTCCCAGTCACTCAGGGACCCCAAGCTTCTGCTGAGCCTTTTATTGGGACCACAACAACCCCAACTGTCACAGCAGCTCCCTCACTTTCTCCTCTGACCCCCAGCAGACCAGGAGGTGGGTGCCCCTGACCAGAGGATGCCACAGGGGAGCTCATTTGGCAGGAGTGTTTGCCTTTACTTCAGTCTTTTCTCTCTGTCTTTGGGGGTGGGAGATGCCAGAAGCTGTGGCCAGTTCTCCTTTTTGAGGCATCTGGCAGCAACCAAAGGGCAGGAGAGGCATCTCTCCCTCAGAAACGGGGACCAAAGGGACAGGAGGGCACCGTCAGCCTGTCTGTGCAGCCCCAGCCTGCCTGGGCACGCTGCTCTGATGGGCAGGAGCTTGAAGCTTTGATGCACACGAGGAGGCAGCAGGAGCCTTTGCTTCGACTCCGGAGAGCTCTGGAGCAGGATTTGAAAGGCAGCTTCCTCCTTCCGACCTGCTGCAGGAACGTGTGGTGCAAGGAGCGAGTTCAGCTGCTCAGCCCTGGGGTCAGGATGGCCAGGGGAGGGGGAGTCACACCCCACCGATGTTGTACTTCACAGCTATTAAGGATCTGCTTCAGCCATGAGCGCCAGGACCCTGGGGGAGATGCTCCCAGTGACCCTCCTCCCACTGGGGATGGAGCTGGTTTTCCTCAGCCCTCCTTGCAGCAGGGCAGGGTTCCTGCCTGCTCCCAAATTCCAGGTGGGCACCCCAGGGTGCAGCTGCAGGCTTTGGAGTGAGTTTGGACCAGGCAATGAGCTCACCTTGCAGGGTGTCACCCAGCAGTGATGACATGAGGCCTTTGACTCCTTGGGGCTGTTATTCCTTCTCCCCATTAACGACCTGATTTGAATCTGTCTTTGGAGTGCCAGAACATCCATGTTTTCCCACAGCTTGGAGGGATATGCTGTCTCAGTAGTCTGTCCTGGTGTGCCTTTGGATGCCCCAGTCTTGAACACGTTATTTAGACACCTTGTTTGTGGAAAGAGCCGAATGAGGAGATGGGAGCCCACATCTTTTTCCCGCCCTGATTTTCCTGAGGGTCCCTTCTGGGACACACAGCACCCTTTGCATGACCTCCTTTCTTATCCCTCCCCCTCCCAGGCTATAACAAGGCATTGCAATAAGTTATAGCGGCAGCTGGGTTAAAAAAATGTGCTTTTCTAAGGCCAAGTGTCATAAACCCACAATAGGCCGGGCTGAGGGGGACACCCTGCCCCGCCACTCGGCTCCTCACTCCCCCGGGCTGTAAAGAAAGATGAAGAAGGAATTAAAGAGCTGTTGGAGGGAGGGACACTCCTCATTATGTCTCCTACGCTGCGGTTTCCAGGGAGACAGCTCCTGGTGCTGCATCCCTCTCCCGTCCTGCTGCGGCTCTTTGCAAGTTACAGTAGTGGCGGCTGCTGTTTTCCCTCTGTTCCCAGCTGTCTGCCAGCCGCTCTCCCAGGGGCTCCGGCCCAAGGTGGGCTTGACACCATATGGAAGGGGGAAAAAAGCCCCCTGGTACACATGAGGGAAGGAGAGGGAGGTCGAGTTCATGCCTGTTCCAGCCTGGAGAGACTGGGATGCACTGGCAGCATCACACACGGATGAACTGGGCTCTGGGGTTGTTTTTTTTCTGTAAACGCAGAGAAGTTGCAAAGAAGCTCAGGAATATTTGGGAAGTCATTAAAATGCCCATAAATCAGATCATGTGCTCTGATGTGTGATTTATTTGGAAGACTAACCAGTCTCCAAGGAGCCAGCACTCTTGCAGCAGAAGTGTCCCAGGAGCCAGTGAGGAATCCTGCAAGCTCTCTCACCCTTCACAGCCTCACCCATGCAAAATGCATCTCTCCATGGTTCTGGATGTACAGGGAAAGACAAATGAGGCTCCTTGGACTAGGAGCAGGTCACACAGAATTGTTCCAAACCCCTGCCATGGGTAGGAACACCTTCCACTATAGGCTTCACATCCTATGGGAAAGGTGTAAAGGGACATCCTTCTGCTCTGGAAAACACTGAAAGGTTCACAAATTTACTCCTACACAAGTTCTGAGTTGGCTGGTTCCAGCAACAACATCCACCAAGTGCTTGTTGTGCAAGCAAATTCAGGGCCCTGCATGGAGACACAGAAAGCCATAAAATGCATTAATTAAATGCTAATTGTTAAACTTACTGGGTTTTTTTCTCTGGGTCCCTCCAAGTGCCAGTGTATTGGCTTGAACTGCCTGTGTGCCTGGAAAGAGTAGGCAGGGGTTCCTGATACACACGAGTTTGGTGATGCATCTATGCATGAAGAAGAGATATCCAGACTTCCAGCTGAGCTCTGACTCCTCCATCACATGCAGAGGCTCGGGAATACCCTTTGGAGAAGGGCAATCCATAGCCCTGCTTGGGAATTATTGCTTGATCTTGACCGGCTGCTGCTTTGGGGGCTGAAGCCTCTCCCAGCCACAGCAGGGAATCCACGGGAGGAGCATCTGTGGGGGGATGCCAGGCAGCTCCCACCCACCCCAGCCAGCCCTGGCACGTCTCCTCCAGCTGCCATGGGAAAGGGCCACAGCTCCCAGCATGTCCCAGCAGAGCACAGGGTGCCCAGATGGCCTCCCAGACCGATTCCTTCACACCTGAGCAGCCGCCACCTCATGCATGAACACCCATCTGTGCACGCATGGGAGCCCCCCAGCTTCATGCATGAGCACCCGGCTAATTTATGCATGAGGGCCCAATTAGCACACGCACAGCACCTGATTAGTTTCATGCAAGAACGCCCAATTAATTCATGTTTGATTGCTCAATTGTGCCGCACATGAGCACCCAATCAGTTCACATGTGAGCTGTTTGCTCCCAGCTAGAACATGGATGAGTGAACTTTGGCATCACACCTGAGCACACCCAATTAATTTATGCATGGGTGCCCAATTAATTTATGCATGAGCACCCAATTACTTCATGCATGAGCACCCAATTAATTCATGCATGGCTGCCCAATTAATTTATGCATAAGCACCCAATTACTTCATGCATGAGAACCCAATTAATTTATGCATGAGCACCCAGTTAATCTATGCATGGACACCAAATTAATTTATGCATGGATACCCAATTAATTTGTGCATGGGCGCTCAATTACTTCACACATGGGCACCCAATTACTTCATACACCCTCTCCTGAGAGGAGAAGTTGTGTTGAGCCAAAAGCTGCCCCATGGTGGCCACCAAAGGGGTCACTGGAAGAAGAACAGAAGTGAAAGGTGACAGCAGAAGGCCACTGGAGGAAAAGGGTCCAGGGAAAATAGAGATGAAGATACTAAAACAAAAAAGAACGGGAGAGGGTGGAGGAGGGAAAATAAGGCAATGAGGGGAAGGGCTAAAGAGCTGTGCCAAGTATTCCCCATCTTGTCCTTTAAGCTGATCTGGTGGAGGCAGGTATTTACAGCACGGGCTCAGCTTTCCCAGCTTGTTCCCAGTCTTGGCACAAAGGCCACGAGTAGACGAAGAAGAAGGGACAGAGAATGGCAACAGGGCCCATGAAAGCCCCCGACAAACCCCATTGAGGTGGCGGCCCTGTTCCCATCTGTCAGCAGCCACTCAGTGAAAGGGTGTGAAGGGGAGGGGGGCAGGCGGTGTGAATCAAGGGCTGACACAAAGAGGAAGAGACTGATTATGCTGTTATTTCTCCACTTTCAAACCCCATTAGGGGACATGCCGGGCTTTTCTCAGGGTCTTTGGGATGCTTAAGCTGCCCATTTAGCAGCGGGAACGGTCCAATTAAAAGAAAGACAAAGGAGGAGCCCAGCCTGTCTTAATTGAAATGGGTTTCAGTCTAATGAGGATTAGGTTCAAGAACAGACCTAAGGGAGCAATCCAATACCCATTACCCTCCTGGACTGTACCACCGCGGGCCGCTGGCCATGCCGCCAGCCTTTTCACCAGCACACAGCCTGGCACAGCAGCCTGGGGTGATGGGAGGAGAGCAGCCCCTTCCCCACAAGGGGAACAGCCCCTTCCCCAGCCACCGGCCCCAGGGGCAGCAGTCCAGGCCCGAAGAATTCACTCTTGCTTAGATATTTGGAGGTGAATATCCTGAATTTACCCGTCCCAGTGAGGGACACGCTGTGCTTAGCAGGGAGGAGGGCAGTGGGCTCGAACAAGGAGCATCACCCACCTCCTCCTGCATCCTGCCAGCTCCTCCTGCCCTGCAGGAGCTTCTGGGAACTTCACCGGGAAGCCGCGGCTGTTCCTTCAATGTCTGGGGACAGGCTGAGGAATTAAAAGTTGGAAAAGATCTCTGAGATCATTGAATCCAACCATTAACCCAGCACAGTGTTCACCACTAAACCATGTCCCCAGGTGCCACATTCACAAGCTTTTTTAACACTTTCAGGGATGGTGATTCCAAGCCCCGCAGTCCCACCCCAGTATCTCTTGTCTGGAGCTGCCAAGCCTGGCAGTGTGGAGGACTGGGAGAACCTCCATCCCCAACTCTGGCTCCATCCCAAATCCTGGCTCCATCCCCGGCTCCGGCTCCATCCCCAGCTCCATTCATCCCCACCTTAGGTCTGGCTGGATCTGTTCCCATCCCATCCACCCCATCCCGGCTGCGGGATCCCTCCCTAGCTCCATCCCTCCGTAGCTCCATCCGTCCCTCCCATGCCGAGCCCCGGTGCCGCGCGGGGGCACTCGCAGCCCGGCCGTGCCCGGGGCCGGCTCCGGGAGCCGGGCAGCCTCACAGAGCCCCGCCCGGGGATAGACACGGCCGGCCCGGAATGAATCCGCCCTCCCGCAAGCCGGGACCGAGCTGTGCCCAGCCCCGGAGAGGGATCCCCGTTCCCAAGGGTGGAGGGAACCCTCAGCTTGGGATGATGGAGCTGCTTTCACGCGTGGGATCGTCAGAGCTCGCTTATATCGTCATTGCGTTCCGAATGCAGCAAGCACTGCGACTGGTGGGGAGGGATGGCCGCAGATCCCACCGGGAGAGGGGCTGCTGATCCCAGCTGGAAAGGGGATGGCCGCAGATCCCAGTTGGAATGGGGCAGCTCACACACCACACGATGCTTCAGAGGAAACTGCAGCTCCTGTGCTCATCCCACAGAGGCTGTTTAGGCCAGCATCGGGTCCTGGCTGGCAGGTCGTAATAGGAATGGCAGAACCACTTATTAGTAATAAGTGACTTAATCCTGCTGACAGGATCAATCCCTGCCAGGGTGGGCTAGCACAAGTCCCACACCAGCAGCAGCATCACCAGTGCCCGTGCTGAGCATCTCAGAACTGCTCCCTCCCCAGCATCTGTTCCTCTCATCTCACACCTCCCCTTCCCCACACCTGCCCTCCATCCTCTCTCTGGCAGCTGCAGAGGGAATTTGCAAGGACCCAGCTCTCCAGAGCCTCAGGAAGCGGGGCTTTAGGGATCATCTGGATTCTTGTGTGCTTCACCTCTCAGCTGCCAGGAGCTGGGAGGCTGGGAGCAGCATCAGGCTGGGCAGCCTGGGAGGCAGCTGGGATGAGGGCTGCATGATATTTTCCATTTTCTCATCTGAATTACGAGCTCCAATAAAGAACACTGAAATCTCACATAGTGTGAGTGCTGGCCTCCCAGGTATCCCGTGGTTTGAGTCAACAGAGGTGGAAGCAGGTGGCATTCACAATCTATCATTTCCTGGAGGGGGAATTTCTTGCAGTGACTGACAAGCGGGTCCTTTCTGTTATTGCCGTTCGTCTCTGTCAGCCCTCCCTTATCAGCACATTGCTGGGTCTCTCTCTGCCTCCCCCCAGCATTAATCATTCTGGTGATGCTGCCCACGCCTCTGCTGGAACCAGGTCGTGAAACTCTCATCCCACCCACTTACCATAACCCAGCTCCAGTCACGTTTCAGCCTCCGGCAAACCCATGTGGGGCTCTGCGGGCTGGTGCACAGCGGGTTGTTCTGGCTGCTCTTTAACCCGTGCTGCCCTGAGGCTGGAGCCAGTCCCCCCTGCCCCGCCTCGGGGCTCCTGCGGCTGGGAGAGCACCAGCCCAGCGCCCGGGTGGGCAGGAATCCCACCCCTGCCGCCTCTGCCGCGCAGCCGTCCGGGCTGCTGCAAACGCCGGGGCCAGACTGCAAGTGATTATTGTCTCTGCGTGTGGCCGCAAAGTGTGTCTGAGGCTGCTGCCCGCTAAGGAGCTGCAAACACACGGCTGCAGGCAGAGCTCCAGGGGAAGGGCAGGCTTGCCAGGACCTCCCGGGGGTCAGAGGGGAGGGAGATGCTCTGGGGTCACCAGTGGTTATCTGGGACAGGGACATGGCAAAACTGGCTGCTGACTGAGCCCCACTGTCCTCTCTCCCCTCCCTGCCCTGACAGTGGGTTTGGGGTCCCAGCTCTGCTGGGGATCAAGGCCAGGGAGGAGCATGTGAGGGGTGCATCATGCAGGGACCTCTGTCAGTGCAAAGGGGCTGGTTTAGCATCCAGAGGTCTTTGCCAGTGGGAAAAATCCAAGTCACAGATGCAAAGGACATGCCCAGACCCAGAGGACCCTGGCTGTTCTTCCCCCTTCACTGTGGGATCCGAGTGTGTGACCTCCTTGGCTTTGTGATGTCCTGGCAGCTCTCTGTGGCCCCAGCAGTTCTTACTGTGCTCTAAGTGGGAAAATCCCCTCCCTCAGGTCAGGGGATCAACAGAGCCAGGAAGCCAAGGCATTCTCACCTGGGCCTGGGACCCCTCTGGAGTGGGAGCTGGAAAATGAGATTAAAAGTAGTGATTTGCTTTCCCATGCTGAGAGGAAAATAAGGACAAGGGATTAGTCCCAAGAGCGAACATGTCACACTACACCTGCTGCCACACAGCCAGCGGTGCCAGAGCCAGGGATGGGGCCAGGATTAGCCCCTTATCCCAGCCTTTCCACCCTCCCACTGGTTGGTCTTGCACTCCATGGTCCCACACAGCACAGGGCAATGCCACAGAGTTTCAGGAGCATGACCTGCCTATGGTGCTGGGCACTGGATCCCAGTATGTCTGCACTGGGAACGAGACTTTGGGACAGGCTGTCACAGCACTGCCAGGTGCTGCCTCCTCCCAGCCTGGGATGAAGGCTGGAAGGAAAAAAATACCATGGAAGTGGGAAAAAACCCTGAATTTTAGACTCTTGTGCTGCTCCAGGGCTGACTGGAGCCACAGATGCCAACATGCAACTGCAGAAAAGCTGGGTCCAGGTCACAACCTCGTGGGCCAGGCTTTGCTCAGGACAGTCTGAGGGAAGCAAGGCTTCTGATGGTGAAAACACCTTCATCACAACCCTGATCCCAAATTCTTCTTCTGCCTATTTATCTGGCCAGAAGACAGGGCCAGCAGCGTTCCCAAGCACATGGGAAGGCCTGGATAATGTCTCCTTCCAAAGCGGGTATTGGGCTTTGCATTAAAATACAGCAAGAAGCTGGGAAAGGGCAATAAAAGAAGATGAATGATGTGCAGGTGCTGGCTGGGATCCCCTGGAATGAGCTGCACTAAGTCCCCAGCTTCTCTCACCATCCTGTGTGCTTTTCCCACTGGTTTCTTTAGCAGGGGATTTTTTTTTTTTTTAAAGTGTGTGGCTCCTGCACTGAACATGCTGGGAAATTCCACCCTCTGGTCCCACGTTAATGGATCCAGCTGCAAAGATACTGAACGTTCTGGCCCAGAGTTTGCTTGCTCAGATCTGTCTCTCATTTCATTGTTAAACCAAGTGAATTGTGACAGATTTAAAAGTGAGACAGAGCAAAGCTTGGTGGGGAAGAACCTGTGGAGGTTTGAAAGATGAGTAGGAAGTAAATGGAGCTGTGGAGCCGAGTTTGCTCTGCAAAAGAATCTGCCTTTTCCAGACCTGTTTTAGTTCCAAACCACCCTGGGTCACAGTCTCTAAATTATAAGTCAAACTGAAATTCTGAAACTCTAGGACATGGGAACGCAGCATCCCTGATAATACACAGCAGTGCCAGGTGGAGACACTAAATATTGCAAAGAAATGAGACACTCTGCAGCTTTTCCAGAGCATTCCCATCTGCACTGTCATCACGCTGAGCTCTCCCCGCACCCTCATTTCCCTCTCCCTGACTCCCTGCCTGGTTCCTCCCAGCAGCAGGGAGGGATGCAGGACTCTACCACAGGGAGCACACACGGGGGCAGGGGGAGAGGGGAGATTCTTCCTCAATTTTCTTAGCAGAGGTTACCAAGCTGGCAGCCAAACTGCAGCTGTGCCTGCTCAGTGCAGGGGTGACTGCTCTCAGAGCTGGGCTCAGTGCTGATTTCCAGCACTACCAGCAAAATCCAGCGGCGCTCGGAGCAGCCACCGCGAGCAGGATGTGGCTGCCCCGCCGGAGCTATCGGATGTGACCATCAAAGAGTGTGTCTCCGCAGGGTGACACACTCTGCCTCTTCTCCGCAGGGCCTCCCTCTCCTGCTGCTTCGCTTCCTCCCAGCCCTGCACACCTACAGCTCTGCCCATCTGCCTCATCCCTCTCTGCTCCGCAAGGGCAAGGGTGAGCCATGGGAAACCATGCCAGGGCATCCTGCCTGCTGCCTGCCCCACTCCAGAGCATCCTGCCTGCTGCCTGCCCCAATCCAGAGCATCCTGCCGGCTGCAGGCAGCTCCCATCCCAGCACATCCCGGCAGCCGGCGGGATCCGAGGGCCAGCCGCTCCGCCAGGGAAGCGGGCACGGTGCCACCCCAGGCAGCCGCCAGCCGATGGCCAAAGCCGCGGGGGCATCTGCGCTCCCGGCTGGCAGCGAATTAACCCCGCGGGTCCCCGGGCTGCCCTCGGAGCTGGCACTCGCCGCCCACCCGCGGTTTGCCGAGCAGCTGGGGGGGGATTATCAGCTCCCGAGGGAGCTGCCCGGGGCGGGCAGGGGCGCTGATCCCACACGGCTGCGGCGGCAGCCCCGGCGCTGGTTGCCTGCCAGGCTGGGAGGGCGATGGGAGGGCTGACTCAGCAGCTGGATGGAGCCTGATAATGCGGCGTTATCGCGTATAGACCCGATGTGGCTGATTGTTGTCGTGGCTCCTTTCCAGATCTTGATCCTTGAGGGAGCTGCCGTGACTCACGGGGCGCGGCGGGAGGAGGTCACACGCTTCCCGCAGCCCCTGTTTGAGTAAATGAGTTTAAATTTTATTTATCGCAGCCGCGGTGTGCCGCCTGCCACCTCCAGCACGCAGCGAGGGGAGCGTGCCTGCCTGACGGAGACATTCCCAAATGGATGCTGACACCAGCCCATATTTCAAGCGGCAGCGCAGGCGCTGGGGGATCCAGCAGCCACCTCCCTGCTTTCATTTGTGCAGCGAAGGCAGGGATGTTGCGTGTGTCCCTGTGTGACATTTATCACTGAGTGAAGGCAGAGCAGCTCCACAGCACGTTCCCAGCCTTCTGGAGTGTCTCAGAGGCTCTCGCCTCCTCCTGCACATCCTCCTGCTCGCTGGTGGAGGGGGTGGATGTTAGTCCGGTGGCTGCCTGCCCTCCAGGCAGGGTTTGCATCTTCAGTGGTGAGAAAGACATGCAGAAATCCTCGGTCTGATGAAAGCACAGAGCCTCTCCGGTGGGATTCCCCTCTCGGGAACTCTCCCATCGGTATGGCACTGCTCTGGGATAAGCCAAGAGGTCTGGAAGTACTCCAGTCTGGATAGCAACTGGCTGACAAGAGTCAGGAGTGGGTTTACTGGGAAACTGGTTCCTTTACAGCTTCTCAGAGGAGGAAATACCTCCCTCTGGACCTTGCCCTGCTGAATCCAGACTCAGACACCCCTCTTGGTGGCCCTGTGTGGCTCCTGAGAGGCAACTGGCTTGGAAACTCCCCTGGGATGTCCTCGGCAGACATTAGCAAGAAAAGCCTTCCAGGAAGGCTGGTACTCACAGCCCCATCCCTCCTGCCCTTTTTCCCACGGGGTAAGATGTGTTTTTGCATGTGCTGAGCACATTCCTGCTGCTTCCTTATCAAATTGCATCTCATTGATCGGAGGGTGGACTGGGAGCCAAGCTCCATTTCTTCCTAATGCATTTCTGGTAGAGGGAAGTGTCTGAGCAGGAGGTGCCCAGCCAGGGTCTCCCCTCTCTGTGCCCACCTACTCTGCATGTGCCAGGCAGGGCAGCAGGCACCTCTTTATCATATGATAGAATTATGGAATGGTTTGGGTTGGAAGGGACAGGGAAGTCCAAAGGGGCCTTGAGACAGTGCTGGCAGTCTGGAAAAATGGCCTGAAGTGGCCTCTGTGAAGTGCTGCTGGGGAAGCCACAAACCAAGGCGCTTGAAGGCCCCTGGGCTCACTCAGGGAATCCCTTCCATCTCCCCAGAATGGACACAGCTCCTGAGAGAGCCCATTCCTTTCTCTGCTGGGTCACCCAGGGTTTCCCACTGCTAACCCGGGTGAGATGGGTGCTGGAAGCTCACAGGCAGGAACTTGTCCTCCTCGCCAGCAGAACCTGTCCAGCCCCACGGGGCTGCCTGGCAGGTCAGCAGTTGAATCACCCCTTTCCAGTTTCATGCCTGCTGGAGCAAATCTGGAGCACAAGGGACAGAGCTGGTCCAGCTTGTTTGAGCATCCCCTCTCAGAAAATCCCCCTTTTTGGGGACTGACACACCCCTGCAGCCCATTAGCCAAGTCACTGGGCAGGGTGTGTGCGCTGGGCCCGTGGTGTCCCCGGGCACCTTGTGAAGGGCTGCATGTGAGACTCGGGGCATGGGGCCTTGCAAAGACGTGATTGCAGAGTTCAAACACAGCCCTGCAGACCACAGAGCCTGCAGGACCGAGCTCAGCACCCACATTATCTCACGCCCTGACAACCAGGTTGGTTACCGGGACACTTTGGAGGCTTCACTGGTAACAGCCACAGCCAGAGACAGGAGGTTGTGATGAGGGTCCTGGAGAGAGGAGATGAGCAGGCACAAGTGATGGTGGTCCTCACACTCTGCTAAGCATTATCTTGGATAAACCCTCCTAAAGAAGCTCCTTGTTCCAATGCCTTCAAGCTGAGAAAGGCACCGGAGCAGCAAACCATTAGTTTGAATAGGACTGAGCACCACGGGACCCCCAGGCTCTGGTAAACAAGTATTGCAGCCCAAAAGCCACAGCTGCCATTAGATCAGGAGACTTTAAAAACCTCAGAGAATCAGTGCCTGATAAAATTGGGGAAATGCAAACCAGATTTGGGAGCGAAGTGGGGAGGGATTTTTGCATCCGGCATCCCCGGGCAGACTCATCAGGCAAGAGTGGAACCCAAGATGTTCATGTGGCAGGGGCAAGAGCTGGGCACTGGCTGTGTGCACGGGGTTTGTCATGAACAGAAAGGAAGGAAAAGGAAATAGAGAAAAGTAAAATGAAAAGAGAAAGGGAAAAAGAAAAGGAACTGCACAGACTCGGTCTCAGTCAATCTGCTGCTGCTCCACTGCAGAAACACCTCTGATGACCCCACTCTGCACAGGTCCGGTCCTTGGACCACTTTCAGCGACTGCTGAGAGCAAAATGGGCTGTGGGTGGAATTTATTTTGCCTGAGCAGAGCAAGATGAGGTGACTCAGTTCTGAGCATCCTTAAAACAGACATCAGGTGGCACCAGCACCTGGCTTCCAGTGACCTTGGCTGATCTGGCTACGGCTGCATGGAAGACTCTGTGCTCTCACACCACCTGCAACCTGCAGGCAGTGAGCAAAAAGGGGCATGTTTCATCTTCACATCCCTGTCGGAGGGTTTCGGGTTTGGTGGATGAGGCAGCTGCCACCAGACCAGCAATCCCAGGAGCACAGAGCCATCTGTGCCTCTGGGCACCATCCAAGGGCTGCCCCTGTGCCTCAAACAATGCCAGCATTTCCCAGAGTGGCTCGGCACCCCCAGGCATCCCTAATTTCTCTGCCCATTCCTTCTGAACTTTTATTGGATGAGGTGTTTCAGCAAGGGTGGAGATCTGCTGGAGCTGCCAAAGCTCTGCGACAGGGGAGATAAGGACCATTCACTCCACCTCCTAATCAATCCTGAGCATCTCAAGAGAAGCTGGAACTCCCTGAAGGGAGATGACAGCGTTAGTCATGTGTTGCAGAGAACAGGGAAATTGGTCCTTCGTCTGGGAAAGGGTTTGTGGGGAGGAGCTGATGGAAAATAATGGCTCTAGATCACTGCGTTTCAGGGTAAGGAATGTGTGCTTAGCACATTCACCTTTGGGAAGAGCTGGATCTCAGGTTCGAGTTTTGAAAGCAATTAGCAGTCACTGCCCAGTGAAGGAAATCCCTTCACCTGGTCGATAAAGTTGTGCCAGGGCTGCCCTGCTGATGGACTGTCCATCTACCCCTTCGCTGCCTGGACACACAAAAAGCGGGTGGGAAAAGGTGGGGAGGGCAATAATCTAAAATTAGGAGCAGGTGTGAATGTAAGTGTTTAGGCTGGTGGCTGAGGTTTCTCCAGATAAGCTCTGAGCTCCCAGAAATGCTCTGCAGGAACACAGAACAGCTTCCCACAGCTCAGCCAACCCCTGGTAACATCCCCAAGGCAGGTTCCCTCGGAGGTGCTCGTAGTCCAAACTCCACGTCCCCAGAAAAGGCCAATTGCAACGTGTGAACTGCTAATTTGTTCTCAGTGGTGCAGCCCTGGAAGGAATTCCGGCTGAATAAAGTCCTTTCTGCCCTGATTAATTGTGTCCCCCCCGGTTATGAACAATACGGAACAAAATAGGGATAATATTCATGCTAGGAAAATGGGGAAGACAGTCACCCAAACGTTGCCATTAACGAGTCCGAGTAACCAAAGCTGATCCTGAATGCATTAAAGTCGTGGAGGAAGTCCTGGGAGGAAAGAATGTCCCCTATTAGCCAAGCTCCCAGTGTCTGGGGTATTACAATAGCGGAGCGATTCCTCGCTCCTCACTGCCTGCTGCTGCCCCGGGTTCAGTGAAATGTCAGCTCAGCATCGACAAACTACAAATTACCAGAGGGCGTGTAGCTCTTTCAGTCCCACTGAACCCTATCAACGGGGAAATAATCATGTGTCCCCCAGGCTGGCTGGGATGGAGGCACATCCCTCGTGGCACCGACCGGGACCGCTGCTCCTGCTCCAGGCGAGGGAGGAGGGAGCAGCCGACACTGCCTGGAGAACGGGGAGCTTCCCCCTCCCCGGCAGGTATTTTCCAACCTTTCCAGGTCTTTTCCGACCATAAGGATTCTGTGAAACGTGGGGCTGGGGGAGTCAGCCTGGAGGAGCCCATGGCCTGAACCAGTGACTGACCATCTGGAGAGCACCAGAATTTCCAGTGCAGGCTCCAGTTCCCTGCCCAGCATCAGGAGGGAGCGATTTGATGGGCATCCCCCCAAAATGTGGAGACAAACAGAAAACTCGGTGTGATTTTTGCAGCCTGCCCCCGCCTGTCCCAGCAGCCCTGGGAGCTGATACAAGGCTCAGTCTCAGGAGGACGTGACTGGAAAGGGTTTGGTTTTCCTCAGTCCCGAGATACTCTTCAGTTTAATTTCTCCAGAGTATTTGTTTCAGAAACTGGCAAGCACTGGGAAGTGGAATAATAAGGCAATAATAACTGCTCTCCTAGTGAGGGTGCTGGGAGAACAAACCCATCAGTGACGTTCCCAGGTCGAGTAGACACAAACTGGGGCAGGTGACAGAGAGACACTGGAAAGCTCAGCCAACATTTTCAGGCATTCCTGCCGATGTGGAGTCCCTGAGAGATGGAAGCAGAGCCTCTGGCTGTGGTTACCTGCAGGGCAGGTGCCCGTGGGTGGCTGTGTGAGGACTCCAGGGAGCCAAAGCCACAGCAGTGCCCCTGAGCCCCGAGCTTGGTAATGTAAGTGCCCAATTCAGAGCACCCGGGGTGGTTCTCAGGGATAAGCGAGGCTCCAGGCAGGAGCTGGTCTCATCAGGAAAGCAAAATATGCTGGCCGGGGTGTTGATACACTTATTTTGCCATTGTCCCTGGAAAAGGAGCCGCAGTGCTTCCCTGCTGCTGGTTTTAAACTAATTACATTCCCTTTAAAGTGGGCAAATAAAAGGCGCTCCGTTTACTGGGACGCCTGGTAGCATTTTACAGTTGCTGGGCTTTTAACCACAACCTCCCATTTCTGCTGCCCCTTCCTGAAACTGCCTGCAGGCTCTGACCTCCATGGCCGGGGAAATATTCCAAGCAGCAGAGAAGGGGTGCAAAGATTGTGCCTCATTTTTAAAGGCTGGTTTTTCAGCACGTAGTCTTTTATCTGGTGGGTCTTTCTGCTCTCCCTGAGCCAGCCTCTCTCCTTGCCCTCACCCATTGTTCTCAGCTGCCTTTTTGGTTTCAATAGATGCATTTTTAACCAATTGCTAGTATTTTTTTCCCTATTCACACACAAAAAGTGCTGAGCTATTCTTTGATACCCTGGCCGATGTCTCACCTGATCTGTTCTGGATTGCTTGGGGCGTGCAAAGGGATATGATGTAGGTGGCCATGGAGGTGCCATCCCCAAGCAAGGGGGACAGATGTCCCTGTGTCCTCCCAAGCCATGCAGTGGAAGTGGCACTTGAAAGTTGGGAGCAAGTCCTGAACTTGCAAGTGGTGTCTGGCACAGGCAGGATCAGGCTGGACATCACCCACGTGGTTTTCCTAACCATTCCTGCTTCCAAGTCCATATGGCAAGTCCCTCACTGTGTTTATGCTGTTTACCCAACTTGCTTCCTATTGCAGCCCTGACACAGCTACAACCACTATGGAGACCTTGGACAAGAGAGCAGTCACTGGCACGATGCTAAAGCAGAGGCAGAAGAGTTTTTCCCGTATTTTCCAACTCTTCCCTCTGCTCTGGCCCTTGGAGCCAACTCCTTTGAGTTCGTGGTCACTCCCAACGTTGTATTAATGCTCCTTCTACAAATCATTATGGCAAACCTCTGGAGACCCAAACCTTGCTGCTCACTCTCGGCAAGAAGGAGAGACCAGGTAAACCAGAGCGTTTGGACGCTGTGGAGAATGGGAAAGGGAAGGCTTTGTGGGCATGCCGGGGGACTCTGGTCCGGGGCATCTGCCTCGCAGAGAGGGCTCTGCTGCAGCATTCCCATGAGAAGGAATTGCTGTGCTGAAACGCCTCACCCTCCCCTCCCTGCCGCTCTCCCCTGCTTAATTGGTTTGCAAATGTTAAATGTATTGGCTCCGTGTTCAAACCGCTGTCTGGCTTCCGTAGATCCCGCCTAACCCCAGGAGGAGTTCCCCGGGGCTCCCGGCCCCTCCGGCTCCCCCTCTTTGCCATAGCAGCGATCCCCTGCGGGCATGGCCATTGTGTCCTCCTCCCAGAGCCCGAGCACCTGGAGACCTCCTTGTAAAAACTTCATTTGCTGGGGGAAAGCTTTGATTAAAAGAGCCTGGCGGGGAGGCTCCCCCGCTCCCGAGTCAATATTGGTTTTGGAACAGATGGGGGTGACGACAGGCCGGGGGGAAGCGGAGCAGCCAGCGCCGCGGTGCCGGCGGTGCCAGCGCGGAGCGGGGATGCTGTGCCGGGATGCCTCTGCCCCAGCGCCCGGGGAGTGGCAGGAGGCCCTTAGCAGCGCTGCCGAGATCAAAGTGGAGCAGCCACGGAGAGGTGGAGCAGCCCTTGTGTGCTGGAAACCTCCGGGAACAAAAGCATCAAAGTAAATCAAATGAAACTAATTGAAGTGCTTTAACATTAAATAATGAGGGGAGAGGCTTTCATGAAACGCCAGCTTCTTCCCGTCAAAAAATGTGGGGACGTGCTTCCAAGAAAACCAAAGCGACAAGCCCCAACAACAACAACAACAAAACCCCAAACCCAAACATCTCGCACAAAAGGGCAGGGTAATTGCGGCTGGGTGGCTGCGCGTTCCCTCCCGAGGCACAGAGCCGGGGCCGACGGAGGCTCCGGGCAGCCCGCACATCCCAGCACGTGGCCTGTTTTCCCAGCCTGCTGCAGCTCCTGGGATGGGGGGGAAGCACCTCCAGGTCTCTCCGGGCACTTTGCAGGTGGCAGGAGGACGGGTGTGGCTTGGGAGGCACCGGGATGGGATGCTCCAGGAGCACCAGTGAGGGTGGCAGCCACGGATACCCTTGCTGGAATGCTGCACACTCCCGTGCTCCACCTGCCTGGAGCCGTGCCTGAACCTCAGCTCTGCAGGGCACGCACCTCTTGGCTTCTGGGGAACCCTGAATTTGCAACACAGAACTCTGAGAGGTCTGATAATTGCTGGGATTGAAGGTTCAGCCTGGACTCCAGAGGTTCCCAGGAGAACTGCAGCAGGACCGTGACCTGCTGTTGCTGGAGGGCAACAGGAGGACTTTCAAGACCAGGTTGGGCAGGGTTTGTAGCAACCTGGTCTAGTGGAAGGTGTCCCTTCCCATGGCAGGGGCTTGGAATGAGATGATCTTTAAGATCCCTTCCAACCCAAACCATTCTGGGATTCTGGGATTCTATGACTTGGCACAGCCACTCTGTGCTGGTGGGGAGCAAAGGGCTCTGAGCGAGGACTCTGCTCATGGCTTTCCTGCTCCTGCAGCTCACAGTGTCCAGCAGCAGCAAGGACAGACACTAATGGCAGTTTCTCATCCCTCTGGCCTGGGATTTGCACATTTCTAGTTATTCCCATCTAGGCAAAAGGCAGAGTTGATTTTCCCTTCCTGCTCCCTGAGAGCAGGATCGTTTGAGGGACCTATACCAAGGTCCAAGGTCCCTCTGCCCTTCCTCATCTCTTGGGTGCCCAGCTTTCTGAAAATCATCTCCTTTCTCCTTCTGAGAGCCCTGGAAAACTGAAAGAAGCAGCAGAGATGGCCCAGCCCAACCCCACCAAAATGTCCTTGTTAGCTGCTGGCAAAACCGGATTGTGGCCATGATGAAAGAAACCCACATGAAGACAATTAGACTAAATTATGTCCAGTTGCAGAAGACAAGTTAGCAGGGAAATGGGAGGCAGCCTGACTCCAGCCAGGCTCAATGTCTGCCTTGCCCCATCGCTGCCACTCATACATCACCGATCAAGGGAAGCCCCTGCAGGTTGTTTTAAACCAGGGCCAGCAGGAGGTTGGGCTAATGAGTAAAATCTGAACATTCCTCAAATTTCCCATCCATCCTGAGTGAGGGAAGGGTGAGGGAGGGGGATGGGGACAAAGTGCCTCTCTCTGGAGAGAGGCTGATCCCAACAGAGGGACAAAACGCTTGTGCTGAGAACGGGGAGCTGCTAATCCCAGGGCTGATCCGTGCCAAGCTGTGGGGTGGTAAAGATCTCCTCAAGATGAGGACACAAACCCCTTCCCCTTTCCCTCCCTCCCTATGTGGAGTCCAGTCTTCCCTCAGCTCCGACATCAGACTAGGGAGTGACTGGGATGGGATCTGTGCCAGCTGGTTCATCCTCCTCCTTGGAGCATCCTATCCCAGCTCCAGGCTGGGGCCACAGCCTGCACCAGGGCTGGGCAGGGTAATGACAGGGCCAGGAAAACAGCCCTGGTCCCTGTTATTCCATTATTTCCTTGAAAACTTACTCAGGGAAGAGGCCGTTCAGCACCCCGGCCTCATCCATAGCAAAGCCAATAAATAAACCTCGCCCACCTATTCAGAGCTCTCTAAAGGGGGCTGTGGAGGAGGGGAAAGGTAATTAAAAGACATCAAAGAGATGTCAAGAAGGAAAAAAAAAGGGGATTTTAAAGAGGAAAGAAGAGGGAGAACAACCAGTCCTGGTCAATACAGTCACAGTGCTCCAGAGAGCTGCTGCCAAGCACAGGCTCAACCATGTGGCTCTGCAAAGGACACACCAAGCCTTCCAGCAGCTTTTTGGGATCCTGGGGCTGTGGGGTTTGCATGGCAGCTTTAAAACGATCCCAGGAAACATGTTCCCTGAGGTGTCTGACTCTGAGGCAGCTTTTAAAAGTTTGGCTTGGTTTTGGCAGGCAGCAGCCCCCACCCAGTTCCCCTGCTGTAGCATCCCTGCTCAGGGATGGTGGCAAGGGCTGTGGCCAGCCTGCCTGCCAGGCAGGTGAAGTTGGCTTTTGGCTTCCTAAGAATGAGAGGATGACCAACTCCTGCTAAATAAAGCAGGGTAGGGATGTGTGGTAACAACTGGACCAAAAGCAAAGGGAAGAGCCATCCTGACGTTGCCACAGGAAGAGGAGAGACATGGGACAGTGTGGGAAGAGAAGGTCTAAAGCTGTTGCTGCTGCCAGAATCCTTCTGAAAGTGGCTGGATTTCTGCTTCATCTGAGGCCAATTCCAGCAAAGCTGCCTTCTGCTGAAAAATTCCTGCCCCAGGTTCCCAGGCACTGTGCTCTCATGCCTGACCCCAGCCTCTCCTCATCCACATGGCCCTGGAAGAATTTGGGAGGTGTCTCTTGCAGCCTTCTTGCAGCTCATCACCTGATACCAGTAGTCTCTTGAGCCAGGGGTGCTCAGAGCACAGAAATCTTTATTCCACAGGCAGTGGCACGAAGCTTCAGGAGGCAAAAGCTCATCTCTGGATGCAAAGCCCACTGAGGCTGGGTTTGTGTATGAGGTCAGACTGGCTGGTTATACATGTCCTTCTGCCTTTAAATAAATGTGGGGTTTTTTTTAAAGGTGACTTAAAAAAATACAAGAATTTCTCAATAATAAGTTTCTACCCTTTTTCTTCACTAATTAAAGCAGCACATGGTCCCTATCCTGAAGCCTCACGGCCTCCTGTTACCCTGTTCCTCACTCTCCACCACTCTTCCTCCCTCCACTGCTCTTCTGTGTGTCTCCATCTCCATCGCTCTCTCCCTGGGATTTTAATTACATTCATCTATTTCCACTCACTAGGTCTGTCACTTTCCAGCAGGACTGCTGTAATTATATTGTGGGAAGCATCGTTCACTTTGCCGGAGCCTGAGCGGATTAAGGATCCTCCGCGCCTTTTCCCACCCCTCTCTGCCAGGTACCTGCACAAAGATGACAGATGGTCAGGGGCCATTTATTTCCCCTAATGAGCTGGTACAAAAGGAGATGGCTCCCAAAACACATGTATATTTTCAGTTAGCTTAAAATGCCCCAGACTCCCAAGGCTTTGCCTGAAAGATGGGAAGGGTCTGAAAGATGGAAATGGGAGGTTCCAGGAGAAGCCCAGCTCCGGGTTCAGAGGAGCTTGGACTGTGGGAATGCGTGATCTGCTCAGCTCCAGCGTTACTCAAGCTCAGTTTCAAGAGCTCTCCAGCCTTATCTCCATGTGGGATGGGTTCCAGTGCACTTTTGCTTTCCCAAGGAACATCAGGCACGAGTCATGCTCAACGCTGGTCCAGCAAAAACTAACCCGGACATGAAACTCAGGCCAGTGCAGATGAGAGTGAGCTTTTGGTGGGCACCAGAGGACGTCAAGGGATGAAGAAGATAATTCCAAGCATAAGCATATGCAGAGATTAGAGCATGAAAAGAGAGCATGGTGTCCCTAGCCTGAGCTGATATAAAGCACCGGAGCTTTGAAGGATCTGCAGAGATTTGTGCCAGCTGAAAGCTTAGCCTCAAAAGTGGATTTGATTTAACCCTCTGGAAGGATGCTGTGAGGCACTGGGGAGAAACTGGGCACTGCATCCTCCCAGTTTGCTGTCTTGACCAGAACCCAGCTGATTAAAATACGTATTTTCTTTGCAGAGGCCAGACCTGTCACTGGTGGGGATGGAGGATGTCCAAACCCACACGTGCTGGCTGTCCAGCACCCAATGCCCCCTGGCACTACCCAGCCAGCTGCCTTCTCATCTGGACTCTGAGGTTAAATCCACAAGTTGCCCTTCTTTTTGCAATTCCAAGGAAAAAGAAGCTTGATCATCCCCTTGCTTAGCTGTGCAGCCAGCCAGGATCTGGCTGGGATCTCCCTTTCCCAGGCTGCCTGTGGGAACGGAGGGAAAGCCACACAGGGAAACACTTTCCTAATACAATTCCACATGGCCACCACCTAACTCTGCTTTCAAGGATTATGCTGGATGGGCGTTGCTTCCACTGGCTATTTCCCACAGGACAGAAAATAAATGAATCCAGAGTTTAAATTTAATCTCATCAATGGAAAAGCACTTGCAGAGCTGAACGTGTCTCTCCCAAGTGTCTCCAAGTTCCCTGAGCTCTGCTTAAGCTCACGAGGTGTAAGTGGAGCCAAGACCTCCACTTGCCTTTTCAAGCCTTCCCCATTTTTATCTGGGCATGGCTTAGGTGGGAAACACAGGCTGCAGCTGCTCAGCACTTCCCGAGGTCCCCAGTGAAGGCAGGCACCAGGTTCTGGAGACTGAGCTCCATGTGCAGCTCTCCCTGGCACAGGAATTTCCCTTTGGTCCTGGTCTTGGAGAACTCCATGGAGCAAGTGCAGAAGTAAAAACTATTTCAAGGCATTTGCTTGCCCCTCATTTGTCTCCTCTGTAGACCAGCAAAACAGATGCCTGAAGCCCCAAGCCTGAGCCCTGCTCATGAGATAACCCTCATTTGCTAACTCTATGTATTTTCCAGAGGCAGCACCTGAAAAATAGGCACAATCCAGTGCTCTGAAGTGAATGCTGTGGCTGCCGGAGGGCCCCTGGGCTGCCAGAAACGCTGTCTGAGAGATGAAATGTGCTGGTAAAACCAAGGGTCTTGACCTGTGGTGGTAATTAAAGATCCCACAGCAGTTTTTGCAAGAGTAAGGGAACTAAGCCCTGCTGTCCTGGCCAAAATCCAGCTTGGGTAATTATATTCACCCCCTCGACCCCACCGGGCTGGGTCCATGGCAGCTGTGACATGACATAGTGTGTGCTGGGGCTTCAGAGCCCAGCGGGAGCCCGGCTGGCCACAACTGGGGGGACCTGGGAGCAAGATAAAAGGTGAGTTGAGGGTATTCAGTGCATAACCCTGCTGCTAGCTCATTAAAAGACAACATTTGCAGGTCCCCTTTAAACTGTTTATCCATTATTGAAAATACCATATGTTACATGTCCATGAAGATCAGCTTTCAGCCGCAAGATAAGCTGCGTCCATTTATTGTTCTTCCCTCTCTCCCTCCTCCCTCCCTCCCTCTGGGCTTTTAATTACATCCATCACCTCCCACCCCTCTGGTGGAGCTGGCTTCATGTCTCACCAGCCCCAGCGAGGGAACAAGGCCCATTTTTTTCCCCTTGGAAGGGAGCAATTGTTTCGCTTCCCGCACACAAGTCTTGGAGCGAGAGACATTTAGCAGCCGCTGTGAAATTTCAGCCAGGATTGGAATTTATTTTAAGACGCCGGCCTTTAAATTTTTCATTAAACCTTCTCCCCCTGCGATGCAGCAGGCTTCTGCAGGGACCAAGGGAACGTCGTGTTTATATGCCTGGCACGTTGGGAGAGGATGGAGGATTTCACACCACCCTGGGCAAAGGCTTCCCAGCACAGCACATGCCTCCAGCGAGGCTCCACAGCCTCTGCACACCACTCCAGCCTGGCTTGAATTTCAAATGCCACCCCCTTCCATGGAGTTAAATGTGCTGCCTCGCAGGAACAACCCCTCTGAGCTCCCTTTCTGTGAGCTGTGTGTGGCTTCTCACCCACCAGGGTGCTGAGCTGGGAGCTCACAGCCAGCTCTAGGGATTGCTTGAAGCATTCTATTATAAGACCTGGGATTTTGTTGCTTGTAACTCTGCCAGACCTCAGGTGCCCGAGCTGAAATTTTCTGTGCTAGGTGTCTGCTCTTGAAGGGAAAGGAGGTGCCTGCAGCAAACTCAGAGGGGATGGAACTGCCTGGAGGAGACCTTCCTTCTTCTCCCCGTGTGCTCCTGCTGCATTTACCTTCCAGTTCCCGCTGTACGTGAGCCAGGGGCTTGGCAAACACCAACCAAGCCCGTCCTCAAGACGAGCTTGGGCTCCCACAGATCCATGGCTCGTGATCGTGGTGTTAAAGACACCCTCACACTCCACTGTGCTGGGATGGGGCTGCCAGCACAAACTGAAGCAGCGTTTCTAAAATGTCATGTGCCCGACTTAGCAGCCTTAACCAAGCTCTCTCTTTTTGACATGCAATAATTCTGTAATGTCAGCTCTTTTGGGTCATTGGCTGGTCTTTATATTTTCCTGAATAAGACCTCAAAAAGAACTGCAAGAGAGCAGAGTAACTCCTGACAGAGCTTGGCAAACCAAAAGGAAAAGCCTGACCAATCCCTATTAGAACTCCTCTGGCCCAAATGTGGCTGCTGCCAGGCTGGTCATTTCCCTGCAGAGGGATTACAAACCCACGAAAGGCACAGGAAGGGAACTGCTCCTCTGGCAGAATCTCTCGTGGATGGGACCATCTCTGCATGGTGCAGTCCAGCATCCCACCTCAGCAAGTTCCCCTGTGCCCAAGGACTGTGGTTTCAATATATCCAGGCCCCAGCTATGCAGGCAGATCCCAGTACCAGGGTTTAATCCCCTTTGCAGACAAAGGGATCCACCGAGCCCTGGGGGCTCCCTGTGCCCTCCCACGTGGAACACCCCACTCCAGCCCCACACACCAGACCCGAGTTCTCTGCCAGGTTTTTGCAGGGCAGCAGGTTCAGCTCCAAGCTGCAATCCCCTTTAACGTGCAGCAGCGAGATGTATCATTAATTGATTAATTATTCATGGTGCGCCAGACGGGCAGGCAGAGCTCAGCCAGGAATCTCTGGCTCCCAGCGCCCTCCCAGACTCTCCTTATGGCAGGACTTGCTCCTCAGTCACAGCCACGTTGTCACTGGCCACCTGCTTGTGATGGGACAATCCTCGTTAAAATCCCAATTAGCATATAATAAGGTAGGAACAAATCCTGACCCTCCCAAGACAGACAGGCTACAATTCCATTTCTTTCCCTTTTTTGTTTTAAACAAAAGGTTTCTTGTTGTTAAAACTTGGGGCTGAGCACAAGGGTTTGGATTAGTGCTGGGTGCCTGAAGCCCAAGAGCACATCCCACCCTGTGGTTGGCCAGCCAGCCCTTCTGCAGCCTTCAGCACCCAGAATGAGTTTCTACTTGCAACCAAGTCAGTAGGAAAAATTTATTCACTGTGTCAGGCATTGGACCAAGCTGTTCAGGGCTGAGGTGGAATCACCATCCCTGGCAGTGCTGAAAACCCTGTGGATGTGGCACGTGGGGCCGTGGTTTAGTGGTGAGCACGGCGGTGCTGGGTTAATGTCATCACTCCGTGGGTAGTTTCTTGGGGTCTCCCAGATTAAACTTGCTGGGATTTTGGCTACTTGTCTGTCATGTGTCCATTTTCCTTCCTCCCACACCTCACACACTGTTCCTTAGAGCACCCAGCCACGTCAAGGTAGGCTTAAGAATGATTCATTTGAGTTCTACTTCCTTCAAAATACAAATCCTGGGCTCAAATCTTCTCATTTTATTTTCAAACAAGTTGTACTCCAGGCGTAACATCTTTAGTAAGAATAACAGGCGGAAACTGGAACAAAAGTCAGTACTTTTTCTGTTCAGAGGAAGTTTGGAGCATTCAGGTTCAAACCAGGGAGAGACAAAGCTACATGAGAAACGTCTGGAGAGACAACATTCTCTCTGTGATGCTCAGAGGAGCAAATGTGTCCTAAGCCCGTGAGCTAGGGAGGGGCTGTGGCTGTTGCTGGTCTGCAGGGAGTGGGAGGTGTGCCAGGCTGGCTGTCCTGTCTCTCCCGCCCTATGAAGACAACTCTTTTTGCCATTCAATTGAATTTTTAATATAAAGCTGATACCATGAAAAATGACGGTCTTCTTCCTGGAAGACAATAGGGTATTTTTCAGGGAGTTGTTTTGCTCATTGTGTGCCTTGTGGGATCTTCTTTGCTTGTTTTTGACTGGGGCAAGTTTTATCAAAGACATGAACTGACTCTAAGTCACAGTGACAATGGTGGGGGGATGAAGTCACAACGTTAATCTTCTCTGTGCGACTCTAAAGAAGTGGAAACTTCCACTGAATGCCATGAAATCCTCCCCACAATGAAGTTGTTCAGACATGCCAATCACAAGGTCACAACAACTACAGAAGTGGAAATCTTCCTGGAAGGAAAAGGTCCGGCCTGATGCAAATAGGAGGATCTCTAGATGTTGAAATGTGTGGCTATATGGGGTTTTTTACAAGCAAAAGTGCCAACACATGCCTGCAGAGAAATGGGAGGCTTGGGGAATGAAAGTTCATAGAATCCTAGAATGGTTTGGGTTGGGAGAGACATTTGAACTCCTATTACTCCACACCCCCTGCTGGGGGCAGGGACACCTTCCACGAAACCAGCTTGTTCCAGTACCCAGCAGCATCCTCCGTGGCAATGAGGAGCCTTCCACCCTAAAATAAGGATGAGAGGACACAGCCTCAACTGCAAAGGGAAGTTCAAGTTGGACATCGGAAAGAATTTTGTCACAGAAAGGTTGATAAACACTGGACTGGACTGCCCAGGGAGGTTTGGAGTCCCCATCCCTGGAGATGTTCAAGGAACAACTGGACGTGGCACTCAGTGCTCTGGGTGGGGATTGAGCACAGGCTGGACCCGATGACCTTGGAGGGCTTTTCTGGCCTTAATGATTCTGTGACTCTCCGATTCTGAGATCTGGATCAGGAATTCTGGTGTGTGAAGGTCCCAAACAGATCTTTTCCTGGTGCCTGACAAAAGGAAAGCAACATGAACACTCAGAACTGTAAAAATTGATGGAGAAGCTGTTGCTTTGTTTTCTGTGAGCCTTCCGAGCTCCTTGTTGGGGTTGTTTGAGGGAGAGGGTGGGATGGGTGAAGGACAGACACCAAAGCGTGTCCTTCACCTGGAGAACCCCAGAGGAAAACTGCTTATTTCATTAGCCTTGTAAACAAGATGGACTTTTTCAAAATATTTATTTTAGGACTCAAATTAAATGTTCCAGCTCTTTGGGAATTCAATTCCCTCTTTCTGCAGGTCCTAGTCAGGGTTCCCAATGCATCAGTGCACGGCTTTAAAGGCATTTCTCCCCTCTTTTGGATTAGTGACCCATTCTAACAGGTCTTCATTGACGGGGAGTGTGGGTCTCTCAAAGAGTCCATTGGATACAGCTTACAAAAGAGTTTAGCCGGAGATGAAGAGTTTACAAAAAGTTTGTAGGAAACCGTGGAGTCCTTTTAAAAGAGAATAAACTGCCACTGCTGTGTCTGGGTTGAGTTAATCTGATTAGGCCAAGCTCATCAACAGGCCCACTGAAAAGAATGAGGCGGGGGGAAAGCAAGCTGTGGACGGGGCCAAGGGAAAAAAACGAGGGACCTTTTTACTCGAGAAGTCAAACAAAACCTATTGTTGTGGAGCATGCTTGCCTACAGATGGCAAAATGACAAATCTTTTCAAAGGCAAAGCAAATATAATTGATGGCTTTTTTTTATCCCCCTTTCCCCCAGGTATGGGAACAGACACTTAATAAGATTAAGGGAAACCAAAAGGAAAGGGGGCTGTGAAATACTGCGGATATTGGTCTCGGGGGTTTGGATGGCAGAGGATGATGGAGTTTACCTACTGTACATAAAAATTTGAGGGGGAAAAAGGGGGTTTCATGTGTTGTTTCTGCTCTTAAGTGCCTTAGGAAAGGTGTATGCGTCATTCCCCTACCCTGAGTTAATGAGTGTGCTCTTCCAGGCTCTGGGAGATGGCAGCACCCATCCAAGGAGTGGAGTGGAGCAGCAGGACCTCACCGAGGAGAGGCTCAATCCCTTGGGGAGCTGTGCCATCCCTCCTGCCCTGGCTCCTGCCATGTCACCACCTGAGCAGGAAAGGGGCTGTGCAGGGTCAGGCGCCCTGGGCACAGAAAGTGGGTGAGGGCATCATTGCACCATCTCATTTTGAGCTGTTTGCTGTGGGCAAATTAAAAAGCCTAATTTAAAGTCCAGCTGGAAAGTTATGTCGTCACCACCACCACCTTCTCAGGAGATATTTTAGGCTCTATATTTAGAGCAGCTCCAAGTTGTGCTCGGATTTAAAATAGGCAGCAACTCAGCCAATATAATTAAGAACAGTATCAGTGGAAGGCATGTAAGGAGATTTTCTCCCCAAGGCCACCTAATACAGATGTAATTGACTCTATTTTCTGCTTTCTGCACATGGATTGCCGCAACTCAGCCCCTATTATCTATCAACAAATGAACAGGATCCAGTGAAAGGGACCTCTTCAACCAGGACTGGGGTTAGAGAATGGAGCACTGGGCTGTGTTAAATCTGGACACAACGCGGCTTCGTTCCCTTCCTTTTTATCTCCGCCGCCTTTTCAAGATGTTTTCCAGCGAAGGGTAAGTCAGCAAATATGTGTTTGGGCAAAGTGTTGGCACTTGCTAAAGAAGAGAACATCTGTCTCAATCAGCTGGTCTATTCTGCCGCGGCGGCTCAACGGAGGCTCTCAGCGCAGAGAGACAAAACCGGGGCAATGTCTTCAGAAAGGGGTTTTTGTGTACGCCGTTGCAATTTTCTTTCGCTCACATTTCCAAGGGCGGGGAAGGAGGAAGGGAGGGGAGAAAAGAAATTAAAGCCCATTTGCTTCGTAGTGAAAAAAAAAAAAAAAGAGCCTCGGCAGAAAAAAAAAAAAAAAAAAAAAAAAAAAAAAAAATCTACTTTCTA